>VZTB01008886.1:258966-527245 GCA_013397245.1 Thryothorus ludovicianus
TATTTATTTAGATAGATAGACAGATATATCTCTTATCACAACCATAGGACTATGAAGCTATAAGGACTCAAGCGATCTTACAATTTGACTTAAAACTTATCTTATATTGCTTGTTATATTTTTCCAGCTCTTCTTTTAATTTCTCAGTTTTCCACTACCCCTCGCTGGGAAATTGAGGACTGCCAGGGGTTGACACCCAGGTGTTTTCCTGCCTGTTAATTTGTACTTTAAATAAAAAGGAAAGTGAAGCTGATGCAGGTAAGGCTGGTGTGGTTCCAGCAGGGATCAGTGGGAAGGGGAAGGTGCTGCTTTACCCCACACTGGCCCCGAGCAGTGGGAAATTGAGCAAATATCTGCCATCATTGCACACCAAAGCTGAACCCTACAGACCTGAAACACCCTGCCTGGAAAGGTGAGTAACAACTCCTCTGAGCCAGAGAGTGAAAATGAGCTGAGAAAAATGCAGCCAAGCCAAAGACAGCTGGGAAAACCCTCCTGTTCTGCCTTTGTTTGCCCATTTCTCAGTGCAAGATCCTAAAGGCTGTATCCTGAGTGGTGGGAGATCAGTGACATTTCCCTGGGACCATAGCACCGCCCTGGCTGCTGCCACTGCTTCTGTGGATGGGGATTGCAGGGGGGAGAAGAGGCTGCTGCTGATGTAGGGGCAAGGAGGATCAGAGGAATCATCTAAGAATCAATGTAGGTGCAGCTGCCTTTATTTCATTGTGACCAAGAGCCCTCATTGTAGTGGACAGAACTTTATAAATGTAAATACTTAACACAGTTCCCTGATGGGCACTGAACTGTGTGTGTGCACGGTCAAATAGAGTTATTATGGCTGCACCACTTTTACTGTTGCTTTCCTCAACCAGAACTTTCTTTGTAGCTTTGGTCAAAAGCCTTTTGCCACTATGGAGCTTTCCAGCCAACACTATTTTGGTACTAAATAGGCAGCATCACATTTAAACACTGAGAATAGGTTTTCTAGCTTCTGAGCTGGGTTAAAGGAAGAAAGACAACACACCACTACTTGAACACAATAAAATGTTTTAAACAGAACTTTAAAACATTTTCTAAAGTCTTTGTTTTAAGAAATATCACATAATGGCTTTCCATAGTGTCAAATCACACAAGAAATTAGGACTGAATCACTTCCCAAGGAGATGCCCTGCTCAGTGTCTGCTGTTGGCCATGCCGGGCTGTGACTTGCAGGTCACTGGTGGCCTGTGAGCCAGGGGACACAATCTCCAGCCAGGTTGCACACTGCATCAGGACACCTATCCAAAGAAACCCTTGTAGGTGGCACAGTGACAGCCCTAGTGCAGGGATTTGGCTTCTCTCTTGCTACAGGACAGCTCTGCCCCAGCGTGAGGCAGTGGCCCACATCCCATGGTCTACCTGCCACGGTGAACAGTGATAAAAAAAGCTTTGGTCTACATTATTATGCTCCCAAACTGGGCTGTGTTTCCAGCCCTCCTTGCCTGCAGGAAATGTTCAGGAAGGATAATCCTAGGGTCAGAGCATGAGACAAAAAATCAAGTGAATTGGTTGCCTTTAGGGATAAGCTGTAAACTCCCTGTGTGACAGGGAAAACAGACATCTCCCTGCTTTGTGGTCAGGCAGAAGAAAAACTTCCCCCTAGGACAGCCCAGGCCTGTGGGAAGTACCCAAGCAAAGCCAGATCCTACCCTGGCTGCGGAACTACCCAAGCAAAGCTGCATCCTGCAATTCTTACTCCTGTGCTGCCTCTTTCTGCCCTGCAGAAGGGATGTAGAGCTGTAGCATAAAAGCAGGTTCAGCATTCAATCCAGCTGCACACACAGAGAGCAAGAAAGCTTGGGCACTCACTGTTCCCCTTACCCATCATTTCCATTTCCAGTGCTGCATCCAGATTTTGTGTTTATCTTTCTTGAAGCCCTTCAGTGCATGCTGAGACTTCAATGCCTGGAAGAGGTGTTCAGTAATGAGCCTCTTAAGTACAGATGCATCCCCCCAGGTATCTCCTGGGTCTCCTGTGGGTTCAGGCTCTTCCCCACTTTTGCCACTGGCACAAGGCTGTGCCAGCAGGGTGACTGCTGCAAGGATTAAACTTAGGTCACAATTAGCTCAAGATTTTGAGTACTGGGTCCAGGCCCTAAGGGAAGTGGCAGGAATCCAGAAAGGAGGTGGTACCCAGCAGCACAGTGGGTGTCCTGGGATAGCGTGGGCTCTGCAGGAGTGCTGCACACCACTGCTCTGAGCACCACAGATCTGCCCAGAGCTGAAACTCCAGGAGATTTGTGCTATCTCTGTTTTCCCCACGGGTTTTGCATGCAAAAGCAGCCTACAAATCTCACATTTTAAGTCTTCTGTAAGGTTCGAAAGGAACAGGGGAGAAGCATTATTAGGGGTAACCCAGAGCCTCAGGTTGGTGCTGTAAAACCCCAGAGGAAAGGAGTCAGGAAAGGGTGAAAGGGAAGTGGGAGGAGAGCTGAGGTTCCAGGAATTGTTAGCTGCATATACAGGAAAAATAATACTGCCCTCCCTTTTTCATTAGCAGCAGTGGAGATGCTTTGCTGTAAACACTGAAAACATGTCTTTGTTCAGATGCCTACACGTGTCTCTGCTTGTAACAGTGGTCAAGGAAAAGGCTGAATTCTCTTAAATCTGAGGTGTTTGCCAAGCTTCACATTCAATAGAGAATAAACTGCTGATAAAAACTTCCCTTCTCCAACCTCTCCTCTGCACCAGAAACATTGACCATGGTGGATCCCCTTGGTCTCAGCAGTTTTCAGGCAGCTCCTCTCCCTCTCTGTCTCATGGAGAGCCAGAAGCTCCCGGGCACTCTGCAATGAGCAGTACTCCACTGCTTCCTGCTCCCTAAAGATGGGGATGTTCAGGAGCAACAGGAGTGTTTCCAGGTTATTTGCTAATGAACAAAGGTATGACCTTTGATTAAAAACTCAATTCAAGATAAGAAATAAAGGATGGGGAGAAGGGACGGGGGGCTCTTCCCAAATTACATTTTCCAGGAGAGAAAATGCAAATTAGCAGAACTGTTCTTTTGGTTAGCAAATTGTTTTCAAATCTTCTCATTCCTGATTTCTTTGCAGACTCCCTTTCTGTGCAAAATGTAATGTCCCTGCACCTTGGGGTTGAATTTTGCCCGGTTTTGAGGAGAAAATTAGTTTCTATCTCACAACACTTTATGAGGATGCCAAAGACAATATTTTTATATATTTCATAAGTCTTAATGCCATCTTCTCTAGAATTCCCAGTAGTATATGTGAAAACTTTGTAGAATTGTCCCCATCATCTGCTGAAGCAATGCAAGGCCAAGAGCAGATGAATCATTCCAGATACCTCAAAGCAGCCTAACCCCAATTATCAAACATCCTGTTAGATATGCTGGGTCAAATTTAGTCCTGCTATAAACTAATGCAAGAGTGTTTAGAGGATTCTGGCTTACAGCCATTGATGAGTATCTATTTGCCATTGCTTAGACAAATGATCTCAGGACAGAAAGTGTTATTCATCTGGGAGATTTCTTTATGAAAACAGCCAGTTGTATTTCATATGGGATTCACAGGTTTAACTCCAATTCTATTGCACTTGACACAGGTTCTCTCATGTCCATGGGCTATACAAGAGGACCTTTATGGACACTGTGATTGCCATTTCTGACAGTTTTCATCTGCTTCTTTCTTGCACATTCTTGCCTTGGACAAGCCTAAATGTTCAAGAGGAGCTTATCTGCCACCTTGCTGAGGAAACAGTCAAAACAACAAAATAATTAGATTGCAATGGAATACTTTAGGGAAACATGATTTTAAATTTTGATCTGCCACAGACTCCCAGTATGACACTGGATAAATTACTTAGGTCTGGGTCTTTTGCACCTATTTCTTGCTGTATCACTGGAAGCTCCTATGGTAGGAGCACAGTCTGCATTAGGAAACTATTGCCTGTGTTCCTGAGGGCCAGGAAGGGAGCTGGGAGTTTGAATAAATTACTCTCTTTTGATACCTGTGTTTTGCCATGGACTATGCAAGAAATTTAGTCTGCTGGTTTAGACACTGCTGCTTCTTAAAGACAGCTAGGAAAAGTCCAGGCTTTGACTTTTCCATGAGGTGGTTCCAGATGTGAAGAGACACTCAGCATTTAGTCCACACAGCAGCATTGACAAGAAAAATATTAAATACAGTGAGGAAATGGCTCTCATCCTTCCATTCCTGATAGAGAGGGCGATGGCCGTGTAGACTTCAGAAGAAAATCTGAACATTGGTTAGAATGCTGACACAGAAGTTGGCTTGGGTCTTTTAAATCTGCACAGCACCTTATGTTTCAGAATATCACAACTCCCTTAAAATCCTACAATGATATTAATGAGCCTCTAGAATAGTGGCATAACAGAGTTTTGTAGCCAGGATAACTGAAGGTCAGAGGAGAGAATAATACCTCTTTCAACAAATCTTGCCTTGCTATGAGAAACACAGTTTAAAATTGAAGCTGGATATTAAACCTCAAAGTCCACAATTGGGATGATTTGTGAAATTCAATGTGAGTATTTGCAAAATGCTCATGTTTACATTTCTCCTGGCCTCTCGTTATCTCCCATCACGAAGTGCAGGTGTTAGAGCACAACCACGCTGCACCCTCTGTGCTGTTATGAGCTTTTGATCACTTTAATCACTGTGCTTAAGAGTAGCTTGATCTATTCTTTCCAACTAATTTGACATTCTACAAGGTAAGAAGGTAATTAGTGATGTCTGCTCTACTGAAAGGATATGGAATTTCACTTATTCCCCCGAGAGCTTTACATTTTGGCTACAGCCATTGTTAGATAGAAAACAATGCTTCTTTCTTAAGGAACAAGAAGTAAAAGAAAACTTTGAGTAACCTGATTATGCAGCTTGCTCACATTTTGTTTTAGCTTTGTGTTTGATGCTATGCAAAGAATGAATTTTAGCTTTCCTTTGCCCTCGTAGGTCCAGCTGCTGCAGTAGCCAGTGCTTGTTACCTGCATCTCTCTCTTGTGTATATTTGCTGACTTCATTTGGCACCAAGGCTCAGGTACACGGCTGAAAACAAGGTTTTCTTGTTTGGGACAGGGTTTTGCACCCCTAGGAAGTTATAAGCAGGAGGTTCTGCTGCTTTTACTGCCTGATCTTATCTGAGTCACTTAGAAGGTACCAGCTGTCTGAGTATTAGCTAATTGCACAATTTGTGTGTGTTTGTGCAGGCTTTCATAAAAGATAGGAGAGGTATCAGCGGGGTAATGCTTTCACCTTCCCCAGGGGACCCTCTGGCTGTGTGACCTGACAGTGTTACACGGCTCATTGCAGAACAACACTGGTCTGCTGCCTCCTGAGGAGCAAATCTGACCTTTGTTTAGACAAACCATCTGCTTTCTCTGCTCTCTCTCTCTCTCACAGTCTCTGATCTACGGCCACAAAGGAAAAGGAGTGGCCAGCAAAACTTCAAACACTGAAAAACATTTCAGCCTGAATTTGCTGAGGTGCCTGGGATCCCAGCCTCCCCTGGGAGGTGGTGGCTGTATCAGAGCTCTCCAGCGTGTTCCCAAGGAGGAGATGCTTTTGTAGCCAGACAGGCAATTTCTTTCCTCTGAAAATCAGGGGCGGGCTGGATGGCAGCAGACGCTGCTTCAGAAGCTCCTTCCCAGGTTTTGATGATCAGCACACTTCCCAGTGCCAGCAGCACTCTGAAACCCAGTGCAGGACTGCAGTGTTGGTAAAGCATTTGCACTCTCTCTCACACTGGTGCCCTCTCACCCCTGCTTTTTGCAAAGGTCCATCCCTCCCCATCAGCCCACAGCTGCACTGCTGGGAAATGAGATGCTGTGAGGTCAGTGCTGAACCCCAGAGCAGTTCCCTGCACTGCTTCACTATTTTAAAGTGTGCTGGTGGGAAGGCCTTGAATGTATTGGGATTGTCCTTTCCCTGGGTTGCTCTGCAGGGCACCAGAAATGGGCAGGTTTCACCAGGTGGATTCAGCTGGGCTCAGAACAGCAGGGACAGAGGCAGAGGGTCCTCAGCTCATCAGGATACTCACTGTTCTTCCATTCTTTTCTGTTTCTTTCCCTCCATGTGGGGTGCTATAGTTGAGAAAGCAAAGAGGGAAGAGGATTTGGGCTCATCTCAAGACACCTCAAGGTCTATCTCAAGGTAGGGCAAATGTACACCACTTCACCAAACTTCTGAATTTTAGTTTCTTTTTAGAATTGGAATGGTTAGTCCTGCTCATATAAATCCTGCAGCCTCCCTAGCTGGAGCAAAGAACCTCATGTAGCACACACAGCTCTTTGGAGCATTGCAGGTCTTCACTAACCCTTTGCCTCTCTTTTACAGTAGTGTGAAGTGTTCCCAGTTAGTTCCCCAGGCCTCACTTTGCAGATGCTGGACTGCAGCCAGACCCAGCCCTAGAGGTGTTGGTCATGGCTCCAAGTTTTCCAGCTGCTCTCACCAGCCTGGGAGCAACACCTCTAATGTTCCTGGGATCAGCAGATGCCAGCAGGGATTGAGCTGAGAGGCCCAGAGCTGCTCACACCACTGTGACCCACAGTCGCTATTTAGCTTATACTGTAAGGAACAAAATGAGGGTCACCTGTAGTTATTGCACAGGGTCTGTTATACAACAAATTTTGTTGTAAATAAATGACCAGATCCCCAGTGCTCCCCAGATAGCAGAATTTCTTCCACCAGCATATTAGCCTGCCCATGAGAAGGACAGGAGGCAGATGGCTGTGTGGGGATGGACAGTTGCAGTGTAGGATCCTTCTTATTCAAGAGCTGCTGAGATGTTTGATCTCACACTACAGAAACCACATAATTCAAAGGCAGCAGGATCCAGGCCATAAGGAAGCAAAGATGGGAAAAAAACTATCCACCTTATCAAATAAACGTGTGTCTGGAAGCACATGCCTAAGATATTGATGTTATTTCTTTGCATGCATAAAAATTAACAGTCTGGTGAGAATCAGTGGGTTTTCATTATGATGAAATCCTGTGGAGCCCATGTGCAGTCCCTTTTTGGACCTGGTGCCTGTGGTGCCCTCACTGGAGCCAGATGCTGAGATCTTGGCCAAGGCCATCTCACTGTCCTCTCTGTTCTTCCTCCCTTTGCTCTTCCAAACAGAGATCCAGGCTGCAGTGAGGGCCAGTTCACAGAACCCCCCATGTGCCCAACCCCTGAATATCTCAAATGTTGCACAAAGAGAACAGTGGGCTTTATTTACATAGACAAGGCTTTGCATTTGCTGGCTTCTTACTGCAATAAATTGGCAGATGATGCTCTAATGAGAACAATAATGTACCCATCCTACTGCCTTCCATCACTTACATGCTCTTTTGCAGCTTGTGAAGGGCTCTAAAAGCCTCCACCAGACACATTGTCTGATTTTTAGGGAGCATCACTAGTGCTGTTCACCCTAGACAGGCAGAAGCCTGTTTTTATCCCACACAATTGCTGCTACAATTAATGTTGGGCTAAGTGACCAATAATTAGCCTGACCCGAGGAGCCCTGATTCCAGAGAATTTCCAACAATTCCAGCAGCAGAGGCTGCCTCAAAGCAGCCTGTCCAAACGGAGCATTTCCATAAACTCCTGAATGGGTGTTGTGCTGGGTTGTAATCAATTGGCATCAGATGTGCTGTGCCATTTGGCACCAGCTGATGGTCAGCACCAGTGACTCTGTGTGTGCTGTCCTCCTGTGACAGTGATCTCTGTTCTCCAGCATTTTCTACTCAGATTCTCCTTCAAGAGATGGAGAAGCATTTCAATTTGCTCAGTTGTTTTCATTTGTTCAGTTTTCCAGCTACAGACTCAGGACTGTCTTTACTCTTTGTTTAAAAAGTTACTTGGCAGCTCAGATGAACTCCCATGGGTGGTTTTCACCAGTTTGTGATTAAAATAATCCACCAAACAGCTGTTTCTTTGGAAGGAATGTATTGTTTCATTAACCTGTAAACCCACAGCAATTAAAATTGGGTTTTGAAACTACAACAACAAAAAGCTGTCTGCATGCTATCTCACTGTTGAGCGTGCCATTTCCCATGTGCTCTGCTTGTCTCCTTTTCCTGCAGCATCTCGCTATGAGGGTCTGAACTGACAGGTGATCTTTTTTGACTTTCAGTTTACCTTTGTCTGCTTTAGGACCCACAGCCGGCCTCTCCTTATTTATGCATCTTTATCTGAAGGGGAATCGACTCTATTTTAATTGCACATGAACGGGATGATAATAAAATGTTAATTACTTTTTCTGCCCGTGCACTGATCTCTATCTGGCAGAATTTGCCCTTGATGATCCCAGAGCATCGGCACCATTGCAGACGGATAAACACGGACATGCCGCTCGCATGAGAATCCAGGGATCTCCCCCATTGTTCCCAGGCTGTTCAATGCTTTTCCATTTCAGCAGCTGCATGCAGCACCACTGATGTGGAACTGCTCAGCACATATGCTAATACCAATATTCACTATGCCAGCAATCCCTACATGAGAGCTAATGTGTGATTTCTTTTGGATAAGACAGTGGCGTTTTTTTTCCTGGAGGCTCGAAATTTTCTCATTGCTTAAGCCACCTAGAAATGGTCCACTTGTCTACCTCAGAGGAATCTTAGGCTCACAATAGCCTGTTAAAACATGGAGCTGTTCAAACATGTATCCGTCATCCATAGTTTCCTATGTCCTGTAACACACCTACTGCTGGGATAACTGAGCACCTGTCAAGATTCTGTATTGCCAGCCATGAAGTCCTCTCGAATTTATCAACAAAGAAGCTTACACTGCTGCCTGGCAAGCTTTTGTGACTCAACCTTGACCTCTAAGGATCTTCTGAAGATGAGAAAGCATCAAATTCTCCTTGCAGATTTAATCACTGTTTCCTCTGCTGTGGGCTCTGATTGACAAGATGGTAGAGATATCCTTAGCTCAGACAAAATCACCTGAAAGCAGCTGCTGCTACAAAGACACAGACCACACACTTGTGCCAAACATTGTGTTTGGCATCTCAGGATCCCAAACAAAGCACAGCAAAGCAGGAAAACTGCCCACAGCCTGAGGTGACCATCAAGGTCAAGGTCAGTCCCTTTCCAGACATGAAGATTCTGGGCTGTGCTTGAACTGTTGGCCCAAGGGCAAGACACCCTCTATACCCTCACTGTCCCTTGAGCTCCAGAAGGATGCTTTCAACCTTGCAAAAATGTGGCAATGAGGCATCAAGTGACACTAGAGTGCCACTAGAAGCCACCAGAGGTGAGTGCTGAAGGATTCCCACCTGTTAACAGTAAATCGTTCCATTATAACTCCAGTAAAAGCAAATACGACTTTGTCCTGTGCACTGATGTCTTTCTCAAAAGCTGCTTCTCACAGAAGTGCAGGTTTAAGGCTTCTCCCTTTCCTCTTCTGGATGCTCCCCGTATCCCAGAACATGTCTCAGAGTTGGAGGCAGTTCCATTGCTGAGACCCTGCATTTCTCTCCGCATGATTGCAATCAGCCAGCTGGGGCCTGTGAGCTGCTGAGGAGCCAACACCAAGCAGAGACCAGCACGGGACCTTGGCAGCACATGTGCTGAGAACAAACAAGGAATGCCCTGCTGTGTTCCTGAGGTGCCTCCACTGTGAAACAAGGTTCTCAAGGCTCTGTGTGTGTGTCAAAGTCTGGTTTTGGAGGCTCAGCTTGCTCCTCATGCTCTTAGACATTGCCACCACATGTTTGACAGAAAGGAAGCATGGGGAAATAAAGGTTGCAGTAGATAAAAACAAACCCAACAGTGCTCTTGTTAAGAAATCCTCCCAGTCACCCCTATCCCAAGGCAGCATCAATCATCCCAATGGATAAATTATCTCTGACTATGGTGGCTGCCACACCAGGTGACCTCTGGAGATGGGCAAGAGCCACTCCTGTCCCCTGTCCTGCCTGCTGTGTTCTGAGGCATCCTCATGACCGCCAATGCACAGTTCCCAATAGTCTTCACCTCAGTCTTCTATTTGTAAAGAGGCTTATAGCAATGCTCACTTATCTGCTGGGGCAGGTAGGTTTTCATCTCAGATCTCCAAGGGAAATTCCCCTGAAATACATGAAGGTAAGTCAGCCTCCCCTCATGAGCCCCAGGAAACCACCCTGGCATTCTCCCACTTGTTCCTTAAGTACCCAGTGCAGATGATGCACAGCAGACATGCACTGTGTCATTCCTGAAAACACCCAGTGCATGCCTATTTCAGAGGAAACAGCAATTCTGACCCACAGCCCATACTCTCAAATCTAAGGGAGGCAGAAGTTGCATCTACTTAGAAATCCCCAACAACTCTCAAGCCAAGATGTTAAGAAAGTACATGCTGATAAGGTCTTCCCCAGGACCTGTGTCTCCCCCTGATCATTAAATAGGAAAAACAGGGAGGGTTTGCCCTTAAAGCCAGAGCAAGGGTGAATCTCAGACTGGAAAGAAACCCCAACAACCTCCAGCCCCAGGGACCTCTGTACCCCTTCAATACTCAGCACATTGCACAAGTGCAGCAGCCCAAAGGCTGCCAAGCCCTCTGCTCCCCTGCTCTTTGATCTTTAAAGATCCCTGGAAGGCTGCAAAGGTCTCCCCTACAGCCTGTGTTCTGATCTAAAGGACACAGCTGTGGAAAAGAATGGTCACAAAAAGGTGACCAAGACAAACAAGTGCATGTTACATATGGAAGAAGTCAAGCTGTGATTTCCTGTAGATCTGCTGGAAAGGGTCAAAACTTGCTAGGCTGAACAAATGTCCTGAAGGATTAAGCTGTGCTACTGTCCACCTTTAAGATTTTTAGATGGAGTCCAGATATTTTCAGAGTACAGAGTCTGCATGTAGGTAAAAGCAAGATGAACTCACACATTTTCAGTTCCTCAGTGCAGTTCTTTGTCATCTGATTTAATCTGGGAAGGCTGCTGCAGCACCATCCTCATTTTGGTGGATATAGAGGATTCGGCTGAGAAAAATGTAACAATTTCTTCAGCAAGTCAGATTTTTGGCTGGTAATTTCCACCTTACTCTGGTTCAGCTCCCAGGGGATTTCTCAGAGGGGTTTGGCATCTCTCTGGGTCATTCAGCACTCTGGAATGTGCTGTAAAATTATTTGCCCTGAGCAGCGTTATAGGAAAGGCATCCATCAGTTAACTCCATCGTCAGCTTTCTCTTCTGAGGGATGTGTTGCTGATGATGAGTCATAAAGACATTGATTTTAACATTTGCTTTGAATCATAATTGCATTCGTAAGATTACAGAGTGGCTCTCAGGGATCTACTGAGTTTTTAAATCTATAGTCAAGGCTTATTCTTCTTAGTTAAGTACTATATAATGCATAGGATGACTGGATGATTTTTTATTTTTATACACATTGCTTTTGGAAAATGATGACTTACACCTGAAAAATTAATATTAAAAAAAAATTTCTTTTTTCCAATAGTAGTCTTTGTTTTAAAAATTCAGTATAATGGTTCAGTAGGGTGAAACAGTGCATTATAATTGAAGGTTAATATCCATATGGAGTTAATATCAGAGGGGTTCCCATCATGATTTGATATTCCAGTATTTTAAGCTGCTATAAATCTAAACCAATGGTTAAAAGTATAAAACTAAAAAGGCATACTTGGAAATGAAAATGGGGTGCAAGGTCTAGTCACTAGGAATATGGAATGACAGTCCTATCTTACAGTCTATATTTCTGTGCACTCATTTATTTAAAATAAATTCTTCATGGCTATTCTAAAGGGTGATTGTTATTGTTGTCATTATTATTATTACTACCACTACTACTACCATTATCTCCCACTTTGTACTCCCAGAGAAAACTCTCCTTAAAATTTCCTTTGACTTTATTCCCTCCCTCTGGTCTTTACCTACAGAATGCTTGGGCAGCAGGCAGCACCCCATGAACCCCTCAGAAACCCCTTCAGCAGCAGCTGGATGCTCCAGTCTGGAGCCAGTGGCATTTTTAGGCATCTCACACCCATAGTGCTGTGCCGTTCATGGAAAGAAATCCTGCAGTTCCTCTAATGGAGAAGGTGAGAGCTCCAGGGACACACCAATGCCCATCTTTTACTCTGTTTGAAGAGGATTTCATGTTCTAGGTGAGGATGAGAACGCTGGATGGACATTGACAGACCCTCTGGTAAACAAATCACTCCTTTTTCTTGTGTGATTTGTCTTTAGCCATCATGATGCCCCCAAGCACTTCCCACCTTGGTGCTGTGGTCAAGGAAATAAAGCACTGTCGCTTTACAGAACAGACACTAAGAAATCTCTCTTGCATTCAGCCACTTTCCCGTTAATTTGCTGAGTCAAAATAATAAAATAAAAATCCCAAGGCATTAGTGAGGGCAGCAAGAGACAGGGGAGAAGCTGATCCATTTTAAAACCCGATAGGGTCTGGTCTATGGCTTGTGCACTTACTGGTCCCTGCCTCTCCTTTCCATGTTTTTTTCCCAAGTACTTTGTGTAATAAACTGGTCAGAGGTAGGAGCCAAGACCTTCTTACAGTTTAAAAGTAGACAACAGGATTACAAAATGTGATGGTTAAATAAAAACAAAACAACAACAATAACAACAAACAAACCCAAAATGAAAAAAAACCAAAGAAAAGGCAAACAAAAAACCCAAAACCAAAAAACCCCACAAACCACAAATGGAAATCCTGTCTCTCCATGCCACAGCCCTTAAACTTAACAGTATTTTGAATATGATAAAAATCAAAATTGTTCTTTGCAACCTCCATGTATCTTTTTTTCTTCAATTAGCCTATGTCTCTGAGTATCCTGCTGGACTCTTGTGGAAAATTTCTAACCCTGGTAGGCAAGAGCCCACCCTGGCAGGCAAGAACCCCACAGGGCTGCCTTTCATTCAAACAGATGAGGAAAGGGGAGAAAAGTTAAAGTTGCCTGAACCTGCTGCTCTGTTTGGGCTGCAAGGATTCTTGTTTTGTTGTTCTAGAGCTATTAAGACTGCAAGTGCTAAATAAATGCCAAGTATGGTATTCCTGGGGCTAAAAAAGAAGGCAATCTTTCCTTATCCTACAGCTGCGAGGTCAAGGTAAATATGACTGCTCAGAAACACTGCAGTTCTCAAGCCCTTGGGGGATTTTAATGTGTTTTATAAACTTGTTTCCAAAGCAAGCTATTAGGAAAACAAGATATTTCTCCATAAAGCCTTTATTTTTCTCTCTTTAGGGACAGTAGTGCCTGCCTTACAGTGCTTTAACTCAATCAGAATCATCATTTTTATAAACAGACCATTTTTCATGACTTGCTTGATCAACTTGGGAAGACAGCTTTTCAGAAGTTATAGTCACATACAGGGAAAAAAACAAACCATTTTACTCCACTTGCTGCAACCAGAGATGCAATAGAAACCACGTCCTTTCTCTGAAGGTAATGCATAAGGAAAAACACAGACATGCACTTGCTTTCCTCTCACACTCAGCTCCAGTTATGCAACATTACAAAGGGAAAGGAACAAACCCTTTCACAATTACATTGCAGAGAGAAAAAGCTTTTCTTTTTTTCGTACAGAAGTTTTTGATGAGAGAAGTCAATATTTACCCAGGGCTTCACCTGTATCAGGAGGAGATTTCAGGCTGGTGGCTTTTGAATACCTAAGTTGAGATGAAGAGGGCCTTGAGGACACACAAACCAAATAACCCTGGAGAACCACGGCAGCACTGGGAGCCAGCTGGTTGCCCAACAGTGGATCAGCTCTGTCCAGGGGCTGGGAGTCAGCCAGAAACCACAGGAAACTTTTGGGTGTTCCAGGACTGCAGAGTGATTTCAAGCACTCTCATTTGGCCTCATCAATGCCATGCTTTCTCACACTCCCACCCCCAGCCACAAATGAGAGCTTTTTTTTTTCCTCCCCTCCTCACACGTGTACTCTAACACGTAAAATATTCAGTAAAATGAAGATTTAGAATCTGATAAACTGAGCTTATTCTGTCACAGTAGTGTCAAACTGGGAGGGAGGGAGGCAATCCAAAGAAGTTTTGAGACTGCTGTTATAGAGAAAATGCCACACGCCCCACGAAAAGCAAATATGTATTAAAGGAAATATCTGCTTATCTGAGAATTAGTACTACTCAAACATGCCTTTTGTGTCAGGAGAGAGAGGCAAGGTCTGCAGATTTAGCTGCTAACAAAATACCTCCAGCAGGTGTGTTGCACTCCCTAGGAATGGACTTTGCACCACAGCACTGATCTGATTCCACCCCAGCTCACAGGAATGGAGAGTTTTGGTTGTCTCTGAAATGTCTCTTGACAACTCTCTACAGACCTTTCAGGTGGAAAATTCAGCTTCCTAATGAGAGTTGAAACTTTTACATAGTTTGATTGAGAGAAAGGATACGTGTAATTTCTTACTCTTTTGAAGTGTCTGTATCTCAGACAGTTGTAGAAGTAGTTAGACTATTCCAAGTTTGAAAAATGTGAATAAAACCCTAAAGCACAAACAATAGTTTTAGAAAGTTACTGGTTCTGGCTGAGCCCTCACTGTGTCTCTACAGTGGATTTTCCTTTGCAGGTGCTGGTGCAAGTAACATTTTTAATAAAGATTTTTTTTTCCAGTGCAGTGTTATCACTGTTAACAAACAACTCTAATCAATGTTCTGCATTACTTTCTGAGAAAAAGCATTAATTGATGGGGTGGTAGTGGTGGTGTTTGCATCAGAGAGGAGCAATAACAGATAAAACATCTCTTTATTTCTATAAACAAGACTAAATGAATAAAGAGAGAGGAGACAGCAGCAAAGAGGGAATAGGAAAGAAGTGGATTAAATGAGCTGCATTGGGTATGGTTGCTGTTCTCAAAGCATAAGTCAGCTATCTCAAGACCAGTGCACACTACTCAAATTCCACCAACAGGACTGGGAAGTCCTTTCTTAACACCTCTGGGAAGTTGCAGCTGATATGGTGAATAAAGGGAAAATAGTTAGTTCCTTATTATAGGCTGTGAACCAGTGGTGTGCTGGGTAATAGTGAACATTGAGTCAGAAGATTATCTTGGGATGTAAATTAACAAATCCTCTGGGAAAAAGCTTGTGGGGCAGAGAGGGGTCTGTGTTTCCTATATTGCTCAGGGTGCAGCAGCCACCCGACACCAGCCTGTTCAGACTGACATGTTTTATGCCTCTCTGAGGCTCAGTTTACCCAAGGAGAACTAAATGACCCTTTCAAGGTTGCTCAAGAAGCGTATGAATATCTGGTTCTGAATAACTGAAAGCCTCCCTGTGTCTGGGCCAATTTCCTTAACTACAAAACTGTCCTCTCTGTCTGCCTTGTTTTAAAGCAAATCCTTGACCACATCTGTCCTCTCCTCTCTTCTCCCGTGTCATCAGCCCAGCCTGCTGAATCCCTGTTGGCAGCAAACACTTGATCACATTTATCACATTATGGTATTTTTGCCTCCTTGGCCAAACTCTCCAAAGTGCTCAGCTTGCAACAAAGCCATGACAGGACAACCTCTGCTGCCATTGCCGGTCCCGTTTCTTGCTTTCCAAGGTGCAGATGGAAATCTGACCTTCACCTTGGAGTGATTTCCCATTCATCATCAAGATGAATAGCTGTCGATCCACCCTGAGCTGCTTAAAGAGGTGCCTCTTGAGTGACTGGTGGTGAATTCTTCCCCGCTGCACCAGCAGGGCTGCTGCTCTGCAGCGTTTGCACCGGGTGAATAGTGCTCATAATCGGAGACTTAACGTCAAATATTTTCTGCAAGGGAAATAAAAATGTCAACAGGAAGTGAAATGTGACCTGATTAACAGTTAGACCTCTGACTCTGCTTCATTTTTGACTGATGTGGTGTTTTACAAGGATAATAATACCACCGATTCCTCTTAATTGATGGACCCTGATGGAAATATAAATTAAGCAATTAATACGATTCTCTGAGACTCATAAAAATAAACTCTACGTAGAGACAGTCATATTTATTTTTTTAATTACTTTAAAAACATGTGTCACACGAAGCACTACAACATTTTCTCCTAGGGAAAGCCGAGGCAAGTTTGACCTCTTTAAGAGCCAGAATGTGCCAGAGGAGGGCAATGCAAATGATCTGCTGCAGACCCGGGCAGTTTATGATAACCCAAGCTGCCTTTTGTCTGGGGAGTTCTGCAAGCCCCGATTTTCATGTGTTTTGTTTAAAACAAAACTAACAGAAAATAATTACTGTTTAACATTTAGAATCACGCCCGGAGGCCCCATTCAGGATCGGGAGCCCTTTGTGCCAGCTAAGAGCACAGCAAACACAGTGGGAGAAACACACTCTGCAGTAAATGGCTTGTGATCCGATTCCTGATGCTTTTAATGGTTTCTTCCATGGGAGGTGGTTTTAATAGTGAATCGTAGACCAGTGTGACCTTGAGAGATGCCAGCTTGAAAACAATGGGAGTTTTCAGGAGAGAGCAAGAATTCTGGGAGAGCAAAAATTTAGAGATTTGCAAAACCCAAGTGATATGAAACAGTATTTACAAATATTTACAAACAGGCTGCTGCTGGATTCAATCCAGTTTGCATCCCTCCATGCCTGCACTAATAGGCTTTCTGTGACTGATATATTCTCCATGTTTCTCATTTGACTTCTGTTTCCTGAGCAGTGAGAGTTCATACTCAAAAGCTTTCCTCTGCCACCATGAAAGCTCAGCAGTTGTGCTAATAGAGGCTGGGATTCTCTTGTAATGTCTTCAGGTGTAAAGAAAACAGCTTGTTCACCCAGAGGCGCTCAGTGCTTGCTGTTTAATTCCCTTTGAAAAGTTACTCCCTGACACCGGGAGCAGAAGCCACACCACAAATTACAGGCAGTGAATAAAGCAGGATTGTTGCACATTCGGTCTGCTCCCTGCCTTTGAAATTTGAGAGCTGAGTAATTCGGAAAAGGGACTTGACTTCTTTTAAAATCAAAGTGAAGCAGATGCCTGTTTTTTTGACTATGATTTGAAACATCTGCAATAGACATTCCTGCGAGCTGGGAACTCACTGTGGGTGATGAAGAGTAAAACCCAGGGGCAGCTGTGCCCTGCCATCCTGCCCCAACAGAGGTGCACAGAAGTGGGTGAAATTGTGTGAGGGAGGGGATGCAGAGATGCACCTGCAGCCACGGAGTACCTGCACTCACAAATGACAGGTCCTGGCAGAGACACAGCTGTGTGATGGGAACAGAGCTGTCCCAGGAGCAGGGATGTGCTGGGGCACACGGCTTTGAAGCCTCCATGGCAGCCCTGCAGCCAGACTGGCCAGCCAGGGAAAGGCTCAAAAGCACCGACTCATCCCACAGGAGTCCTACAAGGCAGGAGCAGAGGGCAGCACACCCACCTCTGCTTCCAGGAGTCACTGTGGGGTACCCAGGCTCAGGGGAGACAGCTCCTGCTGCTGAGCCTCGACCCTCTGAGGAGAGAAAATGCCTTAATGAGCTCGACAACTCCTCTCCATGGAAAAACTTAGAGGAGGACTGGGAGCAAGACTGGGAACCACCCAGCCAGGCTGATCATCAGGCACCGTGTGGCTTCTGTGCAAGAGCTGAGTCAGGGAAGCAGCTCTGGGGAAGCAGTGACAGCATCCCTCCCCTTCTGCCAGCCTACACAGGAGCTGTCGGGGTCCTGGGCTGACCCCAGCAGCAGCAGCAGCAGCTTTTAAACAGCCCTCAATTATTTGTCAAGGATAGTTAGCACAACACAAGTTGTTTTGATTATGCAGTGTAACCTGCGAGTGCCACCAGGTTTATAGTCTACATTGACATTTCCGTTTATCTTTCTGTTCTCCATCTGCCTCCTTTTTATATGGACAGATTGGACAGCCTGACGTCATGTAAAATAAGCAGGATAACTGCCTCCCTCGCCTCACCATTGCTCCTAGCCAGCTGCTCTCACTGCCCTGCCAGTCTTTAGGAACAGCCACTGGGGCAGAGGAGGAGTGTAGTTGGGTAAGTGTGGAAGGACGTGGCTGTCAAGCTGAACTGCACGGCAAGAGGTGCTGAAAGGCAGTGATGTCCTCCAAATCTTCACTGAGAACTGTCCTGGTTAGGTGAACAGAATCACACAATCATTTAGGCTGGAAAAGATCTCCAAGAGCATCGAGTCCAACTTTTGACTACATGGCACTCACTGAGTGCCACATGTAATCATTTCTGGAACACTTCCAAGGATGATGATTCCACCAGCCTCTCCAGGCAACTATTTCCAAAAATATCTTTAAAAATCTTTCCATTAAGAAAATCTTCCTGATGTCCTACCTGAAGAGAAATCAGATGCTTTGAAATCAAGTATATAAAACATTTTTGCGTAAGCATCCTTAAATTGGTCATTTTGTACTGCATAATTGTTACAGACATGCTTTAATTACAACTTTCATCAAAGCAAAACAAGACACCCCATGAGTCCTCACTCTGCCTCTGTAGTTTTACAGTATTACTGAAACTGAACCAACAAAAAGATGTGACCCAAATAGGTCTACTTTGGCCAAATTCCACATGAGCTAAAATGTGAGGTGCAGCATCAGCCCACTCCAGTGTGAGTTCTGGCTTTGCCTGCACACATGTGTTGCCAGGGAAGTGGCTGGGTGTAACTAAAATAAAACACAGAAGAAATAAACGTACTCCTCAGGGGTGCGTGTGTGAATGATGTTCTGGGTGAGTCTGAATTCACACACATTTCTTTTCTATGAAACTTTGCCCACTCATCTCGGCGATAAATGATAATTCCAAAATCTTCAGATTAATTCCTAGCACAAAAGATCTCAGTGAGAACTCTGCTGCCAGACTGCCTGGCCACGGCAGGGGCTATTTGCTCAGCTTTCTGAGCAATGCCTCCACCTTTCAGCTGAGGCAGCACTGGCAACACAACTTTCACTCAAAACACAGGGAGACCATTGCTACCAGCTTGTGGCAGAGAGGGCAGAGCACCTCTGCTGTGCCTGTGGGGAGGGGAGGCAGTGGGAGAGGCTGGCTTTGCTCTCTGTCCCACAGCTGGAGCCGGGGGGGTGTTAAATGGCTCTGCAGAGAGCAGTCACTCACTGTCCGTGGGATCCAGCAGGAAACACAGGCTTGTGCTGCTGCTCCCTGAGGTGTGCTGGACTCCCAAGGACGCCGTGTTAATGTTGATTAGACAGAGTGGTGTTGACTGCTGGGGGTTGGATAGGTGACCTTTGAGGTCCCTCCCCAACCCAAACTATTCTATCATAAAGCGTCACGGCAATTACGAGGGGTGTATTGATTGCAGGCTGAGAGACCATGTGTCCTCTGAGGCAGCATTTTACAGAGAAAAACTCTTCCACACACCACTACTGCTGCTGCAGCGCTAAAATGCTGTTTAAAAAGTGATGTAAATGTCCCAACTTGGAGTCTGGGTTACAGCTTGCGGCAGGGGATCAGTCACTCCCCCAAGGCTTCTTTTTTTCTGGGAGATGTGTCAGGAAGGGGGTGTAAAAAAACTCCAGCTGTTTTCAAACAAGGGGTCACAGCATGGAAAAGGCTGAGAAACACAGAGGAAATCTTTCTGCAGGGCAATTAGCAATTAATGGAAGCTATGCCAAGGTATGGATAGGCTGTCTGCCTGCAAAGCCTTTCCTAGGGAGACATCCTCATGCCTCACAGACACTGTCCCCTCTCTGAATACTGCAAAATCAGTTTGTCTGCAGTGACCACCCCTGGGAATTACATATCCATCCCAAAGTATCCCACCAGGATGGAGCAGGAAGAGGGAAATGCCTGCAAGATCAAACAGTGACTCCAAAAGCCTCAGGACAGGAGTTTCCTTTGCTTCCCAGAGCAGAAAAATGACTGCATTCAGCCTGGACCAAATCAGTGTTTGCCTTGGTTGCTTTGGCTCCCTGGGACCTGACAAGAAGGTCTGGAAAGCAGGGGGCTGAGTCCTCATGCTCTTGAATTACACATCAGAATAGCTGTCACTAAACACAACTCAGATATTCCCAGCTGAACTGGCTTTGGCAAGGACAGAGTTAAATTTCTTCACAGTGCTGTGCCGGTTCGGGTTTGTGATGCTAAGCAGTGCTGATGTTTTTTGCTGATCAGCTTCCACAGAGTCGAGGCCTTTTCTGCTTCTCCTCTCCCCACCTGGCCAGAGACTGGGGCTGCTCAAGGAGCTGGGAGGGCTCACGGCGGGGACAGCTGACCCCAGCTGGCCCGAGTGCCACCCCACAGCACAGGGCACCGGCGGGGACAGGTGACCCCAGCTGGCCCCAGGGCCACCCCACAGCACAGGGCACCGGCGGGGACAGGTGACCCCAGCTGGCCCCAGGGCCACCCCACAGCACAGGGCACCGTCGGCAGCAGACAGAGCTGCAGGGACACACTCGAGTGATGCTGTTTGTCCCCCCGAGTCACTTTAGGTGCGAGGGATCTTTCCTGGGGATGAACACCCACCTGCAGGTGGGGAGTGGGTTCCTTGCTTTGCTTTACTGGAATGTGCAGCTTTTTCTTTACCTATTAAACTGGCTTAACGCACAAATTTTTTTGTGCTTTGACACTTCTGATCCTCCCCTATCCCACCTGTGAGTGGGCATGAGGGGCTGTGTGGGGCTGAGCTGCCCTCCAGGTTAAAACACAACAGCAGCATTTTTATTTTAGGCCCTTTCCAAATTTACTTGAAGCAATCGATCTCTTGATTTGGGTCATCTCTGGGTTAGGCACTGTGGCTCTCCTTAGGTGTCCACAATTTCAGCAGCAAAGATGGTCAGTGGGATGTGCCACCCTCACCAGTAACCTCCCCAGTCAGCTGTGGAGGAGCCACAGAGATTTACAGGAGGATAAAGGAGCAGATTTCCCAGTTCCTGTGTCCATCTCTCTTGGTATTCAGGGTGCAAAAAGCAGCTTGAAGGGAGAGATTCTGTGGACATTGAGACTTTGGTCCAACACTGTTACCATGAATTACAGTTCATCAGCTTTCCAGTACAGAAAAGATTTTCTGCTACGGAATTAAAGTTTCCTAATTATTCCTACACTGCCCAGAGGACAACCATTTTGCATAAATATGACTCACTTTTCCTAGCCATGTTAGGAAATATTCCTGACCTGGCAATATTTATCATCTTCAGAAAGTCTGTACTTGCTTGATCATGATATTTTTTTTTCTTTTTTTTTTTTTAATTTGGCTAGGGCAAAAATCAATGACAATGAAACAACTCTAGAGAAATCCCTGGGGTAGTTTTCTAATGGGATACAGAAGAAATTTAATTATGAGCCATTGTTAGTGGTATGTATGTGACTGTATTCTAGAGGGTTAACACTGACAGTATGCAGAGTTTCTTTCTTGAGCAGAAAGTGGCAGATCCCAGTGGCCTTACTTGCCCTCCTAAATAATAAATCATTTTTATGAATGATTCCAGGAGAAACTACCTGTCTTGCTGAAGTTATTCCAGTGCTGTTGTTGGGAATAACTTTGGTGTCAGGGACTCAGGATGTGATGGCTGGAACACTGCTGCTTGAGATATTTAGTCAGGCAGGTTGCAAGCAAGTCAGGACTAATTCGTGATTTTTTTATTTATTAAGGGTTTTTTTATTTATTAGGAGCAGGGGAACACAATAACAACTTTGGGGCATTTTTAAATTAAACAATAAGGATGAAAAAGAAAACCAAAGTGAATGTAAGTGATTGATGCTGCTTATTTGCTCGTGTGTTGCCAGGGAGCTCCAAGGAGAGCAGGGAACAGCCAATAGCAGGCAGTGGGGGTAGAGGAGGAGGCCTTTTTAATTATATCACATCATTTTTCTAAGTAATATTATGTTATCTCACAGAGGATCTTAAACAAACACTTTGTAAACACAGCATGTTACCTTTTTGAATGTGGATTGCCTGCTCAGCTATGGCTATAACCACTGACTTCATGCTCAGGTTCCTGCTTGGATGGGCTGCGTTGTCACCCTTCCACTGTTGGGGAGTTAATAGCCCAGGAGAGACAGGAAATTGAAGACCAGTGAGAAGGAGCTCAGCATCCAAAGGATCCCACACTTTAAGCTGTGCCCATGTGCCTGCAGCAGGATGGGCAGAGCAGTGGCCAGCACAAAGGACTGCACCCGCAGAGAGCCTGAGACACTTCTGTCACTGCAGAGATGTCCCCTCCCGAGTCACTTCTGTCACCACAGAGATGTCCCCTCCCAGGGGAACTGGAAAGGCCACATTGTGTGCAGTAAATCAGTCAGAGGTGGAGAAAGGCCAGGTGAAATCTGTGGGTGGTACACCAAACCTGTACTGGTTGTGCTAGAAGCTGGTTTTTCCCTCTCTGCTCCTGAAAAAGTGGAGAAGTTGTTAAAGAAAACAAAACAAGGCAATGAGATCTCTCATCCATCAGTGAAGCAGCAGACTGCCAGGGTAGCCTGGGGGTTTGGTGTCCCTCATGGTGCTTTGCTTTGCTGCAGAAAAATCTTTCTTAAGAAATTAAGAAAGATGGAATAAAGGAAATCCTCTCTCCTGGCCCTGCCTGGGCTGGAAGCTGCCTGCTGTTACACAATGTAATCTCCAGATTGTGCACCATGACCTGGCCCTCACTGGACTGGCACTGGCCACTGGCCACTGGCACTGTCCAGTCCAGTGGACATGGAGCCTCCTGTTGCTTAGGCATCTTTTTTTCACACCTGGGCACAGGTTTCTGTAGCTCCAGGGATTCTCTCTCTCAGGCACAGGATGCACATGTTCAGGTATCTCCATCTTGGTAGGATAAAGGCCTGCCTTGGGATACAGACACACCAAAGCATGTGCAACAAAGGTTCTGGGAAACAAAGTAACAGATCTTATGGGAGATACTGGGGAGACTAATTATGCAATTAAGATTCTGTTGTGGAGAGATTTGATTAATTCGTGGAGATTGCATCCACAGGAGCCTTCTAGGGTACAGCACAGAACATCCCAGCCTGTGCAGAGGTTTGTGTGCCAGCCCAGAGCATGTCATTGTCACCATCAGTCAGCACATCCTGCTTTCCCTTCTGTTCAGAAACTGGCACTGTGGAAAGGAGGTGGCAAGGGAGGTATGGGATCAGAATGTGGTGGAGCAAATCTGGAGCTAGAAACCAATTTGGAAATAAAGACCCAGTTTAGAAACTGAGGCTGACTGGAATTTTGTTGGTGTTTGAACAATTGAGCCAGTGAGGATCCACAGAAAGCTTTACAGAAATTATTGGACACACCTGATTCCAGGAGAACTGCCTGTGCCTACAGAATCCCCACATCTCAGAAGAGAATACCCTACATCTCAGAGGAGTACTGGGATGGTTCTGTGCAGGGCAGGGAGTTGGACTCGATGATCCTTGTGGGTCCTTTTCAACTCAGCAGATTCTGTGGTTCTGTGATTCTGTAAGAGGAGGTCTGTGGCTGCAGAGGGGCCAGAGCATCGCCAGCTCACAAATAAACTTCTGTGAGTAGAAGGAAGAAGGCAGTGGGAACAGTTTCATTGGCCTCTCCTCTCCAACACAGCATCTGCTGGGGGATGCTGGGTCACTGCAACCTCCACCCAGGAACTGCAGGACACTTGTGTGAGCAGCTTAGGAGTCATCAACATGAGGAAAGCAGGAGCAGGCCCACCTCACACGTATGCCTCTCCATTTAGGCCACTCCATTTAGGGGCACAAATGATTTTTACCCAGCCCTACGTCCAAAGCCTGAAGAAGATGGGATAACAAGTAGGCTATTGCAGTCCCAGCTCTTTCTGTATTCCTTTTTCCTACTTGTTTTGAAGGAGTGATGCATCTTTCTTCTCGCAGTAAAATCCAGGGACCTTCTTCCCCTCTATTCTCAGTGATATGCCGTTTTCCTTTATCACATTCCCAAAAGAATTGGAAGAGGGGAAAACATCTTTTCCTGCACAGCACGTTGACACACTGCCAAGATACTGCAAGGGCCGTAAATAAGTGCAGAAATAAGCTTGATATGTAAGACTTGAGACCCCACCTTTATAGTTCCAGATTTCTATGAGTGTCTCCCAAAACAAAAGGTGTGACATGATGTCAAACTCTACTAACAAGTGATTTAAAAAGCAGAAAGAAAACCATACAGGTCTCTTGAGGAAGATGTACATTTAAACCCAGAACACTGGAAAAAAGAAAAATAAAGAGGTGGAGTTAAAAAGATTAAAATGGAGGCTGACTGGCAAAGTTGGGGTGAGGAGAAGACCCCATATTTCCTGTGTGGTTTTATGTCTGTAGAGTCTGTTTTGCAATGATTGATATAACAAACAAGGGACTCACAAAAAGGCTCCTAATGCTCACTGATCAGAAGTATAATGACGTGTAAGCTGCAGCTGTTCCAGTGGCTTTCTAAACAGCAGGCTCTTGTTGAATGAGCCCCATGATTATTTATCTCCATCATGGGCTCTTTATTCCAAGGTATTTGTTGTCTTCCCTGCATTTTGCCCGTCTGTCCTTATGCACAGAAAGCTCCGATAATGGATTTTTTTTTATTAGCCTCCTCTTCCTTTTCCTGCTTCTGCAAACACAATGCATCCCCGAATCATCCTGTGACAAAAGGGAAGGCGCTGCCAGTGTTCTAACAAGGGCCTCCCACAGCATTCTCCCCCATTAGCCTCATAAACACAGGGCAGTGCAGGAGCACGTGCTGCCGAGAGAAGGGTCAGGAGACTATTTATTCTCCCCATTTAAACAAAAATGCTTTCTCCTGAGCAAGGGGAGAAGCAAACAAATAAATTAAGCTGTGCCTTGATGAAAGCCTCTAAACTGTGTCCTTGGGAAATGTACTGAGTGTAGGGATAGTGCTGGGCAGTGTTTAACTTGGCTGATTTGCAATGGTCTGTGAATAAGTGGAGATGTTGCAGGGGCACTGAGTGCATTCTGCCTCTTGGTTTGTGTTTCTTTTAATATCTCGTGCCTGGTGCATTCTGCTCACTTTCAAGGTAAAGGGCTCCTTCTTTGAGTCTCTGACAGCACTGTGAGCTGAAGTCCCAGGACTGGGGTAGGTAGAAGGAAGACCAGAGGTCTGGCTGTGCTTGCACAGACCTGCTACATCCTGCAGGAATGCAGTTTTCCTGTCTGCCAGATAAGGATGATATTTATGCGCCCTCCTCACAGCTAATGGATTACTGCTTGAAATGACAAACATTTTTACTGTTTTCTTGAGACATGCTGTAGGCAGGCACGGCTAAGCAGAGCCTTCTCAAACAGGAAGCCACCCCCCAGTCCCCTGGTTTATCACTGCTGTAAACCTGCACACATGGTCCACTTGCAGGCTGGAAATTATACTTGGGAATTCATTGGCTGAAAGCAGAACATTGTTAAAGGAAAAGCTCTTTGGATAGTGTGAACTGGCATATAGCATCCCTAATGTCAGCAGGGTTATGCTGACATAACTAGCAGTGATATGGCTCTATATGTCCATGTTTTCAACATTTTAATATAAAAAGACATGTTTTTATTATTGTATTTAAATTTCAGCTGTTCTTTTTCTCCCTTTTTTTTTCCTGGGATGACATCACTGGAAGCCTGTTAGTATCACTTCTCTCCCTGTCACTCACTGTACCAACAAGTATTTTATCTCCATATGAGAGAGAGAACTGTAACTAAAAAAGGCTGTAAACTACAAAGGCTCTTTGATTATCATTTTCATGCAAGGTCAGCAGAAAGAGCATGCCTGGTATTTTTAAGAGAGTTTTAAACATTATTTTACATTTTTTTCTTATTTATGTAAACACAGAAATGAAAGGCTGTTGCTTTGACGCATTCCTGCCCTTCTTCCCCAGCATACTCTTCTTTCTGGAAACCTGGAACCCAGTGTTACACAGCCTGTACAGAGGAGGGCACCAAGCCTGTGCATTCCTTGAATGGTTTGGCTTCACTTTAAAGTGGTGGTGAGTGACAGTAAACCAAAACCCGATGTACAAATGGAGTCTCCAAACCAGTATCAATGTGAGTGCAGGATCCTCCAGCCGTGCAACTTTACATGAATAAAACACACTATTAGAAAAGTGGGCAGCCTGAAATCGAAATCCTGCTGTGGGTTGCTGTGACAGAAGGCACAGCAGCATGCTGTCCCCTGGTCTCAGGTGCTGGAGGCATAGCCACAAGGTTGTGTTCTTTCACAGATTGTCTGGGATGAGAAGCAGAGGAAGAATGGGATGCCTCTGGTTTGGGGTTTTTTGACATTTCCAGACAACTGCTTATTCAGACAGCCAAGAGTCTGAGACTGTGACAAAATGCAGCAGCTGAGTGGCCCTGACAGATGGAGGCAGCAGCAGACCTAAAGGGCAGTGGAAAACTCCTGACAGTGTGTGGCAGCTTTGGCTCCCTAGCAGCCCCTTACCTCTGGGGGGAAGGTCGTATCACATCCAAGGAGAGGTCAGTAGAGGCTGTGATGTGGATGGAAACCTTGGAGAAGACAGACATGACTTCTGCAATGCAGCAGGAGACTTCTGCTGTTCATTCTTCACCTCAAGAGCTTCAGTGGAATCAGCAATGACTGTGCACTCTTGTGCTCTGCAGATGTTCAGGTCTCCTTCAGCTCTGGGTCTTGTTCTCCTGCAGGAATCTCTTCTTAAGAGACACAGAGCACTCACCTATCTTCCACAGCTGCATTGGCCCCAGGAGCCAGGGAGCTTCTCACACAAATCCTGACTATTCTCTTGTGACACATCAGGTTGAGCCCAGGTGTGCCAGGAGTCAGGGATGAAGCTTGGCTCCAGCAGGAGCCTTGGCTCTTTGTCTGGTGGGGAGCCTGCCAGGGTTCCAAGGAGGCATTTCAGAGCTGACTGAGCTGTAGCCACAGGAACAAGGGTATGCAGGGACCTGCAGGGGGGGAACAGCAGAAAGTCAGGCTCATGCAATTGTATTGATTGCACCAGGGCCAAATTTTCTCCATCAAGTGCTGAGAATGCATTGTGTTTATTATTAGACACCACTGCTTCTCCTGTTGTGAAGGGTTGCATTTATCAATACTCAGAGGGAGTGGGCAAAATCACGTGCCCTCAGCTTTTTATAGTATCTAGGGCTCAAAAAAAGCACAGGGTGCTTTTAGCCAGATTGCAACATTTTTGTCTCACACAGCTGATGGGCTGTCTGCTCTACATCCATTCATTTTCTGCTTAAAAGGTCATGTTTAATTTTCCAAATGAGCTCCCCCCACCAGCATGACTCGCTCATCTCTAGACAATGCCTTTTCTCTCTCCAAGGCGAGACATCACCGTATTTTTCCTTTGCTACTATGCTGAAAGGGTGCTCGTGCTTACAAGGCTTGTGTGCAGTGAGGGAGAAAAAACATCTGCCACCAGTGACTTCCTAGACATGGTATATTTACAAACCTTGTTAGTTGCCATGAATACGTCATGCCTGGCTGGTGCCCTTATGGGCGAAGCAAAATTGTGTGAAGGGTGTTCTCTTTTCTACTCCCCTGGGGAAAAAGGCCTTGTTCTGTAGAGGTAGCACATGGGTGTGAGAGCCCCAGGGGATGGGAACAACATCCTGCAATTCACTTGAAACCAAAACCAATTGGCCATCTTTAAAAGTTCTGTCAGAGGTCAGTAATTGCAGTGTCTCTCCTGAATCCCATGGCAGGATGGGGCCTGACACATACCAGAGTTGGTCTAAGGTCCCACCTACAAAATGTGGTTCCAGAGGAATGGTATCAAATATATCCTGTGATAGAGCTGTGCACCTGCTCTTCTTCAGCCACAGAAGTGATGATCTGATGTCACCTTGATGTAACATTGCTGTTAGCCTGAGGAGTTCCTCAGAGTTATCTTCCAAAGCTCTGTCACTGAGAGAGGCGCTGAGGTTTTGCATCCATACTGTTCCAAAATCCCAAACACCAGTTAATGATAGATATGGAAGGTAAGTGGCTCTCATAAGTATTCTTAGGATTTCTGAAAAGGTAGGCTCTTTTTCCCAAAGCCTCCTTTCAACATGATCTGTTTTAATGAGCTCCTCTTTCTCTGTTTCCAGGAGCAATGCTCTTAATTTCCTTTAGCCTACTAACACCTCCTGACAACATCTTTTGTTATCAGTTGTTATATATTGCAGTGCAAAACTCTGCTTCTTTTGTAGCTTGGTTCTGAGGGCTTGGCAGAGAAGGAGCTGAGCCTCAGGATCTCTGCAACACTGGTTATTTTGCAACTCTGCAGTAGATTACCTTCGGAAGTTTGTGTAAGCAACAGTTAAAACTTACAAAAACTCTGACTCAATCTGAGTGAAACAGATCCTCTGAGCATGAGAAAAATGTATATGGCAGTACTCCGAGGGCTGGAATCCTTCTTCCATGCCAGCACCTATTTTTGTAACAAGACCTTTCATCCTGACTCAACTTCCTCAGCACTTAGCTGAAGAATTTGAAAGTGCTCAGGATTATTTCCATTGGCTAAATAATCCTCCCAACAAGATCCAAATAGTGAAAATTTGGATTCATCCAGGTACAAAGCTAGCTAAAGAACATTCCACTGCTTTTTGTTGAACTTTAAAATGAAAATCATGCTACGCCAGTTTTTTTCATGTACACCTGACTGTTCCTCTAGCATCTCTTCATAAACAATTGCCTCCCACTTTAAAAGAAACACTTTATGGCTGCCTCCCTGCTTTTATAATGCAACAGAAACAGGAGCCAATTGTAAAGAATACTGACATGGTCCTAAAGCTGTACAGGTGGAGTAGCAGACCATTGCCTTCAGCACTCCTACAACAGCACTTCAGTGACAATCTCAGGTTCTTCCCCCCTGAACTGTGGAGCCAATCTTGGTGTGCCCTCCTGGATGTGCAGGCTGCTCTTTGCTGGGCACATCCCTGAATGTCAACAGGCCCAATTACAGTGCTTTTTTTTCGGGGGGTTCTGCACAGAGAGGTTCATTATGCTCTCAGCTACCCCAAACTTGCATTCCTTCTCCCTGTCGTGCTTGAGCTCCGAGGTTTGCAAATCCAGACCCTGAAGAGTGCTGGGTCAGAGACTGCTGCCTGTGGGCTCTGACACTGCCTACAGCCTGCCACAGACACAAATGCACTTCCCCATCCTCTTACCTTTTAAAGGGACACTGGGGAACTGGCAGCCACAGCTCAAACTAAAGCAAATTTAGGAAAATTCGAGTGCATTATTGGCTCAGCCCTGCAAAGTAGGAGCCACTTATGTAATTCAACATTCCTGAGATCCGATTCCCAAGTCCTTTCACAATGTAGTATTAGACTTGAAATGTCTCACTTAAATAAAAAGCACTTTCCAAGGGTTGTGGGGACCAGGTTTGGGAAACACAGAAGTACAAAGTGGCAAAGGGCTATGGGACAGCAAACAAAAGGCACAGAGCCAGACTGAAATAAGGAATGGGATTAAAACAGCAGTACCAGCAGGGGAAAGGCCATGGTGTAAGCAGGTGCAGAAGACACCCCAGTTCAGCTCAGTGGGAAAGGATGCTACCAGACAGAGGCTGAAAGACTGAAAAGCGGCTGTTGGTGGCCAGAAGAGAAGATAAATCTGTAAGCAGCAAGAACCAGTTTGTTATCTGGCTGAAGCAGTCAGGCAGCACTCCCTGATAGACAAATTCAGGAAGCAATGACATTAAATAGATGTAAACAAGCTGTCTCAGCAGTAAAATTTTGTTACTAACCAATTAAATTTCATCTTCAACTCTTAGCTGGCGGCCCTGGCTCACAGCCCCTTCGCTCTTATTGTTTCACAGAGATAAAACATGTTGTATACCATTTCCATCAAAATCAGGAGATGGATGGAAAGCCCTTCCCTTCTCTAATGAGGCTGAAAGACTCCTTACCCTACATATCAGAGAAGCCTGTCACATTTGCATTAATTGATGCTGAGAGTTTTGGGGTTGTTCAGAAAGTGTTCAGGGCCAGAGAAGGAATGGGAGTCCCATGAAAACATGTGGTTAAAGTGGATCAGACTGTGCGTTAGTGAGGCCTGCAATTTCCCAATCAAGTGTTCCTTCCTAAGGTTTAGCATCCACACCTCACTGAACAGTGCTGTGTGGGGAGCCAGAGGCCTTCTGGCAGGAGGCTGTTCCAGCCTCCAAGTAGACTATTTTTATTAATGCCAAGGAAAAAGCCCACAGAGCAGAAATGTGCTGCTGTTACAGCCATCACCTGCCTCATTCTGCCAATGATTTTGTCCAAGCAAGAGTTTTTGTAACTGTAAATGACAACGGAGCTTATAATTCTTACATTTCAGCTTATACCTCTTCAGTCCTTTCAGTGTTCTTGGAGCTAATGATTTCAGCACAACTTTCATTTCACATCACCCTCACCATTTACTGAAATGGATCTGTCCTGGGGACAGTTTCTGCTTTTTATAGCAGCTTTTACTTCTGGATGGAGCTCTTCATTTCCAGGCATGGGCTGTTGCATAATGACGGACAGTAAAGTTGAGGGAAAGGAAAGAAATGAGTAATGATTTAGAGAAAGCAGAAACTTCTGAAACAATGCAAAGCTGAAGCTGTTTGTCTTGGTGAGCCAAACGATGATGACTTTTAGAACAACAAACATCTGTAAGCAAGGGGTGATTCCTGGCTGGGACTGAGCCCAGTCTGTCTTGTTTGTCTCTCTGTCCTACACCTCTCCAGATACCTGCTGCATCCTGCAAAATGTTGCCTTTGAAACACAGCCACAAGTACTACGACACACCAGTGAGATTCTTCTTGACAGCAAAAGTGTTTAAAGCCGGACCTTAAGGAGAGCATTCCCTGGTCACTGAGGCACAGTGCTCTCCCACAGCCCTGCCTCTGAAATAGCATTTACCAAGGAGCAGGCAGAGGAGGACAAGGAGGGGGAGATTCCTCATCCCAGCATTAATCACAGTAATAAAGCTGCCCAGAGATGCTCGGGGCTGGTGCTCGTTGTGAAGGCAGGGAGGGCTGTGTGACTCTGCACCACAGCCCTCAGACCCTTGCCAGAGTCTCCTGGTGTCCTGGCCCCACCAATATGGATCTGGGGCAGGAGGAGCTGAGGGCTGCTGGGAGGTGAGCAGGGGGTTCTGTCAGGGCTACAGTGGCTGCACCTCAGTCCCAGTTCCACTCCTTATTCCATGACAACCTGGCAATGGGTGGTGCCCCAGAGGCCACATCCAGCCCCACACTGCTGCAAAGCTGTTGAGAGCCAGGAGGGGAAGGGAATGGCCATGACTTTGCCACAGTGGGGACTGTGTGACTCCCTGAGCAAGGGGGGACAGCTGTGGGGTGGCTGCAGGTGGCCCTTCCCTGCCTTTTGGATGTGGGCTGCTGCCGAGCGCTTCCCCCGAAATGAATTCACCTTGGCCATTCATCATCACTACAGGCAATCTAATTACAGGCCTGTCTGAAAAGGAGAGGCTCATTTATAATAGAGACTTTGTTATGAAGGTGTAATACCTCCAACTACATTTTTGCAATATTTTTTAAAGGCAAATTAATTAATTGTCTAGTGCTTTTTAAAATAACCAACCTCCTGAGGTTGGCGCAGCAGCACCTCTGGTGGTGTTCCCTCCCCACCCAGACCACCTGCTGTGTGATGGTGAAATGCTAAAATTCTTTTGGCAGAGGAATAGTCTCAGAGGCTGTTGTTTATTTTCCACAGCAGAGGAATATCTCAGGATGCAGCCTGCACCTCTGCCCTGTGGGACTGTCTCTAATTGCACGTGGCACTCTGCAGAAGCATTCAAAACACACAGTTCAGAAAGCAGAATTAAACATGGGGAGGGGGGCCCCCACATCCAGCATGTGCCCAGATTGTTCTTTAAAAGAGAAGAATATTAGAATACGCTTCCCTGAGAAGCACAAAAAGGGATTGTGGACTAAGAGAGCTAATCTCCTACTGACATGCACGCAGCACAGCCACCAGTGAATTGGCGTGAGAGCTGAGGAGCAGGGCTGGCATGCTCAGCTCCTGCCAACCTTTTTCATATCAGATTTGTTCTTTACGCCGTCTCAATGATGGGACAGCTCAGGTGGGTACTGCTCAGGAGCAGTTTCAGGCCAGCTGCAGAATGGCAGAAGGCAGAGAAAAGGTGTGTGTCCCTGTCACTGCCGAGGAGGAGGCGCTGAAGATCTCATGGCGTGCTCCTCACCAGCTGAAAAGCCTGCAGCAGATTGCAACACCTCATAATGCAAGGCAGGTTCTGTTGCAAGCTGCTGTTCTTGCCTAGGATGCACCATCCCAGGTCACTCAAAAAAATAATGGTAAAACCAGGATGGCCTTAACCTGTCTCCATATTTTTTATCTCCAGGGCTTACTAGATAGTCATAAATCTTCTGACCAGTTTTTCATGTGGACACATCAAGCATTCAATGAGGCTTTGATGCAAAGAAGCAAGAGCAAAAATGATGAGTCAGATCCCCAGGCTTCAAGAGAGAGGAATGAACTGAAGTCGCATCTGGGATGAGAGATACTCCAGAATCTCAGGGAGGGATCAGCTGATCAGCTTCATGGGGATCAGCTGGGTTTGATGGGAATGGTAGAAAGTAGGATGTGGAAGAGGAAGTTTTTGCACAAAAGAAGGGAACTATATTGCAAGAAGATTCTGGTGAATGGTTTGCTCTTTTTCCTGGACAGGAGAGAAGAAATGGACACCTGAAATTAAAGGCAGGTAAGAAGGGAGGGTTTTGGAGACAAAATTAAGGCAGGGATGGTTGGACCTCTTCTGAAATCTTCCTCATTAGCTTATATCTGTTGGTGGACTGCTAAAAGAGCAATGGAGCCTGAATAGAGACCATTAGGAATAAGACTTCCAGGAGACAGAAAATGGTGGATGTTTTTTCCAGATTAAGCCTTCCTATAAGTAGCATGATGGACCAATTACACAGTGACACTCTTTCCTACACCATGAGATCTCTGTTACCCTCATGCTCTCTCAGATAGTACTTTTAAGGTGAATTTGATATTTGGACTCAGACAGAGGCTCTTGTTCTAATTGTTTGGAAGAATAGATTACAGGATACTTAAAGTGCAAAACCATGGTCAGTGACAACAACAGGTTTTGCGAGTGTTCTGCCATTTGCTGCCCTAAATTCTACCCAAACCCAGATGTACAGAGTCTCTGCACAGAGCAACCTGTCCTGTAGGTCCATGGATGAGTGCTGGCAATCACAGGTTCCCTTTTCCCAAGCTCCACACTAACCAGCACAGGCCAGCTGGGGCTGGAAGCAGGGCAGCTGCATTAGTGTGATGCCAGGTCTGAGCTAAAAAAGCAGGTCAGCATTTATCCCACAAGGTCTGCCTCGGGTACACCTTACGGCCACACACTCAATTCTATCCAAAGGCAGGCAGGTGTCTGTTCAGCTTGGAGGCCTACATCCGTTTGAGGGCAGGAATAAGTGATTTCAGCACTGGGAATGGGTGGAGAACAAGAAGGACTGCAGTGAAGAGATTAGAGGGTCTGCCCAGCTAAGGCATGCCTTCATCTCTGCAGGAATTTTTACTTGCCTGCCTAATGGTTCTTACTTCACAGACTTTTCATTCTACATTCTTGTCTGTATCTTTGCAGTACTAACCATAGAATGCTGCATGCTTTAACCCTGGTTTTGCTATTTTGATGTTGAGCTACATGTCTGGTCTAATTAGGTATTCGTGCAGTGATAAACACTCATTTCTTATACACATTATGCAGAACCTTGTGTGTTTTCCTTCATTTTCTTTTATTTCTTTTGTAGTGTTTAAAGAAGGACATGATTCATTTGAAAGAGGAAAAAGAAAAATGTTTATAAAAGGATCCTGCATAAGCAGAAAAAGTGCAATATGTAGTTCTCATAAAACTGGAGGCCTGCTCAGAGCTTGGGACCTTCAGACCTTTTGCTAAGGTCTGGTGGAAAATGTCATGGAGGTGCACTGGCTTTTCCAGGCTTATGGGATAATTCCAGGTCACTACAGCAGGCACCTGTGCACTTGCTCCACTGCAGTTCCAGATCTGCTAAACCCACCAAGTGCTGTGTTATTGTCTGAATGGCAATGGTGGTAGCCCCCAAGAAATGGGGGATCTCCTTCAGCAAATCAGGGAACATCATATATTTGGGGTCTTGGAAAAATCTGGGCAACATTTATCGATTCATTTAATGTATTAGTCTGGAAGGTAACCTGCTGTTTGTGTATGCCTGGGCACAGCTGGACAGTCGAGTCAGACCATTCTTGGTGCCCTCCTGTTTGCCATTCATTCAGAGTTAACTCTGCAGACATTGTTTCTACCGCAGCAGTTGGTTTCTCTGTTGCTTGGTGGAGATCTAAAGGTTGGCTCCTCTGACTTTACAAATTCCCAATTTTGGCCACCTTCTTATGTGTGTTTTCACTCCTCCCACGTGGCTTATGTCAGTATTTTAATGGCACAGCCTTTGGACTTGATTTCAGACCCATGTTTTCTGGTGTCCATTGACAGTGTCTTCAGTGAAGTAACAAACCTGCAATAATATAAACATGGAATGAGCAAAATAAATTCAATCTTACAGTTTTTAGAGGGGAAAAAAGTAATCCTGAATTTGACAAAAGCTTGAATCTTAATCCAAAAACTTACTGTTGCAATGCTTTGTTTGGTCAGTTTGGTGTGTTTATTTTGAGGGGAATTCTCAGGCACAAACACACACACACAAAACAGCTGTGTTATTGGGTTTGCATGATAAAAGATTAATTCAATTTTTAAAAAAAGTATAGTTACTGATTATTACCATATAACATGTAATACAGCCTAAAGCTGTATGCCATGCCAAATGAAAGAGCTTGTCAGCAATAGTTTGAAAAAGTGTATCCTGTCATCGAATTGTTTGTTGGGATTTTCTGCATTAGATGAAGGATACGGTGTCAAAATGCAATGCTCTGTACAAAGGTAACTTTACAACAATTTACATAAAAATGATAGATTTTGCAAATCTATCTGCTGGTCAAATCCTGCTCTTGTTTATACTCTATATTCAAGTAACCAATTTCACACTATATACATTAATGCAAAATTCAATGCTACACGTATTGTACACCTGTAAAGAAAGGAAAAGGGAAATGAAAAGAAGGTCACAAAGCTCTTTCAATTTAGATTTTGAGATTGTGTGGTACATGCATTTCTTTCTAAAACCATCATGAAAAAGCAGGTAAACAACTACTAAAGCAACCCTGATTTCCAGCCCTATTTCAGCTTGCAAACCTTCTCTGTCCTTTAGGTCTTTCTCACCCTTTATGCCAAGCAGCCCAAAGATTAACCAGCACCCAGAAGGTTGATAGTGCTGCCAGGTGCATTTTTTATTACAAGTTCTGCAATAACTGCTGTGCTTCTCACAGCTCCAGCTTCTGGATTCATGTGCTTCCTTCAGTTTTCAGGGCAAAGCTACAATATGAAGCTTCAGGGAGTGCAACGTTGAGGGAAATTCCATGTCCTCACTCCAGTGTGGGAATTTTGGTGGTAAATCCCAGAAGCTGTGGGAGCTCTGCCTGTGTTATCATCCTCTCACATCACTGGGAAGAACACACACAAGCACCTCAAAAGCCACTGTGGTATGATGGGTGCTACTGACGATGCTCTGCTTGACATCCCTTCCATCCAGCTCTTTCTCAAGGCACATCCAATCCTGTGATCCTCACATTCCTTCCCTTTAGTTCACTTCTGTACTCCATAATCAGTTATTTTTTTTTCCTTTTCTTTCTTTTTCCTTTAGCCCTTCCATTTCTCAAGGGCCTTTGGGTATAAAAGGAGAATTGCAAGAAGGAGTGGCTGCCTCATCAGTATCAGCAAACATTGAAGCTGCACAGCTGTAGTGCCCACTATGTGCTCCTATTGTCTTATGCCTCAAAGCACACCCAGGCAGTCAGCTGGAGAAGACAGGAAAACATTTTTTCTTCAGGTTACATAAAATTGCCCCATGGCACTTTGTATTGCAAACCGACAGGTGCCAGAGGAGTTAAAGGCCACTGCAGGCCAGCAGAGACTGAATTTTGCAAACTAGGGGAGTTCTGCAATGTTCAGTGGAAGAAGTAGAAATGTGAGTTTTAGGTCATCCTGAGAAGTCAAGCTCCACTTGCTTTCAGAATTCAGCTTCAGAATGCATTAATTTTTACATGAATTTCCAGGAAATCAGACTGTGCTTTACAATTTCAGGGTTACACAGCCTTTAGTTCTGGAGCCTCCAAGAGGCCACATAATAATTGGTGTGAATCCTTTCATCCATCACAGAGATGATGTGTCAGGTGTTTGGAAGAACAGAATGATGCTACACCGCAGCTGTGGAAAGGCAGTGAAAAATGATGTGTTCTGTGGAAGCTGCAAGAAGGAATGAGGAAGACTGGAAGGGTTTCCTCAGTGGGCAGTTGTCTGGGACACGTGCACACTTTGTGAAAAATGCGTTGGTATTTTCCATCAGCAGAAGCAGCTGCAGCCCCATTGCAGCTGCAGCGTCTCCTTCAGACAATAAAGAGAGCAGATCCTTTCCTCTTCCAAGGGAAAACACTGTCCACCAAATACTTCTCACTGTTCCTGACCATTTAGGACTGGTCTCCAATTGAGCCTTCAGAAAGCCCAGAATTCCTCATGTGTCATCCTGGTTTTACACTGAGCTCTGCTTGTGGCCTGATGCAACTTCCTGTGTTTATTTCCAGATTATCTCTGTCGATTTTTCATCTTTATTGCTGTGAATAGCCAAGCAGTGAAAACAAGTCAGAGGAGTCCTTATAGCTACTTACTGGAGGGAGACAACAGCACATCTTTTTTAACAACAGAAGAGAGAACATGGAGCTGTTCAGGGGAGCTGAGAGTGAAACCAGTGTTTCACTGAGAGACCTGCTGTGATTCCAGAAATAAAAAATAAGCACCTGCTTTTAGTTTTAGCTGCCAGAGCTGAATTTTTAGCTTAGAATATATGAGACCTATCATAATCCTTGGTAGGCTGATGACTTCAGTTGTGTGGGGTTCTTCTCTGTCTTGAAACAGATGAGCAGAGAAGATTTGGAGCTATAGAGAAGACTAAGAATCCAAGGCAAGGGGCAGCTTCAAGAGAAGTGCTAAGGTGCAGAAGAATGCAAAGGTTTGCCTCATAGAGCATTGCTGTGGGAAGCTTTTAGTAGAGCAGAGTGAACAAAAAGAATCAGTGGAGTGGTCTTCTCATTGTAAAAGTATTCTTGTCAAAAAGCAACTATTTTTTGGAAATGTATCAAAATTTAAAATAGGAAAATGAGAAACAATTGTCTTTTGACTTTCTCATTTCACTGTGGTAATGTCAAATTGTTTCATTTATTGCAAGTCAAAACATTTCATTCTGATTTCCTCATTTAGATCTGGATTTTTCTATTGCAACATTTGCTAGTGTATTTACATATTCCTGCCTATATATTCCATGTTTATATTGCTTCAGTGTTGCAGAAGTATAGAATTTCTGGTTCTGCAGAAACAATTCTCTTTTTTGCTCTGTTTTGAAGTGAGTTTGCTTTAAAAAGAGTGATATTCCCAACCCACACTACCCCCAAAAACAGATATGCAGAATTTTGTGTCATACCTGCTTCTAATGAGAATTAATTTTCCCCTCCATTTTGAGTGCTCAAAACCTTTTGAGGCTAAAGGTTTTTTTATTTTGGAACAGTCCCTGTTCTGAGTTCAGGTTTTGATTCAGAGAACTTTCAGTGATCAAGCAGCAGTAACCAACCCCTGAATAATACCTGTCTTCCTAATACATCTTAAAATAATTCAAGTTACTTTCAGCTGCTTTCCATACTGGCATTAGGAGTCCTTCATCTCACATCCTGATGGTGTCAATCTCAGTTCCACCAAGTCACAATCCCTGTGGAAATGTATCCCACAGAAGGAGGAGCTGTCCAGAAAGCCCCAATTACCTTTCTCACTCTTCAGCACTATTTCCTTCTTTCAAATTAGGTTGGTGTGTTCTGCACATGCTTTTTTCCAAACTTGCAATGCTTATCATTGGATCCTTTGCACAATGGCCTTGCGTTTTGGGTTAGGATTTTAAATGTAATTCTGAACAGTGACATCAGGAGGAATTAAACAGCGATCACAAACCAACACCTTTTAGGAAATAGCTAGTTGAGAATAGCAGATCTTGTGTCTTGTTTCAAAATCCTGCAGCATCAGTCTGCAACTAAGGAAAGAACAAAGAAGACTCCAGAGACAGAGATGTTTTTCCCAAGAGGGTACATGTGAGCATAGGGGCTGAGTGCTAATTGTCCCCTCTCTTTTCCTTTTCCAAGCCAACCCAGCAGAGAAATCGAGTGGGATTCAGTGGACATGTAAACCAGAAAGGCAAGAGGAGCAGTGCCCTTCCCAGCCTCGTGTTTTCCCTCCCCCACTGGGGCCTTGGGAGGTTGCTGCTGCATTGGTGGAGAATGACTGAAACATGCATTCACAGCAGCAAAATTCAGCTTTGAAAAATTTCCCAGGTGAGTGTCAGTGAGCCGCTAATCAAATCGAGGGTTGATTGCGAAACTAAAAATGAAGCAAACACTTTGCATAATTTGCTAGACTGCTGCTGTGTGTGCCTGAGTGTGTTTATAGACTCTTCCTCATGCATTGTGAATTGAATTAATCATGGAAAGAGAAGCACTTCGTGTTCATATTCTTGGTGCCATTCCAGAGATGTTTTGTATGTTCTAGACTGGAGTTAGGACTGGGTTAGGAAATAAGGGAGAGACAAGGCCTTGTTCTCCAACTGCTCCATTTGTGGGCAAGATTTCATGGCAATTCAATGTATTTTGCATGACTTGAGAAATTTTAGACAGCTTTCTGTACTTACTGTGTAGAAATGGAAAGAGTTGATTTATCTCAGCTTGTAGGAATGCTTAAGTTGTTAGTCTGTGCCTACGTGAGAAACCACAGCTATTGAAATAAAACACAGGAAATCCCAAGTCCAGTTACAACACACCAAAAATGCAGCCTTAATGTATCAGAGAAGTTCCCAGCAATTTCCACTTCTCAATAAGCATCAGTCTTTCCCCAAAGCCATCACAGCCCACAGTCTGGTCCATTAATTAAATACATGAAACCTTTCTCTCACCAAGACCTCACAAATTCCCCAGCCCTCTCTAAGCCTACAGAATTTTTGTCTCACACTGGTTTGAGTTGGATGAGTTAAGATTAGGCAAAGGGATTGCCACAATAAAACAGTTGACCAGCTCTCAGAGCCCTTCCGCTGACTGCAAGTAGACTGAACCCTTTCTCTCTATGAAGTCTTTATGACATAAACATCATCTGGGCACTGCAGATGGACTGCTCCGTTCAAGCCAGCGCTCTTTTGTTCTGTGAGATGAAACAAAATGACCACAGCCTATTTGACTAGCTCTAAATTCATTGCTTTGACATGTTTTCTCAGTAAAACCAAACCAAACCAGTGCCAGTCACCCAGAGCATTGGACTGGACCCATCACTTTTAATTCTCTTCTTTCTTTGAAGAATGATGGAGCTTCTCAAAGGTTCCTTAAGGCCACCTCATTTTCCCTCCCAGGCTAATCCTGGGCTACAGGATATTACTGCCAGTCCTTGGGTCTTGTCAGGCTGCTGAGAAGAGTTCACTGCCATGCCAGGTCCTTTTCCTCAGATTTGTGTTGTCTCACAAAGCAGCATGTGGGGATTCTTTGGCAATACAAAAGAAAGGGATTTATAGCTGACATGGTGAAGGGAAATGCACTGCAAAACACAAGTTCAAATCTCAGTGCAGCTCTCCCTCAGTGACTCATGTCTTAGCCTTCAAATATCTACCCTGTCTGATAGGAAAGGGTAAATAGGGAAAAATGGGGGAAATTATATGAACCCACTATTACCTGTAACCTTCTTAAATGATCAGTGCAAATTCCCCTGTGAGACAATCAGTGTACTGGTGGGTCCACTGATTCATAGTCCATTGCAAACAAGGATACAGGAATGTCTTTCTCCCTTGCAGGCAAGGCTGTCTGCAGCTGGCTCAGGGGCTGAGGGAGGCCAGGCAAGCAGCAAGGTGCCCAGGGAAGCAGCCAGGAATTGAAAGGAGCAAGGAGAGATCTCAAAATCCCACCCAGCCTACATGTTCCCTGCTGAGCTGGTGCAAGAGGAGGGAAAAACTTGGTATTTACCCTCAAAATCTGCCTCCTTGTTTTCTGTGCCTGCCCTCATTTAGCTGCCAGAGGTATCTGGAACAGCACATCCAGATGCTTTCCATCAAGTTGTCATTCCCTCCTTACTCAACCACCTTTGCTGTTCTCTGACCCAGTCCTCTGCTCCAGGCAGTACTTTGTGCTGGTTTTTTTTGCCTCTCTGTGTCTCTCATCAAGGTGTAAGTAGCCCTTCCCACGACATGTGAATCTGCAGGGCTCTGCTGTTCTCCTGCAGAGCTAAAAATCTTCTGCAGCAAAGCAGCCACTCTGTAAAATTTATCTGAGTAAAAGATGAGACTTCCTGAAATGCATTGAAGGGCTAGATCCTCCCGGCTGATATAAATCCTCATTTACAACATAGATCACGGCTATAACCAACATGTAAATCACAATGCTCCCTCCTGACTTGAAAATCTATGAATCTATGAAAATTGGCATAATTGCATTGATTTCAGGAGGGCTCCTGTGATTTACACCGGCTGGGGACACGGCCTGGCGTACGCCCATCCTGTTAGAACAAATTAGGATTCTCTCTGTGGCACTGCAGTTCAGCATCCAGGCAGGCTGGGTCAGCCACAGCCGCCAGCTCCTTCCGGAGCCCACAGAGGAGCAGGGCTCAGCTCTCCCTGAGCTCTGAGCATGTGGCTTTGCTGTGGTTAGGCTGTGCTTGACAAATACTATGGCCCAGTAAGGTGGTACAGTGTAGAAATGTAGAAGTGGTGTCGTGTTCTCTGCTGTTTTGCAGAAATTCCCCGAGCTAGCAGAGTCCTTTTCCAAGCCCGAGATGGAAGAAAAGAGCAGAAACTCTTCAGGTCTCATGTTCAAGGTTGTTTATTCAGCCTTATTTAAAACATTTTCTTTCTGACCTGCCAAGCTCCTTCCAACAAGACAGTCGAAGGACTTCTTCCCCCTCAGATTCAGTGTTTATCTTTTATACTAAAAGTTACGTACAGATTATTTACTAATTGTCTCCAATANCTACTCTATTTAAACTCTTGTAACTTGTAATTCTTCTTTTAAGGTTGGCAGTCATTCCCATTTGCTAAAATCCAAATCACAGGTGTTTTGGGCTCTGTCCAAGATCTCCAAGACCCCCGCCAGGGTCCCCGAGCCTCCAGGGCAGTCAGAGACAAGACCTGGTTCCCACAAAGTTGTAGCACTTTGACCAAGGAAAACCTGGGGGGGTTTTCACAAGCTAGCCAGTGGTTCAGGAAATGCTTTTGCAGAATGCATCCAGCACTTCTGCCCACAGACCTCTCTGAAACCCTCAGCGCCAGGTTCCTTGGCATAGCAAAGGGTGCAGGCAAAGTAGCATCAAATCAGATTAACAACCACTGAGATTTTCCCTTGTACAATGAACGCATCTTGCTCTCTGCCTGATGCAAAATTAGAAGAAAGTGACTAAATGGCAAATGGAAAATACGGAGAAGAATTTCAAACAAGTCATTTTGTTCTCCATGCAAGTGTACCTCTAATTTGGTTCACATGGGATTATTTTACAGTAGAATGGTAATTCACCTTAAAGTCTCTGGACTAAGAATCAAAGTAATTAGTCTTAAAATGCATTTATTAGAGCCTTAGTTGATAGTGAAAGTCCTATTTAAGGCTATACTTGCACTTGACTTAGACTCACTTCCCTTTGTTTACAGTTTCTTGCAAAAAATTGCTCCTCTGGATTTAATTTTCCACACTTGGCCTTTGCTCAGTAGTAGTTTGTTAGTTTGGAGAGAAACCTATTGATCAATTTTCTAAAAAAAGGTAGGAAATCAACATTTTATTGTCACATTATATTTGGATTCTTTTGCACAGGATTTAATCCCAATGAAACCTGCAAGTTAAAAATATGTAGTTTGCTTAATTCTCACCCAGGAGTGGAGTCAAGGTCAATTGATTTTGGACATGTTTAGTGAACAGTTTCAGCTGTGCTTAGAGTCATGAGAATGCAGGTCACAACAAATAAATATTGACGGATCTATAAAAGTCCAGAACATGGCCAAATTCTTCTTTGGACTACACAGCTGTATCTCTCTGGGGATATTAATGCTGCTTTTGCATATTTTCATAATCCAGGCTTAGAAGGACTTTCAGGTTTGCATTTTGTTTTAAACTATCTGGTTATGGTGCTGTGATGGATGTTTAATTTCCCTAAAGACCTGGGTAAATAGTAGATCTCATTTTGGTGGCCAACCTGAAACTTGTAGCTTCTACAGAGTAAACAGTGGAACCACAGTGTTTTGCAACAGCCATTTCCAGTCTAAAGTCCAGAGATGATATCGGGGTAGGAATCTGCCACTAGTTTCAGTCACTGGCAAGGAAAATAGGTGGATGCACAGCACACAAGGTGTGTGCTCCCCTTCACTGCTTCTCCCAAAAGTTGCTCTTTGGTGAGGAGGGGATGTTTGGTGATGCCCCTCCTTAGTCCCTGTGTCCATCAGGGAGTTTCTCCCTGTGCTGGGCTGCCTCACATTTCAGCCACTGCAACAGAAGGCAGGCCTGTGCTCTAAACTGTCCTGTAAAAAATGGACTTGCTTACACACCTCATCTTGTATTATTTTGAAAGGAAAGAGCCTGGACACATTTAGCATGAAAGCTTCCACTGATTGCAGGTTTTATTGGCGCTTGCCAGAGCTGGCTTTGACACAAGTTTCTGTGAGATAGGTGTGGCCCTGAAAACATCCATCCCACTCATGCTAGGCCTGTCCTGGCTTGCTTGAACAAGGACCAGAGCTCAAACACCCTTTGTGGGAAGGATCTCCTGACAGAGCTGCAAATAGGAAAGAGGGTACCCCCTGAGGCACAAGGACACTCTTCTGTCCTCCTTTCCACCTAGTGTCACTGTGCTCCCTCGCCACCTCATTGCCAGGGAAACCTTTTTCCTCTGGCAAATGCCCCTCTGATGCTGAAACCGTGTGTAACATCCCTGCCTTGTCAGAAAACTTGGGTTTGGTGGGGTTTTTTTTTATGGCTGGCTTATCTGGGAGGGTGGTGACTCAAATTATCTCCGCGTGTTTGAGCGGAAAGACTGCCTGGCATTTGCCGCTGGCTAGAGTGGCCCTGTGGCTTTGACTCCTGCCCTCCCAGGCAGCTGGGACCCACCTAAGAGGCAAGCAGGGCAGGTCCCTGGCCACCTCACGAGTTTCCCTGCCAGCTGGCAGGAAGGTAGGCTGGTGCCTGACACTGAGGCAGGTTGTTCTGTTCCTGCTTAGTGGATGTTTTTATTGCAGTGTGAAACGAAGCAAAATATAGAAGCTGGGTGAGACTGTGTTGTGAGGAAATCCTCTGATCTTGCTAGCTCTGCTCAGTGTTAAGCCTTTTATCAGGACATGAGCTCATTGCTGTTTCAGGCTAAAGACAGAGCTTTGTATGGATTCTTTGCTTTCACTCTTGAAATTCTCTGTTTGACTTGCAGTTTGTGTCAGAGAGGGCCTGATCACAAAAAAAAATGTTAATGCTTTTACCAGGAAAGTTAGCAGGCACTTACACGTCACTCTTCCAAGGGATACAGGTGTGTAAGCAGAGAAAAGTCACACATTTCTCTTTGAATCGGGTTCTCAGAGCATCCATGAAGATACTAATTATCTTCTGCTGAAGATCCCCAATTTCTTTTATGTCACTGAGAGCTGTAGTTGCCTGGCAATACCCAGTAACATCCAAGTGCCTCGGAGGGCTGGATGTAAACTGCAACATCGGCGCATTGTAAATGGAGGCAGGCGTATTTCAAGATTTTTACAGAGGAATAGGTGCACAGAAAAGTTTAAACAGCTGAAATGAGTTCTTTTTTTTCACATGATGTTTTATTCCTTGTGATAACCAATTTCTCCTTTTATTAAATAAACTCCAACAAAACCTTCCCCAGCTTTTGTCTGATGGTTTTTTCCCCATTGCTGGTCTTTGTGTCATACCCATGATTCTGCTGCTGCCGAAATTTACACCAGGGGATGTCTGACTGGGATATCCAGAGCCTTATCAGAATATGCAGGGCAGGACTGAAGGACATGGCCAGGGGTATCAGCCTTGCTGCTGTCTGGGCCACCTTGTGTGGTGTCACAAGGCTCCTGAGGAGCCAGTGTGGGCTCACACACTCTGTGAAATGACTGTGGGTTGTGTAAGACGCTGTGCAGCTCACCAGCAGGGTGGCCAGTTCAAGTAGTGGCGATGTCTCTCCCCTGGACAAGCTTGTTAAGAGCTCGATTTAGAGTCCAGAAGACCTGGGAATAGTTTGAGCCTCAGCCTCCAGATCTGATGCTCTGTAGCAGCTCCAGCATGATGTCTGGTCTGCTGCAGAAGAGGCACCCGCCCTGCTCAGCGCCTTTTCCCTCAATATAATCAACACCTAAGAAGCACAATTGCCTTCACCTGGCTGCTTAGGTCCTGAAACCAGGCTGTACTGCACAGCCAGATCAGGTACTCAGAAGACTTCTGTAACAGAAAGTTCAGACGCCACTGGTCCCAGGACTATTCAGAGCATTTAAGCTTTATTTATGGCTTGGATCCAGGCTCAGCAGCAGGCGGCCGCACGCGTTAGCGCTGCCTCAGTGTGGGAGCTCTCTATGGCAGAAGCAAGAGAAAACTTCTGAAAAAGCTGGCTGAGTGGTGGCTTTGTTTTGTTTTCTGTTCTGTTTGGTATTTCATCTAGCTGTCAGGAGAGTTGTGGTTTTGTTTTCATGAGAGACTTTATCTTCATAATGCCTCTGAGCGGAGGACAGCAGGTGAAGGCTGTGTCTGCAATGTGGCTGGGAGGTGCATGTTTCAGGCAGCTCAGTTTCTTTAGCAGAGATAGGAGTGAGCTTTAATCAAGGACTGCTTTAATCAACACCTGCTTAACTCTAAGGTGAAGTCTGTTTGTTTGTATTATAAACTAATTCAGCAATGACTGGTTCAAACTGTGCTTTTAATTTCATGGGTATGTAAAATGGTTGTGCTGTGGACAGCTGGCCCACTATTTAAGGGTTTTTTTTTTTTTGCTCAGGTTGCAGTTCTTCATAGTCTGGAGTAACAGCTTTCCAGAATATATCTGAGGAAATGATCTCAATCTGTTTCCTAAGGGAACTGGGTTTTTAAACTGAATTTTTCTTATTGCTTTTAGCAGAATAATTGGTGCCTGTATTAGGAGAATAAGCTGCTATATTCCAGTCCATTCCAAGTGGGAAAAGGAGCCTGATGATCCCTCTACTTGTCCACCTGAAAATTTGCCATCATGTGCATAGTCCATGCCTGGGTGAAGAACACCTTGGCACAAGTGATGCAGGGGCAGGGCATTCTGAATCAAGAAAAACATTACATACAAAACAATGTGCTTTCTTTTTTTTCCTCTCATCTCTTTAAACATCACAGTCAGCACTCACTCCCCTGCATTCCCCTTCTTTTCCTTAATATCAGAGTGGCTGTTGTGCTCTGTGCCTCTGGGTGGTGTTTGGTACAAGCTGAAGGAAATTAAACTTTCCTGGCAGTGTAATTCAATGTCCTGTCATTGCACAGCTCTGTGCATGGACACCAGGCTTCAGCCATTCCCTGCAGTGTGGCCACTCTGTCATTCTGGCCACTTCCTCTCACAGTGACCTAAAGCACGAGTGCTGTTGTAACAAGCAGGTAATTTAGACATTCAGAGAAATTTAGGAGAGGCATGCCAAGGGACTGGGGACTCTAGGCTGAGACTTCACAGCCATCAATTAAGGATCATAAGGTTATTGTACTTTTCTAGTTATAACTAATTACTTGCTTAATTTCTACCTTCTAATTTATGTCCTTTTGTGTTTTAGGTATACGTCATATACATGTCTAATGCAATTTACTGCAATATATTTATCACATTATGGAAGAGTGTTATCTTCATCAATTACAAGCAAAAAAAGGCTCCTAGAATTAATAAGGGGATAAAAGCTTAATTTGTATTTCAGTGGACTCTTGAAGGCTTATCTCCATGGGAAAGCTGTATGTAAATCTGCAGTGTTTCATCTGGCTTATGTTAAGTCCTATGTTTGGATTTCAATTCTATGGTAAGTGCAAAGTATCTCTCCACAATGAAAGGGGAGTAAACTGCCATGGAGTTAGTGAAGGTGTGCAAGATGAGTCACAAACTAGCTGATATTCTCTGTGTTCTGCTCCATCTTGTCTTGCAGCAACCTGTGCGTACTTTTCAGTGAACAATTTTCTTTATAATCCAACTATTGGTTAAATTAGGGTAGCTGTAGTGGCAAGAAATAGGTGGTGTAGTGAAAAAAGCATCATTGTGCTGCTTTATGTTGAGTGCCTGTTGCAAACCTTCTCAGTGCTTCTCTTTCCCTGTTCCTGACAAGTTACCCATCCTGTCCAGTCAGAATAGACACTGAATAGAAAATTTTCTAGCACTTAGCACTACTGAAGTGCCTCTGTCAGGTGTACACCTGGCTGTGGTGTCTGAGCCAGATCCTTGATCCTCCTTGCTGTTAACACTACCTGGTCTGAAGTGACCAGTCCATTCTTCATTTCTTCTGCTTCTCCTGGCAAACTTCCTAGAAAGGAGAACACAAACCTCTGCTTTTCCCAGGAATCATGTTAACCTCTTTTCCTGTGTCAGAGTTTGGCCTGTGGAATAAGTTCATGCTTTCTCAGAATCTGTCTTCAAGGTTCTCATCAGCAACATTAGAAGCCAAATTATCCTTTCTTTTAGTGGCATAACAAATAGCCTAAGGTAGAAAAAGCAGTGAGTTACCAGTCCTGTTTTCTGCAACACCTTAGCATTCTCAACTGCTCTTTGGGTTAAGGTTAAGTTTACAGAAGCTGAACATACAGCTTTATACCCCAAAAAATAATCATGCTTAAATTATTTTTTCAAAAATACCGCTTTTTAAGATTCCATTTTTCCAGAATAGCTCTGAGAGCTTTCATTTTTACACACTGTCATGACTGAAACATAAGAACTTTTCATGGACATAAATTTTCAAAAGGAGAGATGCAATGTAATTCTACTGAACCTGATTCTTTATTTCTCATGCATATGCAATTTTTTTACCTTTATCATATTGGGTGAGAGAGACCCTTGGCTTGGAGTAATAGAGAGCTAAAGTCACTTAGTGCTGGTCTGAATGACTATGTAAATTGCAAGAGGCAGAGAATCTGATACTGTGCTTATAAATTTTATCAAACCAGCTGCTTGTCAAAATTCATTTTTGCTTTATTTAATCATTAGCTATTACTGGAAGAAAATTGTACATTCTGCTGTTAGTTCTTCTGTTATAAATCTGGAATAAGAGCTTAATTCTTACCTTCTTCTGTCTGATATCAGTGGAAATCAATTCCAGTGAAATTTACTTTAGATTTAAGCTACCATATTCATAGCATAACCTGGTCTTTGTGGTTCTTAAAACAGATGCATGGAAATGCCTGTAGTTGTAAAAATTTATCCAAGTCAGCTGATTTCATGTCATAGTTTTTACTTCTGTGTGATGGACAGTATTGTGCTGCAGCCTTTGAGCATCAGACACTCACTTGGCTGGCCATTGAGCTGACTGTGGTTAAAAAATAGATACTGGCACAAACTTATACAGGCATCAGGTTTACAAGGAGAGTCAAAATTGCCAGTTGTTGCAATAGTGCCTGAAGCAAGGGTGTGGCTGAGTTAGCGAGCATCTACCTTTCAAACAGCCATCATCTTCCACCACAATGTCTTGGAAAAGCTCTTCATGTGCTGTATAATCCCTTCTGCACACTTTTACTGCAAATTTATCCTGGGAATGGAGTGGGTAGATAGGGTGGTGTGCCCTGGTCAATTTATCATCCGTGGGGCAGAGACCATTGCAAAACAGTAGAAGAGGTGCTTGAGGTTAAACACGAGAGCCTAAGTCGTGAGCTGTCAGCACAGGGAGCAGGAGTGGCTGTGGGAAGTGCAGGAGCCAGGCTGATGGTGCATGAAGTGGACTGGAGCTTAGCTCCTCACAAGAAGGGACTCTGTGTACCAGGGGAGAGGCTCAGGTGATCGACAGCCTTAGAACATACCCACTCTGTGCATGCATGGGGCAATGCCAGCACCTTTTAGCTAAGGAATGTAATACTGCCATGCCCAACAGGGATTTTATCCAAACTGGTGCCATTTGGCTCCTTCATAGCAGTTTCCATGCATAGAGTGTTCAGAGAAGGACATCAAGCTAAAGGGTGTTAGCTCTCCAATTACCCTTGCCTGGTATAATGGCTCCCAGAGGCACATTCTCTGCTGCTATAAATTAGAATAACCCTTAAAGTTGGCTAATTTGTCCATGGCCTTTACTAGGGCTGAGGGTAATACGCAGGAGATGTAGAGCAGCCTTCTCCCCTCACAGCCTCAGGGCTCTCTCATCCACCTCAGCCAGCCAGCAGTGGGGATCAGCTGTAATCCTGATTTCCTGCTGACAGCAAGGAAAAGCTGGGCAGCATGTCACATGGGCCAAAATAAATCCCTTCAGAAAGATGCCACCATTCTCCTTCTCATATTGTACTCGCAGCCAGCACATGCCCTGGGAAGGCAAAGGGAGCTTTTCCAGTCCTCTGGCTACAGCAGCACTGGGGTTCTGCACCCCAACAGGCGCTTGCATAAGCATCAATCATGGGTTGTCCCTTGTCTTGCCTTGGGAAAAAAAAATACTTTTTTTTTTTTCAGGTTATCTATGGACTTCCAGCTGATCAAAAGTCGCATTTTCAGCATGGAGAAAAGCTCTTGGGTGCATGGTGATCTGCACACATAATTTAAAGAAAAGGAGAAAGATCTTGTGGGAGGAAACCTTCACTTGAAAGGAACTGCTTTGTTCTGCTTTAATCTGTGTTGTTTGATTGACCCTTTCTGCACTGCTGCTCTACTTCTGAGGCCAGGCAGCAGAGGTAATTTCCATCCTGGAATGATAAAGTGCTAGGGGTAAATGTGTATGGTATTACCCCAATTCTTTCAGTGGCAGTTTGGATTTACAAGAGGTTCCAGAGGGGCCCCTGTAGCCCCACCAGTGTCCGATGGAAATTTGCACATTCGTTTGGATGGTGCAAAGCTGTGAACAGGGGTGTCTATATCAGGTCTCACGTGTGTCTTAAGCTGTGTGTAGGTGCACCAGAAGTCCCCTGGGGCTCCCTGTGCAGCCTGGGGAAGAGACCCATGAAGAGTAACCTTGGGAGTGTGTGGGGAGACCTTTTGCTGGTTTTCAACCACATCAGTTCCCCAATCCACTTTCTATACAGAGGTGCAAACCTTTGTCCCAGCACAGCAGATGGGTGGTGTGAGGGAGGAATCACTCGTGAAAGGAGACTCAATCTGCTAATCCAGTACTGCCACCAAATAAACACACCTTGAACTGCAGCTGCTGGAAGCTCATCTGTCAGTGCTGCCTCTTCATAGCGTGATGGGGAACAGGAGCTGAGCCTAGGAACTTAGCTTTGAGAAGCAAATTTATTTCAGTTAAGTCTAAAAGAAGCCAGATATTCTTTTGTTTAAGTTTATCCAGCCAGATCTCTGGCAGTTTCCCCATTTCCCTTTGAATTACCTCCTCTGAGTTCACTGCAGTGCCTTGAGTTCACTCTGGAGTATAATTGAGTTATGGCTGCTCATTTCCTTGTGTTTTTGTGATGAAAACAAATCTGTGATGTGGGGATACCTCTTGGCTTAGTCAGAAGGTAAATGAAGGCATCTAACTGCACCCAAATGCTTGCAGAGTTACTGTCCATCACAGACTGAAAGGGCCAGGGTGACCACAGGCTGGAAGAGTATGTGAAGGACGAGGAGGCTGGCCCCTCTTTCACTGATGTGTTTATTAAGAGATTTCTGTAGTAGTTTTACCCTGGTATAAACCAAGCAAACATTGAGAGGAACCAGGCCAAAGTTCATATGAGCCTGGTTTCTCATGCATTCACCTTATCTGAGTGCTCCCACCCCTTGTGCAGTATATAATAAATGGTACTGAGTTATTTCTTATGGGCATTGATGTGGAATACCAATCCTAACTGCACCCTGATCAGACCCCAGCTTCCTCTCTTCCCTCCCACCATCCACACACACCTTGTACGTGCTGCAGCTGTTAGGGGGAACTGATTGACCAATACAAGGCTCAATTTTTTGCCCTGAACTGTACCCCTGAAAACCTTTTTTTTTATTATTTTCTCTCAGACTTTGTTTCCTTCTCTTTCTACACCAAAACAATATGGCAGCCCCAGCCCTCACACTGATTTCAACAGAACTGGAGAGTATTCAGCTACACTCAAACCTTGCCTACAGTCTCAGGAAGGTCTAGTCAAGTTTCACAGCGGGAAAACAGTCTGCTTGTGTCTCTGAATGTGTGGAATTGCACAGGGGAATGTGATGAATGGGAATGTTTTTCTTTCTCAGCATATCTTCTGAATCCCACTGGCCAGTCTGTGTGACTGGCAAAACTCTCCCAGGATTGTGACTATTGTAGCCCATCCCAAACCTTATCTCTCATTAAAGCATTAAACAGCATGACAGTATTTCTCTACAAAAAAATTTCCAAAAATCCTGGGAAGAAAGCCCCTGCTTTTCTCACTCTCCCTGGCTGGGAACCAGTGGTGAAGCTGGAACCATGAACTCTGAGCAGGTTGGACCAGTTCTTGTCACCATTCCTGCCTGGCCTGGGGCTGCCACCACCTGCCCTGGGCGTGACAGACTCTGTCCAGCCCTGCCTTAGGCAGCTCCAGCCTGGATTCAGTGGTGGTCCTGATTCCTGGACAATTTTGTTGGCACCAGAGCTGATCTGCACAAGGATCCAGCAAAGGTGGGACAGGGCTGGGCTGTTGTGCAGGGTGTCACCCTAGGAGACTCTTCTTTACTTTCTTTCTTGAAATTTAAAGGGAAAAAGGGAAATTAGTGATCCCTCAATTTCTCCACCATCTGACAATTCCAGATAGATTCTCAGATGGTGCAGATGACCAGGATGTTTTTGGACTGAATTCCAGCCAAGAGCCTGGCCCCACACTCTTTACATGGAAGCAGCACTCAAAAACAGCATAGGAAATTAATGTCCCCTCTTTAGATGTAATGAATGTTTGCCCCAGTTGTTTAATTCTTTTACTCAGTGTCCTGACAAGGAGTTCAGTGCTGGATAATACAGATTAAAGTCATCCCCACCCTGAAGGGCTGACAACTCCAGAGTCAGACATACTGCAGACGGGTTTTGCCAGGGAATAAATGGGTGAACATGGTTCCATGTTTATCACTTTTACCAGTGATGAAGAGCAGGACAGATTCAGAAATGAGTAAGTCTGAGAGAGGCTTTTTTCCCTGTTGATTAGGAAAAAAAAAATCAAAAAAATCTAGTGAATAGTGAATTTAGGAGAATTCAAATGGGGAAGTAGCTAGAGAGCAGTGTTTGGCCATGAGAGGAAGACAAACTGTTCAGGGCAAAGTCTCCCCACAGCAGAAAATTACCTTAAAATTCCCTCTGAAATAAATCAGAAGTTCTTCTCCAAATAATCCCACTTAATGCACATGTACTGCAAACTGACTAATTCATTGCCTGTGTAACAAAACTGGCGTAGTTGAACCACATTTTCTAATTTAACCACAAAATTATTTGTCTGATTTATCTGACAGCATAGGGCTACTGAAAAACTTAAGCACACTTCTTCAGAATTCAGGGACAATTGACCAGACCTTGCTTTGGCTTTCTGGCTACATGAAGTCTGTATTTCCAGGCTTAACTATTATCCTTACAGAAAATATTAACTGCAAGGATAAGGAAAGCAGCAGCACCCTTATTTTGGCTGCATAGCTTTATGCACCTGCACAAGAAAACAAGGTGCCTATACCATTGCAGAATTCAAACACACTCATGTTTAATTCAAGGTTCTGATTCTTTTAGTTATCAATTATTGCTCTGCAAAGTTTTCAGGCTGTAAAAACTCCTTGGCTGTTCCCTGCACAGAAGTGAAACAGCAGTGATTTACACCTGCCTGTCACAAGGTCCTGGAGGTGATGTGCATTTTTGGCTGCATGCTTTTGCCAAATTGTCTGCATGGCTATTTACACAATATTTGCAACATACATTTTCTCAAAATGTTTATCTATTCATAGGTTTTCATGCATTACAAACAGGGAAGGTAAAGGAAGAAGGTAAACATTACATGAAAAACTCCGTATTAAGGGTTAAACACTTCCACAGACACAATCAACAATGTGATTACCATGAGATTGAAGACCAAGTGTTTTGGTATTTCTAAAAGCCTTCAGGACCACCTGCACTTATAGCACAGTAATACTTTAATGCAGCTTTTTTATTTTAGAACTCAAAGTGTGAAATTCTCACACAGACATTTCCCAGGCTTGTGTTCTTTGTATGCCCTCAATCACTCTGGCATTCATAGGAATTTTCTATGAATGCAGGGTCGGGCCCTGCTACAAGTTTTTGGTTTCTAAGTCTATTAGGGAAACACGAGAAGAAACAGATATTACATGTGCAAATTTTAACTTTCATCTCCAGGTGGGTATGAATAGTGTGTCATTAGCTAATGATGACATAAGAGCATTCCTGATAAGCCCACAGCTCCTTCAGGCTTGCTGGAAGGTTGCAATCCTATTAGTTAGATGCTGTAAAAGTTGGGAGTTTAATTACCTTGGAGTCGAGATAACTCTTCCCTTTCTGAGCTGCTTGGAATTACTCAGAGATCCATAACCAAGGGAAGGATCTGGCCTCCAAATTTTAAGCACAATCACTTTTAAACACAAGGTGAAATACAAACTTTTTTCCTATATGCTATATATACCCAACAAACATCTTTCTCACCTGACCTGTCTCCTGCCTCTTTGTCTTCATGTTTCATGATTCAGGGTTCATGTGGCTTCCTTCACATCCCACCCTCAGTCTCACACCTTCTACCACTGATAGTCTGATTACCTGGGACAGGGACCTGAGGACCATCAGGGGACAGGTCTGTACCACGGTTTGATTGTGTCAAAGTCAAAAAAATCCTGACTGTGAGAGGGGATCTCAGGACAGCACACTGGCAGGGAGCCAAGAGGAGTGTGTCAGTGGCTTTGTTTTGTAAACTAGCAGCAATCCTTTTGCCACCGTGGATTGCAAAATCTGCAGCATTGCCAATGTTTATGTGCCTCTGGCATCCTGACTAAGAACCTTTCAGTTACATCAGAGGTGTGTGCAATAGGATTTGGAGTTTTGCTGGCTAGTGGTGTGATTTTTGGCCTCATGAAATGTGGTTGGATGCGTAACTGAGCATCAGAATTATATCTGGGACTGAACCAAAACCACAGGGACACAGCCTCATATTGTGAGCAGTGCTTGGTACAGTAGTGGGGGAAAAGGGACTTGGCTCCTCTTAAGTCATAAGCCTGACCAGTAGAACTTCATTGTTTTGTTCCAGGTGTAGCTCTGCTGTGAATAATTTGACTTCCCCTGCATTGTACTGGGTAGCAGAACTTTGCATAGCAAACCCCTTTTGTTGTGCTCCAGTTTGTAGCTCATGGACATTGTAGGAAGCCTAAGATTGCAGACCAGAGGATGGTTTTGTGGTATTTTTTCCCCCTGTGGTCCATATATGGAACTTTGAGATTAAGTATGTACTGTTTTCCTAGTGAAGCTTGTCCTTGTTGTCAATGGGAAGTTGGTCTGAAAAGTATCAAGGGCTAATTCTAATCTCTTACAAAGTCCTGTAAACTTTCATCAAAAAAACAAGAAATTCGAAACTAGAAAGGCCACTGTTTCTGTGCCTGGAATATATGGACAGACATCATCATTTAATTCTTCTATTGTCTGTCATTTTATTGTTTTCACCAGCATTATAAGCAGTTTTGCACCATTCTTTACTGCAAAGGTAAGTATTAATTTTTCTAGGATGATCAAGACCCCAATTGAAGCTGTCATTATGAAGGGTGATGGTACAGGTGGAAAAGATGAGCACTGCTTGATTCAAATAGAAATGTGATCTTGATACAGGGTGCCATGGCAGTGAGGAAAATAGCTGTGTACAATCCAGACACAGTTTTCTTCCTTCCCTGGGTCATTCAGGGAGTGACTGAGAGCATCCTTAGTCATTCTTCCACACCATGCTGACTCCCCTCCCCTCTGAATAGGGGTCCAGAGAAGCCTCTTGTTTGTAGCAGCTGCAGTTACACTGCCTGTGTTGTCCAGCAGAGATTTGGTGGCTGCTCCATGAGCAGACAAACCTTTCTTGCAGGGGAGAAGCTGCAGCTGTAGAAAATACAGGTGCTGTGCTGCTGCTGACCCATCCTGCTCCTAAGCCAGAACCCTGCACCATCTTTCAGTTCTTTCATCTGTGAAAGGAGGTAAGAGGATTGCTGTACCTCAAAGATATGAAGTTTAGGTAATTACAAGTGTGAGACACTGAAATATTACACCAGCAAAAATACCTCAGATGAAGAATTGTTGCTCTTTCAAGGCTAATGTGATTTTCTCCAGGTTGTCCTGCTCAGTGAATTCTAAAGGGCAGGGATATGGTTTTCTTAAACTCTGTAGAATGATGCTGGATTTCTATTTGTTGGTTTTTATTTTCTGTGACAGTCCATAGTGTTTTTCCTCGAGGAATTAAAGTACCTTTATAGACCTTGCTCACTACATCCTTCTTCTTCTCATTCCTTCTCTTTTGAACTTAGATATACCCTTCATTCTGACAAGCAGCAGAAAAAAATCTATCTGATCTGTTACCTGTTTTATGTAATTTAGAATGCAGGATTACACAGGACTATTTTCAGTGGAAAAAAAAAAAGAGGTGAATCATCCTGAGGTGGGCACAATCCCTTCAAGATCTTGAGTCCTAAACTGACAAGTTGGTGTGGACAAGCTGAACCACTCAGTTCCCAAGTCCCTCCCAATCATAATTTATAGCAAAGAAGGATATTTTCTTAGGTTAATGTGTCAGCTTCTCATCTTTTGTGCCACTTTTCTGAAATTTTTTTGGAGTATGAGTTGATGCTGCACATCAAATTTCTCTTTTGCATTCAACGAGGGCCCAGTCATTCTAACAAACTTCAAAAGGGATTTCATATTCTATAAAATACTTCACATTTCTTTTTATCAAAGTCTGATATTTTTTTCCCAGGGTTGTACAAGCTCATGCTACCTACTGAGTCTGTCTGTCTGCATCACTTTCATGTGTTTGTGAATTGCTAATGAAGTTACGTGGGCCTCAAAGCTTGCAAAGGTTTCCCTTGGACTGGGTTTGTACAACCTGAATTAATTCTCCTCTAGAAATCCCAAAGTGCCTTGCCCCTTTTGCCCACTGCTTAAAAGAAAAGGATTCCCTTGGCTGTGGGGGTGAGCTCTTAGAAGCCCAGCAACAACACTGTCAACCAAAGGTTATCGTTTTTGCTTTGCAAATTATTGATAGGCAAACAGAAGATGCAAAATCCAGGGAGATGTTCTCAGCTAAAAATCCTATTTTTGCTTTGCTATTGCTGAGTAGCCTTGACCACTTCTGCTTATAATGTAATATCCCATAACTTCCATACCTGACTGCAAAATTGCTGAAAACCCCAAATATGCAACTTTATTTTCAAACCACTATTTTTTTTTGCAAGTGATGCAGTGATGAATCTTTCCTTTTTGCTTATCCAGCTTAGCTATAGACCTAGTAAACATATATTTGTCCAAAGGAGTGACAAGAGGTGTCTTCCATTCTAAAGCTGTTAGTAGATATTTCTTGCTAGTGAAAAGCACTTAATTATTCACTATATCCCAAAATGAAAGGTTAAAGAATATATTTTTTACACTAGTAATCTTTTTTACCAAACAATATAAGATTTTTTGGTCATTCCTTCAATTTCTTTAATCTCCAGAATAGCCAGTGACCATGAACTCTCCATGTTGGTAATTTGTTGATGAGTGAAAGAGAGATTTGTCTGTATTATTTAAAAGTCTGTAATGAGGACAGAAGGAAAGATTTAAAGTATCTTCAAAAGGCCATTAATACTTTATGCAGGTTTTATCAGAAATGCTCTTGAAGCCCTTTGTCCTCTATGAAAACAGAATGTGAAAGAACCCAAGAAGGTGACAGAAACTAAGAAGGTACAGAGGGCTGATCCCAAAAAGGACCTATGCACATAATGTGGCTTATAGCTGAAATAGAGGTGACTGAGTGCAAATCTGCATTCCTGAAGTTTCATCCTGTGTTTCACACACATTTTACTTTAATATTCCCCAGCTGTGCATCTGTTTATGCTCAGGATCACCTCAGTCCTGAGAAAGCTGAGCAGAGTGAGACCTACCTCATCTTTAACCCAGGAACTCTGCACTCTGGGCTTATTTCCTCAGAGATCCATGCTGCTGAGGATTGTCGTGGCACATCTGGAAGGTGGAATCCAGACAGAGTGTAATGGAAACCTTGCTTTCCTTTTAAGATTTGGCAGGGACAGATGCCTCCTGTACAATAGCTAGCTGGTTCAATAGCCTACCCTTCACTCTCAGGGCTCTCCACAGCAACTCAAACCCACACCTACCCCAATCATCAGGCTAAAAGTCTGATCTGAAATGAGCATCTCAGCACAGCCATCAGCTTCTGAGAACAAGCTCAGCTGTACCATGTCCTAAATCACACCAGTCCCAGGATCCACACACACACTGGATTCCCTTTATGGCAGTTTCTGTGGCAACTGCTGCTGTCACTGTCCTCGGTCACTAACCACATTCTTGCAGTCAAAACAGCAAAAACCAGAGGAGATTCTGGTCCACCAAATGTCTTAAGGATGCTTCAGTTTATCAAGCAAATAAGAAAGCAGTGCATCACCAGAATTTGAATCATGTATAGATAAACATGACCCCATATGTGTTTCTTTCCTTCTGCAGCCCTTTTCTCATGTTTTCCTGAAAGCAGAGTAATTAATAACTTGGGTGGCATGTGTTTGTTGCTACATGCTTATAGAAAAGGTTCCAGAGCCCTGTAATGAATTATTTCCCTGAAACATTAAATATCTGGACAACTAACTGTCAAGGATTTTCCATGCACAGATGGGAGCTGCAGAACAGCAGATCTGTGGGGTCTGAATCTCATGCAGCACAAAAGGAGCCCTTTCATGTTACATGAAAACACCCTGCAGTGTTTGAAATTAATTCCTTTGGATCAGGGGGAATCAATTTTGGTCAAATTGCCTTCAATCAAATGACTAATGGTTTTGTTAAAAATCTCATTGTCAGTCTTGAAGAGAGATGTTGATCTGGATAAGCTATGCTGAGCTTCCCTTTGCTCCCTCACTGCTCATGTCTTGAGAAAACTCTTCAGAAAAATATCCCATGCAGCATATTATGATGTTATCACATGTTAGCACATCTCATCCAGAGCTATCCAATCTGATTTTAAATTGCATGTAAAACTTCAACTAAATATAATCCAGATTTCATATTGTTTTATTATTTTCTTCCTCTACCTGTTCCCAGAGTGCATTCAATAAGATCATATTATTCCTTTCTCTCCATGAATATTCATTATATTCAGGTTTTCATTTTGGGATCTGGGATGGGCAAAGCTAGTGAGGTTTCTTTCTTGTGAAGTCTGTTTGATCAGGGGAGTTGTGGTTTCTTAATTCTCTAAAATTCAACACCAAGCCAATTTCACTTCTCTTTATCTGATCAGATTTTGGTGTAATGTTAGATTAAAAAGAAATGCCATTGTAGAGTGCAGCATCTGAGATTTAAAGAAAGAATTACTTCTGTTCAGATGTAATGAACATTATTTGCCCTTTGTGTGCAGGTCTTCTATTAGATCCAGCAGCTTTTGCCTTAGATAATAAGGAAGGGATTATGTGAGAGATAAGTTGATTACTCAATAATTCCCCAGGAAAAAATTCTGAAGCAAATTCAGGTGATAAACACCATCTGTGTGGGGAGGAACCGTCTGTGAATGGATATGGTAAATCTCTTATATGTCTGTGTGCAATATGTTCTCCATATCCCAAGCTGAGGTAGTCAGGTCCAGTTCTCCAGTCAGAAATATCCCACCCCCAGCCCTCCCCACGGGGAGCACAGCACTTGGCTGTATTACAGACATCCCGTGCTTTATTTCCACATTTTTCCTTAGTAAAGCAGAGGAAAAGCAGTAACTTTTGAGTGTCTCTGAATACTGTCCTTGCTGCTGCTGAGCCCCAGTCTTTTCTTGTTTACTGATGCAGCTCACTTGAGGATTTCTTCCCCAGGTTTGCTTTGACTCATTCTCATGATCTGCTGGCTTCTCTGCAAAGCTTCTCAGATCTCTGTATCTGTATAACCACGGGTAAGGTTCTTTTGGCAGACTATTTTATATTTTCTCTTTTTGCTTCTTCACAATTTTTATAAATACATATATATAGCCAGTGGAGAGCTGGTGCCAGGTTTTGGCTACACATCATTTCTTCACATGAGCTACACAACAGCAGAAAATGCTCCAAACTGAGTTCACCTTCATGTCCAAGGTGGATTCACTGTTTCATTGCCAGACTGCCACGTGGAAAATCTCCACTGCTTCCTCCCTTGGAAGATCTGGTTATTGGTGGCCTTCAAACTCTGCCCATAAAGTTTAGGGAAGCCAAACAATGTGGTCTACCCCAGGCCAGGTGCTTTGAGGGGCTCCGTGAAGAAGTGACTGCCCTGACTGCAGAGCAGTTCAGCACTTCTGAGCTCAGCAGCCTGCTCCATCAGCCAGACAGGACAGGCTCTGCTGCTGCACCATGCACAACACTCACACAGGAATTTCACAAAGACTGACTCACACACACAGAAATTTCAGAAAGACTGGATTATTCTTAGGCAGAGTCACTACAAAAGGTGCAGAGCATGATGTGGGGAGATTTGCAGCTTTGTAACCTTCTGTACAAGGAGCAAATAATGAAGAATTGAGAACTGAGGTCTTGATATTTCATGTAATGCCCTGCTGGGTCCAGACAAAGTACCACAATCAACTTTATACTGCATGTGTGGTTGTAGTAAAACTGTTCACTGCTCTTTGAAATCAGCCTTTTCCAAGGTAAAATTTCTGTAGGAACCATAGAATGTTGGGACACATATCTTTGGGTGTTATTTCCAAGTGTTAGGGTAGTTGATATTAATTTTCTTTAAAGTCTGATTGTCTTCATTCCTTTGATTGAAGTTAATAATTTTGATAATATTTCCAAAGGCTGTGAAACTGATCTAAATTTGCTAGTAACAGAGTGAATGGTAAAGATTTGGAGACTGAAATGTCATGAGGTTTTTTTTTTTATCGATGTGGCAAACTTTGTTGGAACAGATGTATTTTGATTTACCTTATCAAAGGTTTAAAAAGCATAGTGATAACAAACTCGTTGCATAGACATTTTCAAGATTAATAAGTTATCTTAAAACTTTCTGCATTATCTCCACACTTCAGTTCACTAAGATTTCTGTATCTGAACATTTTAGAGAGGTTTTAAATAACTTTCAGGGGGCTCACTTAAAATTCAGAGCATGTCTTGATGAAGGCAAGCTTTTCTGCAATGGCTTTGGAGTGACCGAGTAACCCACTGACTTGCATTACAGACACAGTTCATGACAGACTTGTCCCCATGAATCCCTGAAATTGCTCTTTCCAGTCATGCTCAAAGCTCTGCCCTTGCCTACCCCCACATCCATTTCTACACCTCTCACCAGGAGCTGCTTCTGTCTCCCTGATTCTCACCATCCAATGAATGCTTTTCCAGGATTTTGGGAGTGGTGGCTTCACCTATCTAAGCTCACACTCATGCTTTAAGACAGTAGGAATCCTGAAAGAGCCTCCTGTCAATGGGATAAGAATATGCTGGGCTCATCATTTGTCAGGCCAACACCTCTTTCTCCTTTTTCCTACCTTTCTTAATGTTTTGTGCACTTCTTCTTGAGCTGTAAGATTTCAAGGGAAGAAGGCAAGTTCTCACTGTGTGTTTACCTGGAGTCTGCCAGGTTGGGTCTGTGCCCCTCATGGTGTTTGTGATATCTGTTCCCAGGTGTTTAGGGGCATTTTAGGGAATGCAGTAGGCACAAGCTCTGTGCTCAGTTTCCTCAAAACAGAGGACGGGAGAAGCAGGGGCCATTGCAATACTTCCTCCTTTTTCTCAGCAACCATTTTATCTCAGGTTGTAACCTGGAGGAAAGGGGCCACAGCCCCTGTCTCTAATGCCCTTGGAAAAGGAGTGGCTTTTTTGCCTTGATTAATGTCCAAGGCAAATGAACTAGACAAGGATTTTTTTGGGGGATGATCTGTGTTCTCCCAAGAAAAAAACAGGGTGTGTGATCATCCAGTCTAAAGGAAATTAAATTCTTCCTGAATAGATTAGGTTTAATTATGTCTTTTCTTTCTCCTCTGCCTTGGTTTTAGGTAGATGTGAAATAATGATTTGCACTGTACACAAATTCTCCTCTTTTTAACCTGAAAATAGCTGGGCATGTAACTGTGAGAACAGAGAGAACCATTTTCCTGGAGAAAGGTGCATTTCCTTTAGCATTCCATGATCATTTTTCTGGATCCATCATCTGTGCCTGTCTGCTGACCCATCACAGTGCATGTGACAAACTGTGCTCCCATTCTCAATTAGAGTATTTTAATGAAATTAATAGCACTGGCACAGCTGCATGGTCAAGTGCCACTCAAAAGTGAAGCCTGTGAGCCCTTTTAGTGTAACAGGAAGGGGGGAAAAGGCAGCTTTGGGTCCAACTACATTAGAAGTTGAGAAGATTACCAGAACCATGCTATTCAGACATGAAAAAAATAGCATGTGAAGATTTTGGGGAAGTGCATCATGGAATTAGAGCTTCATGGAATCATAGAATCATAGAATCATAGAATCATAGAATCATAGAATCATAGAATCATGGAATCATAGAACGGCTTGGTCTGGGAGAGACCTTAAAGATTATCTATTTTCAGCCCCATTCCCACCCTCCATGGGAAGGGATGCCACACACATGTCAAGTTGCTCAGGTCCCCACCCAGCCTGGCCTTCCCCATGTGTGTGGAGAAGGATGTTTGCACAGATGCCACAAAAGCAGAGAGCATGCCTAGTTGTAGCCCCAAGATGCTTTGAGGAGTGGTGGTAGGAGGTGTTGTTGCCCTCAGGATGCTTATCAAGGGCCACTCAGGCTCTGGACTCCAGCAGTGACCAGCTCTGAACCTGGATGGGAAGGAAGACAAGAGTAGCTCTGGGTAAGATGAGATTCAAAAGACAGTGGCTGAGAGTTGGGGCTGTTCACAGGGGTCTGAAAGCAATGTCTGAGAGATGAACATTGACTGCCAAAAACCTGTTTCATGGTGCTACCAAGGGACTTCAATCTCCTGTATTTGCCCTGGCTACCAAGCATTTGCAGACATTCCATTCTCATCTGTCAGGTAGGATGCAGGCTGTGACTGTACATGTGGCTGTCTCTGTTATTTAGCCAAATGTTCAGCCTTGTTCTAGAACTTGTACAAAGACTTTCCATCCTGACCCTGCACTTCTCATGCCCCATTCTGCAGAAGTTGTTCTCTCCAGTATAACACAGAAAGAAATAGGAGAGAAACTGTTGGAGCCAGACTAGCTGAAGAAGAAATGTTGGGGTTGCAAAGAGGATTGTATGTTTGTTTATTCTGCTCTCTGTGTGAAGAATAGAGAGCCCAGCCACAGTTTGTGCTGTAGCTCAGGCCTTGACACCCCATTGGGATGGGCTGGCATCAGGGATGTTTCCCCAGCAGAACCCCTGAGCTCCTCTGTTCCTGGGCAGGGTGAGGATGCTTTGAGCAGAAGCTGCTGGTGAGCAGCCACCAGCCAGGTGTAAAGAAAAGGAAGGGGTCAGATGGCTTGTACTGCTTAACCCAGGGCTCAAAATTGCGCTTCAATGAAAATTGCAGAGAAATGATTCAGAAAAGCTGAAGGAAAAATGGGAATTCAAAGGCACAGAATAACTACTTCACTATCCTCCCTTTTCCCCATTCATCAACCCTGCACACCCTCTCACAGGGAGGGGGCCTGTGGACACCTTGGAGGGCATTTGCAAACACACACACACATGCTCCCCTCCTCCACATTCTTTTTATTGCCTCACTGCTACCTGTAATGAAAAAAGGTCCCTGCTGTGGTCAGACTTTGTGTTGTTTGATTTAAGCACAGATCACAGTGATGAGGGCTTAGCACAGGCCTTTTGTGTGTGTTTAACACTACAGCTGCCAAGGTGAAGAGAAAACCCAACAGGCTAAGCAAGATGCTCTAAATACTAATAAAGTCTGAAGGTGATTGGAAGGAGTGGAAATGGGCAAGTCCACGGTCCAGGTAATTAAGCTGTAAAGCCCACAGAGGAAGGGCTGTCACCAAGTCATCTCGGGTGTGGGATGAAGACCAAAGCACTGTGTGATTCTTTGTCTCCTAATCCCCTCCTCCACTCCCCAGCATGTTCTTATTTCCCTATAAAGTCTTTATATGAAAGATGAAAAAAAATGATTTAAAAAAAATCCTGAAGGATAAATCTTGTAATTCAGAGAACTGAACAGCTGGTATTTTAAAGCACAGAACAGCAGTTTAGTGATTAATTTACCTCTTTAAAATGCTGAACAATACAATGCAATAAAATATAAAATTTTATTTTGTATGGCCTCCTTCAAACCGACTGTATCCTGGAGCTCTTTCTAAAGTTAAAGTGCAGCTACAGAGTTAAATAATCAGTAATAGCAGAAGGGAGAGGTAAAATGAGAGATGTGCAAGCAATAAAAAGATCAGCTCCAGAGAAGCCCCTCCTCCAGTCCATTTAATTTTACTGGAAGAAAGTAGCCTTTGCAATGGTTTCTACATACTGATGAATTTTCGCCTCGCATGCCCTTTCCCTCTTCTTCCATCTTGTACGAGCATCTCTGTGCCGCGGGGACCGCCCCTGGGAGCGGCCGCTGCCCCGCTCGGCACCTTCCAGGCTCGGTGTCACCACCGGCACGGCCACCGAGGGGGCTCTGCCCTTTTGTCCCGTTGTCCCGGACAGAGAATTCCGGCAGCGGGCTCTTCTCTGCCGTGTATGACCTCTCTCAGCCCTGTGGCACAGCGAGCTGACATGGGTGTGCTTGGGAGCTCTCCGTGTGTGTCCAGGGGCGGGAGACGAGGAAAGTGGAGGGGAAATCAGGCGGATAATGATTTTGGTTATGGGGGGAAATGCATCAGTTTCAGGCGGACGTGGGCGAATTCATCCCTGGGACAGCGGCAGGGCGTCATTTTACCCACGAAAATAAGGAGCCGCGCTACCCTCAATTGTCAAGCGCAGCACAAAGCAAAAATGTGAAGAGTCTGCCTGGGGTGGGGGCTCAGGGGGTCTGCACGTTTTGGGAACACTTCACACCTGCAGTGGTTGTGCTTCCTGGCGTAAAGCTCTGTCTGCCTGTGCTCTTCTTCTACTGGGTAATAATCTGGGAGCTAGTTAGCAGACAGATGCTAAACCTGCTCTTACTGCATTTAGCATTTCAGAATAATGAATAGATTTGCAAATTATGTTTCAAGGCTGCTTCTTTTTCAAACAATGGCATGGCTAATATTCCCAGATCCTTTGACTGCAATTGTCTTTCTCAGACACTAAAACGTTGCAATTTCCTTTCTGGAAAAGGCAGAAGGGAAATGGCATTTCTAAGTAATTTCAAGAAATGCTTTTTATGGGGAAAAGTATGTGCTGGTAAGCTGCTCGTCTAAACTCACAGCTGAGTTGCACCTTGCTGGTGGCACTGCTCTGGTTTTACACCGTGGAACCTGGGAGTTTCCCTCCTCCCTTCCACGGGCTCATTTCTTCCCTGGTGGGCTTTTACCCCAGTGCTGACAAGCTCAGGCGCTGGTCCTGTGACCGCGAAGCAAGGCTGCCGGCCTAAACATCAGCTTAGAATTTGCTTGAATCCTTATGTATTCAGCCTGAAAACTCTTGGCGAATCTTACCGCGGGGATTTGAAGGTCACCCTCCCGAGAGCAAAGAGTAGGGAAGCTGAAAAGGCACCTTGTGGTTTCTAAAACCAGAGCAGGGCTTGCCTCTCGCCTGCGCTCCTGCGCTGCCTCTCCGCTAACCCATCTTTAATATGGATCTAATTCCGACTACATTGCAGCGCCGCGAAATCACATTAGGCAGCGCAAGGAGACTCGCCGCCCCTTCAAGCATGATAAACTCTTGATTGCTTCCCCGAAGCTCTAATGAGCCCGCGTGGGCTGGGCGTGATGGAGACAGAGCTGCCGGGGCGTGCGGGGAGCTGCGGGGGCCACTTCTCCTCCGGGGCACCCGCAGCACCCAAACTCGGCAGCCCGGGCTCGCCTCCCTTTCCACCCGCACACCGAGACTCCTGAGAATTCCCCTGAGAGGCGGCGAGGGCAGGAGAGCTCGGCGTTCCCGCAGCGGGCAGCTCTCCCCGCCTTTCCCGGCGGAGCAGCGCATCCCTGTCCCCCCCCTCGCCGGGGACCCCCCGGCGCTGCGCGGAGCCCAAAGCGATGCTTTATCGCGCCTCTGCGTGAGCCAGACGGAAAGGTTGCGGCAAAGGTGGGAGGTGTTAATGATGGGTTGGCGCAAGGCAGTGCTTATCTCTTTAAGAAATGGAAATGAGGTCTAATTAGCATATACTGGTTGCAATTAGCATATAAGTCCCGTTCGGGGACTTGGAGGAAGGAAAAGGACTAGGCAGCAACTTAATGGGATTTTATTAGACGAAATTAGCCAGCGCTGAACAGTCATAAAAATATCTAAATTATTAGTAGCTCTGGCAATTTATTGTGAGTGCTTCCCGGACATGCTAATGTCTATTGGGTCTGCGTCATGCCTGCTAATCACAAAAACAAACTGTGGGACAAGAGTAATCTATCTGCTGTACGTTGTTATGCTATTGTAGGCACAATGTGACAGCTTTATACGCATGTATATGTGCGTGTGTGGCGTGGTTCGAGGGGTGCGTTTTTGTTAATGCCTTATGAGTTATGTAAATGGGATGCGTTCGAGCAAAAATGACAAACTGGTCTCTACAGAAACAATCTCACCTGTAATACAGGGGAGAGAAGATGAGGCTAAAGCACAGGGCTTTTGTTGCAGCAGAATGAAATGCAAACCCCCGATAGTGATGGCGATCACACACATTCAGAGGCCAGAAGAAAAACCCTTCTGTGTAAGATAGTGATCTCTAGAGACAAAAGGGATATTTTAAAAACCAACCTCACTCAAACATATGTATTTTTAACACATCCATGCTTTCTTTCATCCCCACACAGGTAAGATGCTCTTTTTAATGAGCACCTTCTACAATATCCACTTAAAGTGAGGTCCAGTTATTGTCTCTCTCCAGATGTGATCAGTTGAGGGTGGATGCTGTGAAAGTGAGATGATGAAGAACCAACATTTTTAATTTATAATGAAAAGTCAGGCACACACTGACCCACAAAGATGTCTGATAGGAAGCTTGCTGCTCAGACAGGGAAAAAAATCCCCATAATAAGAAAAATTACCAGACTTCCTAAGCTCCTTGCTCAGTGTTTGAAGGTATAAGTGGCTCCTGCAAGCCTTTCTGTTGTACCAGTGTAGGACATCTGGGCTGGTCCAGCAGGATCTTGGCTAACCAGCAGGTGTGGGTGCTCTGGCACTGGGAGTGGGATGACACCAAGGATTATCTTCTTTGTGCTTTTATGAAACAAAGTGGAATTATCCTGAACATTGCCAGGGCCAGCATGAGCTCTTGACACTTGGTGGTGGCTGTTTTCAGTGTAAGAAGGAACAAAGGATAAGCAGGAAGAATGCTGTAATGCATCTTTTAGGGTCAGATTCCTTGTGTTAATTTATAAGTGGCGCATTTTGTCATATTATATATGTAAGTAACTCCATGAAATTGTCAGCTTTGTGTCAGGTTGGCAAAAGAATCATAGAGGCTAATTTAACAGAAGCTATTAAGTTAAAAAACAAAACCAAAAGAAAACAACAAAAACAAAATATAAAAGTAATCTTAAATGGTTGATGTAGCTCACCTGGCTTTCTATTTTGGAAAAGTATTTGGAACAACTTCTGCATTTCATCTGTTTGATATGTTCAGAGCATGGTGAGTGTCTCTGCAATGTTGACTGTGGTGCCTGATGAGGAGTCCAATTTACATATTCTCAATTTAATCTAAAGTAGGCGCTAATTGATTACTGCTGAATGTCAGCACGCTCTGATTATCTGCTCAAGATGCTCTGGAAAAGAAAAAAACCTACAACCTCGGGCTGCAAGTGGGAAGGAGGCACTCCAATTTTGTCTGCCACGTGTGCTGGTTTTGACTGGGGCAGAGTGAATTTTTTCCATAGTAGCTCATATGGGTCTGTGTTTGGGATTTGAGTTGGATCAGTGTAGGATAGCACAGGGGTGTTTTCATTACTGCTGAGCTCACACAGTCACTGCCTTTTCTGCTCCTCTTCCACCCCACCAGCAAGGAGGCTGAGGGTGCTCAAGGAGCTGGGAGGGACACTGCCAGGACAGCTGACCCCAGATGACCCAAGGCACATTCCAGAGCAGCATGACCTGCATATAGAGCTTGGGGAAGAGGAAGAAGGCAGGAAGTACATTCAGAGTAGTGGTGTCTGTCTCCCCAAGTCACCATCACATGTGATGCAGCCCTGCTCTCCTGGGCATGGCTGCCCACGGGAAGCAGGGAATAAATTCTTTATTTTGCTTTGCTGGCACTCATGGCTTTTGCTTTACCTGTTGAGCTGTATTCATTTCAATCTATGGGTCTTCCAAGTTTTCTCATTTTTACACTTTCATTTCTCTCCCCCATCCCAGCACAGGGGGAGTGAGCAAATGGCTGTGTGATGTGTAGTTGCCATCTGGAGCTAAACACAACACCATGGAAAGACTGTTTGCTCTTTTACCTGACATTATATAAAGGTTTTAATTATCCAGGCCTGAGGCTGTTGAGTGACTGCTGCTTTGCTGTGTCCTTCCCAAGCAAATGAGACAGATACTGAATTGTCCTTGCTTTGTGACTGAATTTTCTCAAACAAGACATATCTTCTACAGGACATTCCTCATCTTCTTCCAACCCTGTCCTTGACAGTTTCAGACTCCAACCCTGAATGTCCTTTCCCTGACTTGGAGGCACAGTATGAGGTCAGAGAAGGAAGCTCAGGTGGGCATTTAATATTCCATGCTGGATTTCAAGAGACAAGCCATTGAATTTTAGCAGTGTGTGATACCTGAATCTAGGACTGGGAGGAAAGCATTCTGTAGTTGTTCCTAGCTCTGCATGCAATTTGGGCCAAATCTCATATTTTTAAACCACAGACTCCTCTCTCATGGCTGGACAGACTCTTCATTGCAGACAGCAAGGACCATCTCCCACTACAGAGAGGTAGAGAGTTTACCATAAGGAAACCTTGGCTGATGTAACACAACTTATTTCATATTTCCAGACAGGTGCATTACAATTTTTACTCTCATACTACCTACGTTATTTTGGGGCTACTTTCTTTTGCTGAGATCTGAGCTTTCAGGGTTGGTTTGTTTGTTTTGGTAAGCCTTCTTATCTGGGCACTGAGCCTAGCATTAATTTGTTTGTGTATTTTGTAGCATGCCTGGTTCTGTACCAGATAGGTATCTATCTATTATTTAAATAAATGCCTACACTCTGCATGTGGAATAAGTCACTATGAACAGAAATTTTAAATAGGTGAGCTAGATGCAGTGAGAAAATGCTCCTGTACTGTTCTATTTTTCCTTCTGTGCCTGGTTACAATTAAGTAGCAAATTGCTGCTTTTTTGAATCACGGTAGGTTTAATCAACAACAGGGTAGCAAGGTCCTTTCTTCTGGCTCAGTCTTGGTATGTGGGGATATTTCCCCAGCAGAAGTACCTTCCAGTTTAGATCCTGTCATGCAGAAAGCCTTTTCTTCATGTATGCTCTCCCTCTGTGGTTTCCACGAGAGCTCTGCCCTCCAGCTTTTCCAATTCAGCATTCACGGTATGAACTTGTGTGTTTGGGAAGCTGCCAGGGGATGGGGAGCTAAGGCAGCAGCCAGTGCCGTGTGGAAGTGTTGTGTTTTTTATTTCCTTTGAGCAGTTAATCTCCATTAGATTGCCCAGCTCCTGTTATGCATCTCTGATACGGATAAAGGTCTGTGTAGCAAATGCTGTCATTAAGAAATTTCCCTTCCTGTTAGTGTTGCTTATTAAGGTCTGAATGCTTGAACACTTTAGATATGTCAAGTAGTGGTTCTAAAACCACTTAATTTTTTTTTTTTTTTTTAAACCCTGCAGCACTCTGGCTTCCTCCCATGGATGCATTTCTGATTAGGTTTTGGTCTATCCCAAACACTTGCCTGCCTGCTTTCAGCTCCTTCCAGTCACCCCTAGATGGGGAAACAGTCCATAAGGGGAACAACCCATATTGTGCAATGCCCAGCAGAAGTATTGCTGCCTCCCAAAGTCCAACAAAGTCTTTATCCTGTCCAGTGCCTTCCCACAAACCTCCCAGTGGTAGGTTTTGTACCCTGTGTCTCACCGCCTGCTCACCCCTGCTATTCATCTTCCCAATTCCCTGACATATGTCCGTGGTTCTGTGCCCTGGATGGCCTGAGGAGCTGCTCCCTCTCCTCACTGTCCTGGCCAGCAGGACTGGGCTTCCCACTGGAGAAATGGCAAGCAGACATGCCTCCAACAGCCTTGTCCTTGTGCCCACTCAGCTCAGCAGCTGAGGGTGAGCCAGCCCTCACAAGGAGGGAACACTTCCACATTAGTTGCAGGCTATGGTCCCAGTCTGTCTTCCAAATAACACAAAGCCAGCAGCAGCCAGAGCAGGGAGAGCTAGGAGGAAAAACAAAGGCTTGTAGTTTTTCCCAAGCACTTCTCCCTTTCTCTCCCCAGCCTCAACTCTGTTCCTGCCCTCTGGAGTCACCTGCCCCTCAGTTTGGGACCTGTGTCTTCAGAGAGACTCCACAGAGGGAAGTGCTGGCCAGGACACAAGGGCAGAGTGGCTGAGTGTCCTGGAGGAGCCCTCGGCTTCCTCAGCGTCCCCAGCCGTGAGCAGCATGGACAAGTCCCTCATCACTGGGCATTTCAAATTCAGAAGAAAAGTGCAAGGCATTTTCTGAAGTAATTTGCATACTCTCCTTCTGAATCTTATTCCCTTCAGCAGGGACATCTAACCAAGCCCTCTGTGGATCAGGGCTCAGCCTTGGCAGGCAGGGGAGGAGCTCCACTTGGCCTGGATGTTCATTCAGGCAGGCAGGTCTTCCTACCTCTCTCCATTTCCTCCCTCTGGCAAGGGAATGAGACACCTCATGCTCCAAGAGCTGCCCCCAGCTTTCTTTTCTTTTCATTTTCCCCTTTATTTCAGTCCCTCTTCTCTGCCATTGTCTGTCATTTGCCCACTACCCACGCACAAGGCTGCCCTTCCCTCAGCCTCCTCAAGCCTCCTGTCTCCCCTTTGGAGTCCCAGCCACCCCGCTCCTCCCCCATGCCCAGTGCCTCCCCAAAGTCCCTTTTCCTGCTTGGAACTCTTTGTTCTTACAGTTGTCTGTCAGCTAGGCCTTCATTTTGAAAGCAAATCAAAGACAGTCTGTTGTGAGAAAATGGAGAAGTGGTGAAATAACTGGGAATAGGAGAAAGCTGGGATTAGAAAACCCCCATTTTGTTCTCTCTTTTTTTTTTCTGGTTTTGGCACATGTAGTACCAGAGCTGTAAGCTGTATAAATTCTTCTTTTCTTACCCTAGGAAAGGCCAGTTCCTGTTTTATCACAGAGGAAAATCACTCCAGCAAAAATGGGAGCATGCTATATATTTTGATTGTAAAAATGCTGCATTAGAGGAACTCGTACAAATTTCAATGCTGAGCTGAAGATTTCAACAAAATACAAGGCAGCAATTGCTGGAAATCATAATTAATAATTAGTTATTATCCTATAACTATCACAATAATTAATGTGCAGTGTTTCGCTTCACCAGTTTTTTTCAAAATATTTGATTATTTCTGCCTTCACGGTGCGAATTTCAGGTGCTGAAAATGAGTTGCTTTGCACCAGTAGATCTCCTGAATATGCAATGAAGAAACCTGCAGCAGCCAGAGCCCCAGCCAAGGCAGGAGATGAGACGGTGAGCTGGGAAACAAAGGTGAAGGAGAGAAGCAATGAAAGCGAAGCGTTTCGTACAATAGCTAAAATACAAATCTCTGGAGACTTAAAGATATTGCATGAACATCAATTTCGCATGCCTATTGTCTGAGCGGCATTAGCGCGCGTAGGACTCGCGGCCCCCCCTCCTCCGGGCCAGGGGAGCGTCGTGGCAAATCAGGAAATGGCATAATTGAATCAGCTCCAGCACATGACAGGGCTTAAAACCCACCCAGAGGAGGCTCAGAAATGACCACACGTCCCAGGCACGTCGGCATCCTCCCCTGCCAAATCACCTCCGTGGGGGCACCAGGCAGGATTTAGGCCGCAGCAGGAGACGGCCCAGTTGTGGATTTCATTAGTGGTCTCTCTGGCTGTCTGTGAGACTTTTATGACCAAGAAGCTGGATGAAACTGCTTTCTAGAAACTTCTTCAGGCAAAAGACAGCTGGAGGAGATGCAAGTCATGATGCTGTTTACAGAGAGTTTGTTTTGAATTTAGGAATAAACCAAAATGCCAGTAGTTTGCCACTGAGATAACACGCGAGAGTCAGAACATGCTGCTGCAGGTCGGAGAGGTACCATTCCCGTTCCTGCCTCACTCCCCTTTCACCCCTACATAAAAGTTGACAATTAGTTTTTACTGCACATACATGAAGGGAGATACATGCTTTGGCCTCTATGTGAGAGCAATAATTCTCTTAAATTGATGTGTCAGCGAACTAAAACTCAATATTTTTTTTTTGCACAGTGTATTTTGCAGTCAGAGGACCTTCACTAATCGGAATAAAGCAATTTGGTTCCCTGTCATTGCTCACTGAAAACATATGAGCTGGTTGGCACATATGGCCTCCTAGATTTATCAGTGTCTCCCATATAGTGCATGGGAGGTTCAGGGCTGCAGCTCAGAGAGGAGTGAATTTTTATGAATGCTTTTTCCCCTCCCTGAGAATTCCCAGAGCTAGATTTATTCCTTAGTTTCAGAAATATTTTATTTATTATCCATATCCCATATCCTCTTAAGGTCAAGTCAAAGTCATATTTTACATTTTTTCATTTGCATTACTATGTCTTCATGGCTTTGTTCATGGAAATAAAAAGCACAACAATCCAAAATTTGGGAGAATTACTGTTCCCATAGCTCTTCTTTCCTTCTTTTTCCTGAGTGTGCTGCAATGTGAACATATACAGCTGTCCTTCCAGCGGGACCTGTGTAAAATGGATTTGCTGCATCTTGCATCAGGTTCATGAAAGGCCAGCTGTGGTGTCATGTCTTTGTCATGCTGTCCCCAAGGAAGTCCTCACCTCACTCCCAGCTGAGCTGGTGCCATTTACACTGATGCTGTGCTGGGGTAGATGGGATAGGCATGCCTTAACAGCAAGCCTTTGCAGCTTGATTACACCAGAATATGCCCTTTTGCCTCACTGACTCTGTGCCTTGTAGTCCCCACTCTCTCCTCCCACAGCTCCAGGAATTGCTCTTTGCCAGCTCTTGAACTTGTGCTTTAGCCTAGAGGAACTTTTCTCAGCCTTCAGATAACGTGAACCTGAAAACCATGCTGGGATCCCACTGCAAACACCTCTCACACCTCTGGTTACAAAGAAAAGAGAAAAATGAAGAAAAGAGTGTTCTGTATGTGGTATGGCAGGTGTTAGTGGACAGTTTACTTCAAAGCTGGGAAAGTGCCAAGGAAAATGATTGTTTGGGGTTGGAGAATTGTTTGAGTGTCCAGGCAACTCTTCCAGGGCCTGCTCGTGACAGAAGGGGCAGCTTTCAGAGGGGAGAAGGAGTGTGGTTGGATTCCCATCCTGAGCTTGTGCACAGCCTGGCACAAGGCTGGGACCATGCTCTTGGTAGCACCACAGCAACAATCCAATGTCTATGGTGACAGTATCCAAGGCCTTGTTCCCGTCCTCTGTAAATGACCTCAGGGTCAGATGGGACCTAAATCACAAGCAGTTCCTCAGTGGGAACCAGGACGAGATATTTTAATAGTGGATGAAAAGGCTTTGCAATGTATATGTTTGAGGAGTTCATTTTTTGCTAACTACTCTCCTAAAACTCCCTCTTCTCTTGGGCATTCTCACCCGAAATCAGAAGTATTTTGAAACCTGGCTGATTTGGTAAGAGGCACAAGGGCACTGCTGTCTGGTTATGGACTTCTGCCTGCCCTCAAGAATCAGCTGATTCCTGATCCATGCACAGCCCTCAACCATCCAGGCCAAGCCTTCAGTTCAGACATGCCAGTCTGGAAAGTGGCAGCTTGATCTTTTCCACACATGAGACATGACATCTGTTCTTGAGACAGAAAGGGTCAATTCTGTGCCTCCCTTTCAGCCTTTCCCTGGAGGTGACCGGCTGGTCTCAGCTGCTGGAGGAGAACGTGCTATCTTTGGCTTCTCCTGCTTTTATTCCCATCTACCCTTGGCATGCGGTGGAGGGAGAACTAAGAATATTGGTTAATAACCAGAGAAAAATATCTCAAGCCTTTGTAAGTCCATTTCCCCATTTAATCACATTCTCTCTAATGAGCTGTATTTTTTCTTACTTATCATTCCCTTTGTTCATGCCCATTACAGAGTTAGTCACAATTTTAGCTCAAACAATACCTCTTAAATAAGGGGATAGTATTAAGTGCATCAGCACAAGGAGGGGAAGCTTATTTTAAAAACTGAAAGTACCGCTTGATTTCGACTTTCAAAGCATTTAATTTCACTTGGTCCACACTTTTAATATTTTCCAATAAAATAACTAGATGGGGGCACATTAAAATGGTCTCAGTTGAGCTGTTTTAATAAAAGGAGAAAGTTTAAAGAGCTCGACCATGGATGAAAAGCTATTTAAAACAGGCAGGTTGGGTATTTCTGGCATGGATGCATGAGGTATCTGTCTCCACCTCTAATTAAAAGGTCTGTATTGTTCAGTTCTACAGCACTCCACATGACAGACATCTGAAACACCCAAGAGACCAGCACACTGTCCTGTGCTGCACCTCACTCTCAGCATGGCCTCGTACATGGATGTACAATTTATCCTGCCTGTGGGCCTTGGAAACTTGAGGTGTGGATCTTTGTGTCTCACAGTCCTGTCAGCCTGGCAGGGTGGTTACAGCTTTGGGAAGCTAATTTTCCTAGGTAACAATGAGCTCCTGGAAAAAGGACACAATCCTCTGCAGCACAGGTAGAACTACAGAGTCCAGAGCTGAGAACAGCATTGATGGTATCATGAAAACTTTCTTGGTTCTACATCCTTCCCTGCAAAATGTTCCCATTGGCTTTCAGGGGGATATACACCAAGGAGAAAGCAAATGGGTGCTTTTCCTGCAGTTGTTAGCCTATCAGAACTACCAGGGAAATGGACTTGTCTGAATGGGGAGGTATCACCCATTATCTATCTGGGCAATTCCCAGTCTGTGGGAATCTGGTGAAACTAAAGGCAAAAGGGCTATCTAATGGGTGAATACGAAATACTCACACATCAGCCTTGGTGCTAACTGTGACTTGCAACAGTCCTTTGTAACACGATGCCACAGTTTTAAGCTATGAAACATCTGGAATGCTCTCTTACAACTCTCATATCTGAAAACAGGGAAAGCAAAATATTATCCTTCTTTCTCTTTGAAAACTTGGCATAAACAGGCTGTACATAATGGTTTTCTATTTTGCCATGCACAGTTGTTGTGTACCAATAAGAGGATAGTGTACATCTTGTTTTGGACGTCTCAAAGTGCAGAGGAACAAGTTTTGCTGAATTTGGCCAGGGAGAGAAATAAGTGACTAAAAATCAGGATGGAATTCCCTCAAGAATCCAGCAGCAAATACATTTTCATCAAGGGTTTCTTGGTGAGGGATGGCCCCCAAAAGGATCATTCTTCACCTGTGTAAACATCCAATGCAAACCACGACACTGTTTGTAGGTGACAACACATCCACTGTGCAACTGCACAGAAACTGCATTAGAATCCCTATAAAATGTATTTACTGTCTGCAAGGAACATTCAGATGGCAAAAGCAGCATTAGAATTCTTTGTACACAAAAGAACTAATTAATTCTGACATCAAATAAGGAGTGTGGGAAGTTAATTGTTCTAAACCCCATTTCACAGCTAGGTGTAGGAGCAAGTAGGATTGGGTGCATAAGTGATATTATGGAAAAAATGAAGTGACTTGTGTGACATTCAATAACCAAGAGAGCACCAGAGGCAAGAATTTATCCAGTTTCAGATTCCAGGTTGATCTTCTGTTTATTAGATCATATTAGATCTTGAAGGCTTTGTGGATATTGGTATGCTTTTATTGGCCATTTTTACTGCATGTTATTTCCCCGTAGTTTTCAATCTTATCCTTTAAGGCCAACATTTGTTGTCAAAGATTATAACAATGTACAACAGATTACATTTTAATGGAGGATTCTGAAATAACGAGGAACATTTTCCTCTCTGCCTCTAGTCTCATTGCTTCCAGTGTGATCTCCTCCAGGACAAGGACACTGGAAAGGATAACAGACAAAATGCTGTTGGGATTTGAACCACACCACCAAGTAGCACGCCAGACACTTTTTTCTGTGTTTGCATCTCTGAGGAGAGCTGCACTGGTGCAGAAACTGTGAGAAAATATCTTGGAAAGGGATGCAGGAGGGAATGGAGGGAGAGGAAGGGCAGAATCAAAGAATGGTTGAATCAGGAAAGAACCTCTAGAGCTTGGCTAGTCCTTCAGTTAGAGAAGGTCATTACAGCAGGTTGCTCAGAGAATGTCCAGTCAAGTATGAAATATGTGCAGAGATGGAGACACCACACTCCCTGGACAACCTGCTGCATGTTCAAACACTCTTAAAGTAAAATGGTTTTTTATTATGTTTAAATGGAATTTCTCTCTTGCCCACGTTACCACACAACCCTTCCTTGCCATCCTGTTCATTTCTTCACTCTCCCATGCCAATCCTACTATACAGCACCCTTCACCAGGTTGACCAGCCTGTTGACAAAGTTTCTTTGTCCCACTTGAGCAGCTCTTCCTGACAGTCCTTGATGCTCAAAGAGAACCCTCCAAAGATAAAAGCTGAATATCTGCTGTTAGTGTTATCTGCACAACCAGATGTTGATACACTGAATCTGATTTTTCTTCTCAAGTCCTTCCCCATTACTGGCAGGATTGAAGACAAAACCAATTTAACACACTGTAGGTTTTCCTGGGTGTGCACTGGTGGGTCACAGCAATTCACCTGAGTCTAGTGAGGCTTAGCAGGGGATCAGGGTGGTGTCCAGTGTAAAAAGGCAGCCACAGTGGAAGAATGCTCCTTGTGTTTCTCTTTTGCATGATATGAAATAAACAATTGCAGGAATTCTGGCAAGACAGCCGCTGAGTTTGGGAGCCTTTTTCTCTTGTCATTTTGCCTGCTGAAGAAAAACTACTGCAAAGCAACCAATGTCAATACCCATAGCTCTTGAATTTTCCAAGGCAGCCTCTTCTCCATCTGGCACTGCCTCATGCTGCTTACTTTGAGATCTCATGAAATCATGCTTGCGGGTGGCATGATTGTTCCTTGAGATGCAACATTAGGGAGGGCACCATCCCCTCCTGTACTTGCTGCACATTCCTTGTTGCCTTAGTTCTTTGCTCCATTTAGTGATGTGAAAGGTAGGAATGGAAGTGCTTTGAACAAGTCCCAGGGGCCTCAGAACAGAAAAAGGAATATATCTGAGGAAAGGGAGAGTATCTGAGAAGAGAGGAGTTATCAGCATGAGAGACCTCAAGCTGAGTGACTGAGAGTTGACATTTCTTCTATTTATTTATAAAATTTGTAACTGTGAAAATTAGCCTTAGAAGCTGTAGCCCCATTACTGTTAGTTTTATCGTCCTTCTAAGACATACCCTGAGGCATTCCTAGAGATTGAATCCTACTGTACTTTGCAATAAGCCCATAATTGATTATGCTATGGAGCTTTAATATGGGTTGAGAAATGGAATCCAGAGTAAATACATTCAGAATTTTGCTAGCAGACCAAATTTAAAACTGGTTTTCTTAACCTACCAGGATTATTCCTTCTCAGCTCATGATTTAATTGGAACTAGCCAGGCTGAGAGGTGCAGTGTGTCTGGGCTATCTGCTTGCTGGGCTTCTCTAAAGAAGTTTATCCTGTACACTTCACCTGTAAATTTGTAAAGATAAAATTAGATCCTAACACTATTCATTAGAGGACACTTTATGTTCCTTTCTTCAGTAAAGTGTGTCAACGATCTCATCACACACTAATTTGCTGATTTCTTTCATTTCTGAAAAACAAGCATAATAAACAATATTCAAGGGAGAAATTAATTAGGTGGTGGTCATTTGTCATTGTATTTCTTAATTTTAAAATTTAGAAATATAGTCCATGTAACCTCCTAGACATCTTTTTTTTTTTTTTCTGGTTCAGGTGTTTGATGAAAACCCATCCTTCCTAAAAGAAGTTTGTTCATTTTGCTCAAAAATTGAGGAATGAGATGTTGGGCTCTTTCTCTCTCATTAGAAAGGTTCCCCTTTCCTTTCCTCAGGTGTTAAGGAATGTATTATTTCCTTTGATATGCAGGTGGCTTCTGCTGACTGTAACTCATTCCAGAGCCTAAAGTGGGCTAACTTGTAGACCTGATAGAAACTAAGCTTCTTAAAGCACAGCTTTTGCTGCCAAGGACACACCCTAAACAAGAAATCCTTTGATGTTGGAACAAGCAAAAGGAATTTAGTTCAGAAATTAAAGAATTAGTGCTGTTTTCTGACCATTTTAAATCCTGGATTTGTTTCTGGACCATAAGTCTCTACAGAAAAGTTTGCTTGTGAGATTCAGACTTCTGAGTTGGTTTGAGGTGGATGGTTTTTGATTCACAACGTATTTTTATTCAAAACTGTTCCTTATGAAATAGTGTTATTGTCTCTGTGTGTTCTTAAGGGAAAAAATAATTTGCTTCATATTTCCCACTGGAAAAGAACTCTCTCTCTCTCACTTTATTTTTTTCTCTCTCTTCTCATCAACAGCTACAAAATTGGCTAATTTCCTCAGAACCACTTCACCACTGGGTCTGCTCCATTAAGAAATCGTACACGAGGATCGTGTGTTTGTAGGGATAATGTGCTAATTCCGGTGAAGTCTCCTTTCACATGTTCTTACCAAATGTTATGATACCGTATTTTTGTTTTCCATGACCAAGTAAGTGGAACAAATGCGAGATAAAGAGACAAAAATCCGTCACGCCAAATTGGAGAGAGATGCAATGAAAGAGCAAAATGATTTCGTGGTTTGAGCTCTTCCTTACTCATCTCCACTGTAAAAGGGCACATGATACCTTTGACACACAATGTTTGCAGCTGCACATAGGTCAAGATGCAGCAAAAATCATATGGGAAGGCAAGGCACATAAGGCGTATATATGTCATAAGGTGTATATAAACAAAAGTCCTTTAAGTTAAGATTCTTTAGCAAGCATATTTTATTTGGATCAAGCTTTGAATCAACTGTCAAGTTAAATTGAATAAAAAGGGAATATTCGGTAAATTTTTTAAGACCTGTTTCTCCTAACACTGACCTTGGTCAAAATCTAGAAATGCATGCTTAATGTTATGCAATAAACTTACATTTTAACATTAAACTTTCTCACATTTTATCTGCACTTTCATTGTTCTGGGGAGACCCTGCATATAAACTACTTAATTTTTGCTCTGGCACTGGGAGGTACCTACCTCTGCATACAATAGCTCTCTGCAAATCTTTGATATACATACAAAAATGTTCATCCCTATTTGAGAACACCACTTAGAGCTGTTGGAAACAGGGGTAGATGATGTGATCATTAAAATTTGAGGGTTTCATGTCTGTTAAGGGAGTTTTTATTTCTTCTGTAAAGGAGGGTTGACTGCAGAGCTTCTGGCAGGAAGGGCTTGGTGGTGTGAGCAAATGCAGACCAAAATGTAAAATCATTGTCATCTGTTTTGTACAGAGGAAGAACTTGGATGTGGAGGCCAGCGCCTAGCAAAACTGTTCCTTGTAAACCATATCTTTGTTGGATAAAGTGACAAAACTCTGCATGGAGGTGAGGAATCAGTGACGTGCTGGGATGAGAACCACTCAAGAAATGGAGCTGACATTCTCTAGGACAGTCTCTCCTGGTTTCTTTCACACAGACCCATTTTAACTTTCCAGAGAATCTAGTTACAACTCCTTGCAGTGATTCTGTTGCTTGATGGTGTTGATACCTGTTACCAAAGTGGACAGACTTCCACTTTTCCCCACTGTCCCTCTGGCACAAAAGGAAAAATAAATGACACCAGCTGCTGTCTTGGCAATGTGTTTGTGGAGGACAGTGACTGCCTACCTTGCAAAACTTATACAGGGACAAGAAACTATTAATAGACTGATAGACTGTACTGCTCTTCCCTGTGAGAAACACCCTCAGACCCCAGGAGTTACCTGCCCACACAGGGTTATCTGTGTGCAAGTATGTCTGTCTTTAAAATGCACAAATTTGGAGGGACTGTGAGTAGATTCTACTCTTTGATATGTTTTTATGGGCACCTCCAAGGATTGCCAACATCTTCTTTGACATTAAGGAGAAGATTTCTTGATTTTGAAAGAGAGGATTTACTGCTAAGAATTTTGATTCTCATTCTTATTTGTAACCTGACATATTTCCCCTCCCCTTATTTGCTTGAAGTGGGAAAACAAAACTGATGAAAAAGCCTGTGTTAGAATGACATCATCCCCCCACCCCCATACATCTTATTGTAATACATCAGTGTATTTATGAGGTCGTTATTAGACAGGACAAATTTATTTTTCATTTGTGCTAAATTGTTTATGCCCTTTTAAAAGTGCACTGTATCGTCAGCATTGAGGTTTCGGTTATCTGCCTGACAATGATGAAGTGGTTACGTTCTAACAAGTGCATTAAGATCTTGTCCTGGTGCATAGTCTGTGCTATTTATGAAATGACAGTGATAAGGAGAGACAGACATGGAATGGATAAGATGTGCATATATTTTATTTTTTAGTAAACTCAAGCCAGTTCAAGTTGGTGGTAAACATTGATTATTGTCTTCTCTGAAAAACCAGAATCCCCAAAGGAGTTTCCTCCCGTTTAGATGATTAAATTGGGGTCACATTTGCAAAAGAACACATTGCCAATTTACAAATTGTGCTTATGAAGATCTGCTTGCTTATTTTGGTGCCTGGGTGACAGCTGATTGATCCAACGAGAGGGCTGCTACCAGCCCTATTTCAAATAAAGTTATTACTTTACTACCAAGTAGCTTCTAATTAGTATGCAGAGTCTGGAGTGAATTCATTCATGTTAGGCATGCTGGTCATGTTCCTGGGCTTGTGTGTTCTGGCTAGCCTCTGGCTAGCCTGGGAATCCGAGAGGTGCCTTGCCAGCATGCTGCAGCTTTTCCAAGGGAATATGTAGGAGTAATTAACAAAAGCCTCTGACTGCCCGCACCAGCAGGATCTGTGCCATTCCAGGCTTCTCGTGCTTGATGAAAAGTCACTCACCACAGAGGTCAAAGGGCTGGGGGCTGGGGGATGCCTTCCTGGGCAGGAGGGGACAGCCCAACCCAGTATAGGCCAGCCAGGGCAGGGGAGCTCCCTGGGAAGGGACAGGACTGTGCCCGAGCTCTCAAGTCTCGAGTGGCATCGCACAACACAGGTGGGGGCAGAAAACACTGCTGTGTGCCAGTTTCACAGTATCAGCCCTGCAAACGCTGCTCATGAATATTTCTTCCTTTGGGAGGTAGAGGAAAACCTCTGTGCCTCCAAGGGGAGTTTCCACTTTGTCTCCCCCTCAGGAAAACAAGTCCTTTAACTCAGGGACAGGGATGGCAGCAAAGAGAGTCTGTGAACTGTAGTCCTGTGGCCACTTGAAGTTCTCAGCTTAGCTGGTCTTGATGGATGGATTAGATCTGATTTAAAATAAGAGAATAAGTAGCTATTGATGTTTCTCAGCTATATTTTTTTTTTTCTCTCAAGCCTTCCAAGAAACAAGACTATTTTGAATCTTTTCTCCATGTTAATGAATACAGCCTCAGGATTTTTTCTCACCCAGTTCCACACTTTGCCTTGTCATCAAATTAGAGAGTGGCACAGCATGGAGGAGAAGTAGAAGAAATCTCACTATATGAAGAACATGATGGGAGAGTGACACAGGCTAGAAGATGTCTATCAAATCAGCTTGTTGTCAGAGAGGGGGTAGGGAGACACATGGCCATGAATCTGGGGAAAAAATAGATATGATTTCCCACTCTGATAGAATGTTTGTTTCTTGGGTTTTTTCAGCAAACACTCCATGGTTGCAGGTTAGTTTGTTTGGACTTCCAGCAGAGGAAGGAGGAGAAGAATGGAGGCCATTGTGTTCAAAACTCATCTGACTAGCAAATACAGCTATTGATCAGATACTCATTTTATTGCTAGATTTTGGCTTTTGTTTCTCTGTGTGTGATTTTCCCTCAAAACGAGCCAAGAGAAACTGCCTGACCAGCTGAGAACACATTGTCATGCACACCCAGGTGACTTTCCCTGGACCCATATTACAGGGTCTGTGCTATTTGTGATGCTTCAGGTAGAAAGAGTAAAGCCCATCCTGCCTTCCCAGCTCTTGTGTCCAACCTATGAAGGGAAAACAGCAGCAAAAAGGGGGAGATCTCTTTCAAAACACCCAGAGTCCCAGATTTTTTTAGCCATCAGCCTGGTGGAGAGTTAATGCCAGCTTGTGATAACTAAGGGTATTGTATATATGGCAAAGTGACTTATGGAGCAGGATTTGATGCCTCTGAGTTTCTCAGTAAGATAATTGAGATCCTTAAGAGCTGTGTTGGCTGAATTGTGGAGTCATCATCCTCCCAATTACCTGTGGAGAGCTGGGATGGGGATCTGATGCCCTAAAGAGGGCACCTCATGTCTTACCACATTGGAGCCTGCAAATTCTGCCTTTAAGCTGCCTTGGCAGAATCTCATGTGGCCAGAGCATAATTGAAAAATTTGGTTCCAGGGCAAATTTGAAAATTAAACAAGGACTTGAGGGAGTGGCCCCTATGGAAACCATGTCAACGAACAAACAGCATCAGAGGATTTCAGTGATGTTTGTATAAGGAGGATAATGTTTGCTTGATTCTTGTGGGCTTTAGCTGTCTGTCATCCCTCTGCAGAAAAGCAACAGAAACTAATTGAAAGAAACCAAAACCAAACAGAGGTATGATGAGTTATTTGAAATTTGAAATTTGAGTTACATGGTATGGCAAGGTTTTGGTAAGCTGTATCATGTCTCATGGAAGATTTCTGTTTGTTGTTGGAGCAGTGTAACTTTTAGAAGATAATTTCCATTGCAGACACTTTAGTTTGCCTGCTGAGAACTCATTGTTGGAAGAGAAGTATGTTAAAAATTAACAAAATTGGTAGATTTGTATTCCAAGATTTCTAATTTCTGTTTAACTCAAGCTACTGGAAAAGCTTTGGGGTGATTCAGTTAAAAGGATCAAAGGCAGTTTTTCCCTGGATGCAGTTCCTTTAGAGAGACCACACAAGCACCCTGTTCCCAAGGGACAACAGTCTGTTCTTTGCCAAACTTCCAAGCCCTTTTCAGACTCTAAGTATTAACTCTCTCAGATATTTCTCAGGATCCTACCATCAGCAGTTTTGGGTCCATCTCTGAGGGTTTTCTTTCTGTTTCCTTCTTTTTTTCTCTCTGTATTTATACTTTTTTCTTTCATACATTTGTGCACATTCAACCACAGAGCTCTCTCTCTTAAAACTACACCCAGCACACTCCATCTTTCCATGCAACTGAGGCTCCTTATAAACTCCATACATTTTCACTGGGGCCTTGACATGAGCCCATGCTCTGGATGGAGGGTGCTACAGCTTCAGCAGGCTAATTTAATAAAAGAGCTGGTGGTGGGTAGATGCTTCACCCAAATATATTTAATGCAACAGAATGCCATTGCAAGTTTAAATACATTTTTGGGTGCTTAAACTGTAACATTGAAAATGGAGATTACCTCTAATTCCTTGGACGTGCAGTGTTTGGGACAAGGGGACCTTGGTCTTGCTTTGAGTACACGGGTGCTGCTTGTACCACTGCACAATGTGAATGGTGATAATGCATTCTGAAATGTTTTTCCAAGTAGAGAATGGAACACACTGTCCTTTCAAAGCAGAAAGCTTTTATGGCTGTACTTCATGCCCATTCTCCATGAACCTGAACTCAGGAGGCAGATGGAAAAATGTCAGAAATTCTCAGCAGAGAAAATCTTACATGAAGAAGAGCAAAATGTTAAAGAGGCAGTGGGAGAAGTTTCACAGCAGGAGCCTCCACTTCCATTCAGGCAACACTGGGGGCTGATCCCCATCCCAAAATCCAACTGGAGCTTCTTCTAGTCCTGTTTGAGCAGATCACTTGCAGCACAGTTCTGCCTTTGCATGGCCGTGCGTCACTGAGCTACCATGAGCATTTTCCAGGATTAACTCTGCTCTGCTCCTCAATTGGTTTCAACGGGTTTAGCAAGCCTTTTTTTAGCCAGCGTGGAGAAGCTAATGCTCTTACTTCTCAAGCTTTTTAAAAAGTGCACGAAGCCAGATCATCCTCTCCCAGTTTTGCCACAGAAGGGATGTAGCTAGCTGAAAGCCTCCAAAGATAGTTTGAAATCTTTTTGAGGAAAGGGAATGGGACTTAAGAGACCTCAGCTTTCAACCTCCTCGCCCTCAACACTGCAGTGTAGGTGAAGGGCTCTGTCAAATCCCAGAGAATTGCACAGGACTGTCCCATTCCCTGGAAACAAGGGGGCAGAAAATGCATGATTCACAGTGAAACTATTTGCCTGTGTGGACTGCCTTGAATTTAAGACATTTAGGAAGACCTTCCCAAAAGCAGAGAGTAAGTCAGCCCCAACCTTCTCACAGAGATCTGAGCTTCCTGGCAGCTTGTGTGAATGACAGGCTGGGTTGTGACTGACAGAAGTTGTTCATGCTGGGCTCTGTGCAGAAGAACAAGCCACCAGCTGTGTAGACTGGGCAGCAATATTTTACTGTATTAAGGTGATGGACAAGATTTAGCATTTCTCTGTTCCTGCCTCTCTCAGGTAACCATTTGAAGAGAAGGGTGAGGGAGGAGAAGCCCCTTGGATTGTAGCAGGCACCTTGGTTGGGAATGCCTGAGGGACACATTGCACCAAGGCTGTGTGTTCCTTCCAGCAGAGTTGGACAGAGAGAAGGCTGGATCCCATCCTGGTGCTTTATTCGTGGATAAGGTGGAGTTATTTATTTGGATGCCTTCAGTGAAACTGCTACCAAACACATTTTTTTTTTTAAGAGTTGAAAGAAGTCAGGCATAATTCTGTTAGGCACAGTACAAGGACGCTCAAGAGTTGTTCTGAAAAGCTCACGAGATAAATGAGGTTCATGTGAGGTTGGGGTGTTTCTTTTTTTTGATTTTGAGGTTTTTGAGTGTGTTCTGAGGCTCTTGAAGAGTAAGAGGTAATGTGTGTCCCCTCATAGGAGACAGAGCAAAAGCATATTCAGAGGGGAAAAAGTTTTGTTTCCAAAGCCATACTTCTCACCAGCTGCAATATTGAACTGAGTAATTCAAAAACTTCTGCAACAGAGGGAGAATCACAACTGGCTGTATCCAATCATCAGTAGAAACAGTTTTCTGATGTCAGCTTGGCTTCTATGTAATTTTAACTGTCACAAAGGTTTGGAGGAAGTCTGGCTGACTCATCCCACCTCTTCACCCCTTTTTAGGCAAAAACCCCTTAATGGCTAGTTTAAGAGCTAAGTAATGACTGGTTATATAACTTGTTAAGTACATGGCAGAGCTATGGAAAATGGCTTTTCATTTTGGCTTTCCACTGACTCAGAGATTTTGTGTTTGTTAAATCAGGCTATTACATAGCAGCAATGGAAGAACTAATGTAACTAATGCAAACTGATTTTGAACTGCAGGAGTAGCTGGTCTTCCTGTTTTCCTGCTGCAGGTTGGTCACTCCAAGCTTTCTGTGCTGCCGTGTTCTAGGGGGAGTAGGGTTGTGTTTTCATGAGTGCTAGGTTAATCTCAGATGGAGGCTTGAATCCATGTGAAGAGTCCAACAACATGTGTACAGAATCTGATCAGTCTGCAAAATGAAAAGGGCGGAATTCTCCAGATGCAATTTTGTTAGAAAACATCTGCTGAAAGCATTTGTTGTGTGGTTTGGTTTTTTTTGGTTTTTTTCCTAATCTGAACTAGAAAAAAATTTAAAATATTCTCCTATTGAATAATTTCTGTTCTTTGTATGTTTGGTAATTGTGGTTTCTTGATATCCAAGTGTAGGTTTGTTTTTTCCATGATCCCAAAGGAGGAAGAGTGAGTCACATGACCTGAATTAAATTTTTCCATAAAGTCCAGAGAGTTCAGAGGATTCAATTAAATTACAGGTCTGGGTATTTGGCTTTTCTGGAAGGTTTGCTGTTTCAGGATTATTCCAGGTTGCAACTTTTCCATAAGGATCAAAACTGAGTGCAGAGCAGCTTTGAATCTGGAAGTCCATTGTTGGAATTTTGCCTGTCTGAGTACAAGGGATGCTGGAGAAAAACTGATGTGATCTTCTGCATGTGAAACTGCCTCAGACCTTCCTGGTCCAGAGCAGAGTCTCATGGATAGAGGTGCACATTCACCTTTCCATTGTGAGCTCCTTGTCTTTAAAACAGGCACGCACAGAGACACACACACAAATACACATATAAAATATTCTTGCCATACAGCCAAAGCAAAAATTAATATCTTAGTAACTGTTAAAAGACTAAAAAGCCCTATTGGAAAGCCCACAGTCCTCAACCTGGCTGTAACTGCTTGGTACCAAGGGAAGGGATCCATTCCTCCCACACCTGCAGACCATCCTTTCCCTGCAGCCCAACCATTGCCTGCTCCATCCCAGCTGGGGTCTCCTCCTCGCCCAGATTCACTTCTTGAACACTGTGTGACAAGACCAGCACTGAAATGAAAGAGGAAAAGGTGTCAGAAGCACAGGTTTTGTTCACCTGCATGTAGAATTCCTGGCAATACTGTGGAACTTAGGCTAGAGACTTTCAGTAGCATTTTCTGCCCCCAGTACTGCCAGCAACAGTAGTGTAGCTGCTACCAACAGCAGTGGCAGCCCCCAAATATTTATTGGGCCATTTAGCACTTTGAGAGGTTCTGTTATGCACAGGAAGTTGGTAGTCCCACAGTTTCAATGTTCATTATTTTTTCTCATTATTAATACCTAAGAAAATTTCTCAAGCTGCTTCCCCATCAAAATAGGGGCCCCTTCCCTTGCATGAATGGCTCATGAAAGATCCACAGCATCCCCAGCAGCACGGGGTATAGAGGAGAGTACTGCTGGAGGAAATTGGATTTCCTCTCATTTTCATTTTGAGACTGAAATTGAAACAATTGTATTCATGGAAACAAGTGCGCTTATCATGATCATTTCAACTTTTTTTTTCCTCATTTGTTATTAATATCACGGCACAGTTTCACATTCCTATATAGCAAAAAGAAATCAGAGTTTAAATAAAATTAATTGTCAAGGTATAAATAAATTTAATTGCCTGTTAGAAAGTGATAGAGTCAAGGAATTCTCTTCTCCTCTCTCCACTGTCTCAGCCTCAAACAGGATGAGGCTTTAGGTCCTCTCTGGCAAGGTAATTCCGGGAAAGGTGCACTGAGAAACATCTTTTCTAGTACACATGTTTGCTATTTCCATGTAACTAAGAATAAAAAGTGTTCCATAACTTTAATTAAACACTTTTCCTTCAGTCAGATTCTTAGTTTTGCATTGTCAGTGTTTTCTGAGCTGGCTTTCCCTTTCACTTTCAGTAAATTTAAAAATAAATGGCACTTATGTGGGGATCATTCATCCATGCATGCAATCCACAGGAAAGAACTTTGGGGAAAATACCTGGTATAACCTTATCAGAGAAATTACAAGGACAAAATATGGTCCAGCTTTCATTTTTTTTCTAATTTTGCCACTTTTTGAGGAGGTAGGGAAAAGTAACTTAGCAATAAAAAATATGTCTGATGTCTGATCTCCTGCATTCTACAATATTTGCATATATAGTGGCAGGTTTGTCATCTATCTTTAACTAAAAAGTACTGTGAATTTTGTGTGCAAGGTATTTTTCACTGGTGTACAGTGGCTCTGAGTCCAGGCAGGTGCCTCTATTTTTCTGTCTTGCACCAAGGTAAATCTGGAGGGTTTTGTTCCCCCAAATCTGGATTTAGATGAGCACAGCTGAATATTGAATCTGCCACACCGTCTTCCCAGCACAAAGGCTCTGAAATGGATTTGTGAGTCTTAAATCAGTCCCTGGGGCATCCTAGTCCACACTGTAAAACCACCGTATGTAAATTGTCACCGTTAAATAAGTTGCTCAGGAGGGAGGGAGAACAGGATGGGAACTGGAAGTTACTCATGTAGCCCATGCTGGGTTTCAGACAGGGCTGCCCTTCCAGTTCAGAAGTCCCTGAAAAGCAGGGGAGGAGATCTTGTGGCTGCCATATGGACTGTGTGTGCCAGATGGGGAGGTTGCCTCCCTTACTCCCACATTCTGCAGAAAAACAGAAGTAAAAAATGAAACTTACAACCCGCGCCCCTTTCCTTTCAGCCACAGGAAAGAGGAATGCAGGCCCTCCTTCCAAAGTATTTGTCTGATAATTCATTAGCTGGTGTCCCCCGTTTTTCATCTCTTCAGGGAAGTCTGCTCAGAATTTATTGCTGAGACATTAATGAATTTTTAAGCTGTCAGGGAGCAACGTAAATAAGTAGTATCCTGGATTGTTACACAGCCATTATCAAGTCAAAATAAATGCACAGGGACTGTTCCTTCAAGCAAAGAGTAAATCTCAGCATGGAGTTACAGGGCACTGAGTCCCTCACAGGAGTCCCTGCATGGCTCTGTTCAGTGAGAGTCCAGCTGTTTCCTCAATCCTTCTCCCCTCTGAAGGCTGGAACAGTGTCCCCCAAGAAGAATATTATGATTTTGAAGCTAGGCCCAAACAACAGCATTTTGTGGCTTTATTGTGACAGAAGGAAAATCATAATGAAAATGTTAAAGTGCCCTTGGTCTTGGCTTTTCCTTCCACTGGCCAGGCAGGGAAGGTTTAATTATATGGCTGTGAGTATTTCTCTTAATTTTAATAGAACTGCTTGCTGCCTTGATAAACATAGGGAAAAAATGAAGCAGCAGATTTTATGATGGGAGCAAATCTAAGAAATCTTGTCTCCAGTGCTAGAATCTGGTTTGTTCAGCACAAGGGGATTGTTTGTTTGCTTTTTAACTCTGCAGAGCAGAAAAAGCCCTTTCCTGTTCCAAAATAGATAATCGTGCATGAAAACCAGACATGTTAAATATCACAAGCAAGGATTCACATGCCCTAGTGCCTCAGGTCCAAAAAAAAGAGTCACATTAATGTCAATGTGCTTTGGATCATTAGCTCTTAAGCCTCTAATGATGTTGCCTAATGACTCTGCTGTTCTTCCTCCTCCATCAGACTCTCTCCAACCTGCAGAAGGTGTGCTATAACTTTTCAGGGGTTTGCTGTAGGAGAGCCTTGACAAGACACAGGAGTATCCCAGTAATGTATGAGACTTTACCTGTTGGGTGTCCAGAATGTGATTTACAGGAGGCTGTATCCACAATATTCATTACATGAAGGTTCAAGTTCTTACTCATTTTTTATTTCATTAATTTATTCTGATACAGGAATGAGAATAGAAAGGAGCGCCTGTTCACAATTAAGACAACTTGCCATTAATTTAAAACTGAAATATAGATACTGGTTACAGAAATGTTTCTTCCCACAAACATTTCCAAAAGTAAACATTTTCCCCTGGTCAGGTTCAAGGCTGGGGCAGACCAGCATCATGATATTGCTTTCAGCTTTCCCTGTGTGAGTTCTGGCACCCACGTGCTTGGCTCTGCATGGGTAGAAAGCTCCCTTCTCTACAAAGCCACAGGGTACTCTGACTTTGTTTTCAGTCTGTCAACACAGTTTATTTTGCTTTCTAAAACTGAGGGTGAGCAGGGCCCCAGGATGGCAACTAGAGTTAGCCCTGCCCATGTCCTCCAGGCATGGGTACAGCCCAAGGGGTTCTTAGTCAGCCACTCTTTCCCACTCACACCTTCTCTGCCTCTCAGAGGAGTTTTTCTCAGTTTAAGAGGGAGCAGAACTTGACCCTCCAGGCTGGCTGTAATTGCAAAAACATAAGGAAAATTTATAAGCCACATGCAGAATGTAGGAAATGGTGCTTTCCATCAAAGGTGTGCAGTAGGGAGTCCTCAAGACGTTCAGAGGGTTTATAATTTAGCTTGCTGTTTTCTAGGAACTAGAATACAGTCCTACAGAGGTTGCCATGTCTTTCACATTTGGGCATAATCTCTGGCCTCACCACTTGCCCATCTGATCTCTTCTTATGTTTTTGTCCCACAAAGAGCACCAGAAAGACCACAATTATTTTGGTATTAGGTCTCTCTTGCTGCCTTTTGACACTGCTGCTGCTCATAGTTAGAGAGCCTGGGAACAAAACCTTCTCTGCCCGTGTCTTGCAGAAACCAGCACAGCAGCATCAAGGGAATCCTCCCTCTCCTCACACTGATGGAAAAGGCATAAGAAAATTCTTCATAGAGAAAAATCAGGAGGAAAACCCTGGTGAGGGGGCAGAAACATTTTTGCTGACTGACTGGAGAGAAGTGCAGCATCCCCTGTGCAGCCTGAGCACCGGCAGCCAGGCCAGTCACCTTGGGGTGGTTTGGCTCTTTGGTTCCAGCCAGCTCTGGCTTCAGCCTGAGCCTCCTGTGCCAGAGGCAGCTGTGATCCGTGGGATGAATTGCCCTCTAGAGGTATTCTGCTCCCTCTCCACTCAACTGCCTGGGAGTCGGGACACTACCTTGGATTTGAGCCTTCAAAGAGCCTTTAAACAGCCACAGCTCAGCGAGGTGACTGCTCCATAAATCCCCAGAACTCCCCTTCCTAAGAGGGAATCCACCCCTTTAGGATAATCTGTCCTCCCTCTCCGTCGCCGCGGTTGGGCACGGCAGGAATCATTGTGCAATCAATATTATTAATACAGCAAACCAGCGCTGGCTCTAAATATGCACACACCAAGCAAACAAATCGAAACAGCAAAAGAGGTCTTTGTGGTAGCACAGCTTCAAAGCTGAGGTTGTAATCACACGGAAGCTAAGGAATGCAAATGTGTGGTAATCAGAGTATTGTAACTCATCCATCCAAATGTTAATAGTATTTTCTCACCATATATTACATTAGCATTAATGGCTTAGGTTCAAATTCTGCACTGTTTTCTACAATTATGACTCATTTTTCAGCTAAGGGGACTATCCATGGTAATAAGCATAGCAGCAGCAGGATTTTTAAAGGCTTATGTGAGCACGCCGTGTGTGATTCTCCCTGTAATAACTTTTGAAACCCTCTGGCCAAAGCCAACAAAATGCAAAAGCAGAGAAAGATTGTTTAGGTGATTCAGCTCCTACAGGTCTGTGAAAATAGGGAATTATGAAGGGGGCTGCCGCTGGACAGGATGCTGTGGTGCAGAATGAGCTCAGCCACTGCTGGACACTGGAGACCTCCCACCAGGGACAGCAACTTCCCAAATCAAGGGAGAAACTCCTCATCTCTCAGCTGTCCGTGCATTTTGCTCCTCTCAGTGTCAATGCCCACAGAACTGCTTGTTAATTGAATGGTCTCCTAAAGCAAGTGAGAGGACCCATTGCAATATGTATTTCAGTGTGCCATATTCTGCTACTGTCCTAAAAGAAAGATAAAATAAACATCTAGGTTGCTCTGGGAGTATAACCTGACTGCTGCCCTCCCAAACAGAAACACCATCACAGACACAGGGCTCTTGTGCTCCTGCATTCATGCCCTTCTTTGAATAAAAATAATAATAATAACAACAACTGCAGCAGCAGCAAAGCCTGGATAAAATCCATTCATTTGGAAAGCAGCAGCAGGCTAGACAACCCCTTTGCCTTGCATCATGCAGGGAACCTTGTTTCTTCTTGCTTTCCCCACCTGCTCTGGGTCTTCCTCAGCTATGGATAAGGTGCATGCAAAGAGTAAATTTTTAAGCCAGTATGAATTCTGTTATCTGAAAACACAACAATGAATATCAAAGGATTTAATTCTAGGGGTTGCTCGAACAGACTTGCTTTTACTAACCTGAAAAAGGAATACAGAATAAAAGCATGATTGATTCTGTGTCACAACTTCAGTGATTATTAAGGTGTTATAAGCCAGAGAGAATTGTCTTTATTTTATTAGAAAGTCCTAGAAATTAAGTTTATTCCTATCTTGATAAAATCAAGTCTGTCTCCCATCCATCTCCTCCTCCTACATAACACTCAGGCGTGGTTGTGCAAAATGGTTTGGTTGATGCTTGCTCCTAATTCCCTGCTGCACTTTGCATATGTAAATCCCCAATCACTCAGAGCGAACATACACAAAGCAGGGAACATCCCCCTGTGGTGAGGATGTTTCTGTATCTTCACTTCAGAGGTGGCTAAAAGGAAATAAGGCAAGAAGGAGTGGCATGGCTTGTCCCTGAGCCAGCTGGTGATGGAACCAAAAGCAGAGGGTAGGAATTCCCATGCTGGGAACCTTAGTCTAGGCTGGACCCCTCCTTTATCACTCTCATCTAAACCCTCAGGAGAATGAGCTGCTGTGGGCTCTGCATATGCTTAAGGATGCTAAAACCAGTCCCACTCTGGTTTTGGCATTCATGTTTTTTTCAATGACATTGAACTTTGAGCTGAACTTCACCTGTTCTTTTCCCTAATCATCAGCTTCCCTTTGCTTATATTCTTAAGCATGGATGAGAGTGGATGGCAGGTCGCTGGGTTAATCTGCATCTAATCCACAGCACAGTCACGATGAGGAGCAGAAGCCGTGTTTAGCTCCCTGCTGTGAGCAGCTCTCCTGCCTGCTGGGGGTGGGAAATCCGGCAGGTTGATGCACTTCCACTGCTTTTCCACTACAGAGCCTGGAACAGCAAGGTTTCAGCTCTGAATGGGACCGGTTTTGTGCCCTAGACAGGAGCAAGCCTTCATAGTCTTTTGTGGGCAGACAAGAATGTTTTCTTCCTGAATTTTCATTCAGCTGTACCCCAAGAAACACTTTTTGTCCTGCTGTTTTTTCAGAGCATTTGGAGAAGAGAACAAGGTAGGCAACCCTGCTCATCCGACTCACTCTCTGTTTTCTGATCTCAGGCTTGTATTCTTTCCCCCCTGAGTCACTGCTGTTGGAGTGGCCCAGATTTGCCTACCCTCACCCCCTGCTTTCTCAGTGACAAGGAGGATGACTGTGCAGTGGCAATGCTCTGCCGCGGGATGCTTCCTTTGTGTAAGCCTTCTTTTGTATTTTGACATTTGTGAATGTTCTCATCCTTTAACACGCAGGCAGAGCCTAAATTTCAAAGGTAATCACTGCCTGCAGTGACAACGTGAGACAAATATGGGTCCTGTGTTTTATCCATTCAGGCCCACAGGTAAATAACATGGGGGTGGCAGGAGTGACGGGCACATGACCCAGGTTTCAGCCTCATTTTTAGCCTGCTTTCCAAAGGAGAGGAGCTTCCTGCAATTCTGTGTTAGTTCATTCAACCTTCCCATAATTTCAGAGCCTATTAGCAGATTTCTACTGAATTTGAGAGAGAGATGTCCCAAATATAATTAGGTCTCTGAGTCTTTTTAGACCAGGCAACTGAAAAGAGACTTAAATTCTCCAGAGAGGGAGAGGCCGCTGTATGATTCCATCTGTCACAGACCTTAACAAATCCACAGGGCTTTGCTCTCTCTTGAGACCCAAATTGATGGCAAACCAGAACTCTTTAGGTCACTCACTCCCAAAACAAACTTGTGCCCTAAATTCATGAGGATCCACCCCATGAACCTTTATACAAGTGAGTGGGTTTGTTCTCAATCCTACCCCTGGGCAAGGGGCAAGAAATGCCAAGACATTCTGCTTCTGCTGTGAAGGCAATGGATTGCATGACTTCTTTATCTGGGGAAACTCCAGCCTGGAGAGTTGCAGGTCTCAGGCTGCAGCAGAAAAGGAAAGATGATACATGTTTTTGCCATCTCTTGGAGGGGCAGGGAGCAGAATCACCTCAGTATTGGATGAACCTTTAAAAAAAAAAAAAAGTTGAATTCACTGAAGGTGGCCAGGGAAACTAGAAATGATTAAAAAAAATCCCTTAGGTCAATAACTGGTCTGTTTTTGGAGACACACAAAGGTTCAGGGGGCGCAAGTTTAATTAAGCCAGCCAAAAACTGAAGGGAAAATTAGAAACCATTTCCAACAATGCTTTACAAAAGCTTCCCATTGAAACAGACACATTAATTGAATAGGAGCTGAGCTGTACTTTGATACATGAGCCCCAGCCCAGGGTGCCTCTTGCTGCAGAGAGCAGCATTGTGAGGTTTCATTCAGAAGCAGCAATCTCTCACTGTTATCCTTTCCTCGTTGGCAAACATCAGCTCCCTCCCTCTTTTTTTTTTTTCTTTCTCTCCCTTCAATTAAATGTTTAATTAAAGTATCATGACTCCCTTTCATTTGGAAAAGTAATTGAAGACACTAGCGTGTAAAAAACAGGATGAGAAGCGAGCTGGAGTAGACAGAGCACAGAGCATCAGCAAGGCCTACAAAAATGTAGCCCTTAATTTGCCTTGGTGCCACGTCGAATTGAGGCGATGGTGAAGCGATACAGCTGCAAGAACATCTGGAAGGGGCTGATAAAGATGGGTTGGGTTGGGTCTGAAGCAAGCACTGAGTGCAGCTTGCTATTTTCTTGCATCCTGAATGGTCAGCTCAGCACAGCTGGGAGAGAAAAGTGAGGTTCACACAGATACATTTTCTGCTAAGTTTCCATGTGGTGATTCAGGAGAGCTTGTCGAGTTGCTTGATAAGCAGGCTGGTTCCTAATAAGGATTTTCTGCTGTATCTTGTAGATCAGTCTTTGTCAGGTTACACGGTGGCTCATCACCCTGACGCATTCCAGGACCAGGGAACACCTCTGCTCTGGCTGCACTTTTTTTTCTGCTCTTTTTCCCCAATATCTTTAAGAAACCTTAGCAGAAATTTGCAGTTACACAGATTATCTAGGCAGCCCATTTCCAGCTTGAAGATGCCCTGGTTAACTCTGACAGTCTGGTTTTCTCAAACAGGCTTAAAAGTAGAGCATGAGTTCCTGCTTTTCTATAACTGGCTTTTTATGCCTTCTGAATTTTCCATGCCAATAGTGTTACATTTCTCTTCACACATTTTTATTAGAAAATACTGGATAATTTTTCTTGCCATCTTTAGTTGCTGCCCCATGCCTCTGACACATTCATGCACCCTAAAAAAAATTTCTGCTCTCTGATGAACTGCTGCAATGGGGAGTTTCTCCCCACAGGCTGTGCTTGGGGCTGTTTTTACCTGTTATTTCCAGCCTAGATGAATGTTTGCGTGGCACACAGTCTTGCTTGATTGATTGAGGCCAAGAACAAGGCAGCTTGATTCATTACTGGAACAGTATATGTGCATGTCTGATTGATAGGGGAGGGCTTGGAAATGAACCTGGGTCAACAGTCAGGCCCAGGGCCTATCTAGAGGAGCAGGCATAATGTAAAGCCTAACAGCCACCCCTGCACACAGTGGCTCAGAATGCATCATTCTGAGGCCATGACTGGCTTCCCAAAATCCCCAACACTGCACTGCCCACACCTGAAAAGTCAGTGCTAAAGGCTTCCCAAAATCCCCAGCACTGCACTACCCAAACCTGAAAAGTCCGTGCTAAAGGCTTCCCAAAATCCCCAGCACTGCACTACCCAAACCTGAAAAGTCCGTGCTAAAGGCTTCCCAAAATCCCCAGCACTGCACTACCCAAACCTGAAAAGTCCGTGCTAAAGGCTTCCCAAAATCCCCAGCACTGCACTACCCAAACCTGAAAAGTCCGTGCTAAAGGCTTCCCAAAATCCCCAGCACTGCACTACCCAAACCTGAAAAGTCCGTGCTAAAGGCTTCCCAAAATCCCCAGCACTGCACTACCCAAACCTGAAAAGTCCGTGCTAAAGGCTTCCCAAAATCCCCAGCACTGCACTACCCAAACCTGAAAAGTCCGTGCTAAAGGCTTCCCAAAATCCCCAGCACTGCACTACCCAAACCTGAAAAGTCCGTGCTAAAGGCTTCCCAAAATCCCCAGCACTGCACTACCCACACCTGAAGAAGCCAGTGCTGGATGCTGTGGAAATTTTGCTGTCAGGGTGGGTGAGTTTTCTCCCCAGGTTTCCCTGGGTGCTCCTTGGGCAGATGGACAGGGCTGCAGCTGAGAGCTGCTGGCTCTCAGTGTGCACAGTGCAGCCAGTCCGCAATTTTCTGGCACGCTCCTCTGGCATTGCAAAATCCAACACACTGGCATGGAAACACACTGGAAATGTGTCAGTTTTGATGAGATCCTCCCAAAAACCAGGCAGATGCAGAATGACATCCTCCTTGCCAAGCAATTTTTGAAAGCTTCCCTACTTCCCCCCCACAGCAGCCCACCTGGCAGGCTGGTGGGGAGATGGCAGGCAGGAGATGGAGTCTGCCAAGCCCCAGTCTCCTGGCTCCTTGGCACAGGGACTTCCCAGGGCTTCCTGGCTGCTGGACCTCCTGGCCAGCCTTTGAGCCCTGGAAGTGCTCTGGAGAGACCAGAGGACAGCCAGCCTATTCTGTGAAGTCTCAGGGAATTCCTACTTCAGCGCTGCGGTAGACACAGATTTCTGTCTTTATATATTTTCCTTCTCTTTTGGAATCAAATTTGATGGAGGCTTGTTTCCTTGGCTGGGTTTTTTATTTCCTTGTTTCCTTCATATTTGAATACAGGATTTCCCAGGGCACAGGAGGAGCAGTTTCTAGTCATCTTTTCTATGAATAACTTTTGGTAACAGGAAACTGGGCATCTTACAGGAATTTCTTTCCTCCTGCAATGCTTCTCCTCCTGGGATCAAGCAGAGCTCCAGAGTCAAAGATGTAAGGTGGCAGTGGGTGGAATGTGTATTTCACTCTTTCTTTCCCAGTAAATTCTAACTTATCAGAAAATCAGTTGATCAGGTACCTAACGATCATTTCTCTCTTTTTTTCTTTTTTTTTTTTTTTTTAACTGCAGCTTTACCAGAGTGATTTCACCTCAAAAGGTCACTTGCTTGCTGGGAATTTAACATTCAGTGGGACACCAAACAGCATCCTGATGTCACAGATCCCTGCCCTGCCTCTGACAGGCAGTGTCATGAAGAATCACCCTGGCCACCCTGGCTCTAGGACACACGTGGTCACAACCACATAGCTCTGCACAGGGTGAGAAGAGGCACAAGAGTCTGTGGTGAGACCTGGCTGTCCCTTCTCCAAGGACCTTAGCCGATGTGATTGTCCTTGTGCTGCCCCTCTCTTCCTGGTAGATCCACCTCCAGCCTGAGGTTGTGTGACCAAGGTGACACTCGTGTGACCACTGTGTCCTAAACAGAACAAGGAGTTTTCACAGGCAGTGATCCAAAACGCTGCTCTCAGGCATTCCCAGGCAACTTGATACAGATCAGTTGGTGGATTTTGAGGATTTTAGCTGAGGGGAAATACTTGAAGGCAGCTCTGAGGCACTCCCCTGTTCGAGAGTCTGCAGTATGCGTCAGCATCTCCTGGCTGCTTTGTCCCTAGGGATGGAAAGGGAGGCCAAAGAGGGGAGTGAAAGCCCAGTTTCCCGAGGCTAAGCTGGGAGACAGAGAGTCCTGCCTGGAACAGTGTCAAGACCCACCAGAGATGTCAGCAGGATCTCCCCTGCTGTAAACCCTTAGGGGTCATTAGGTGACGTTTCCTTCTTGGCACAGCTGCAAACACAGCCTGTTGCCTCTGTTTTGCTCTGCTGGTGCTGTTTTCCCACTGACTTTTGTGTTGATCTAACATGACCACTGCATCTCATTCCCATCCTAGGATGAGGTATAGTATGAGGGAGGCCTGTTTTTCATTACTGTTGAACTTGCAGCACAGGAACTTTCTCTGACGCAGTTCACAAGGGGGTGGGGGGCTGGGAGGGAGGCTTAGTTATTACCTCTGTTTCCTCAGTTGGAGCATGGGCTTCTCTATCAAGCTCTGCCATCTCTCCCAGGGGCCACCAACTAATTCCTCCATACCTCTGCACGCTGGAGCCTCTCTTTATAAGAGACTTCCAATCATGACAAATTATCTGTGCTGATTTTGTGACATGAACTGTTACCCATTAGGGAATGAACTGGCATCAATAAATTCATTTCACTTACAACCTCACACTGTGCATGAATTGAAGTTCTAGAGGTGAAAGACATAAATTTGCCAGGTGGGCAGGCACACAGCTCCCCCCTAAGACTGTGCACTTCACCTTTGCTACGTGTGCTGCTTCTGCTGGGCCAGCCCAACATTAATTTTGCATAGAGTAGGTTTCTCCTGTTCCATGCATAGTCCATATGATTTATACCTGCCCCAAGCAGCTCTCTGAATAGCCTCATCACAGGACAAAATCCTTGTTGTGTTTTTACCAAAAAACGACACCAACCTCATACCAAACACAGCCTTTTGTTTTACAAGATAAGAAGAGTTATTATTTAACTAACAAAATTTGATTTCCAGGCTATGCAGACTCAGTAATTAATGAGTTCTCCCATTGCCCTGGTAGGACAAGTGAGACAGCATTATTTATTAGGCAGAAAGGAGTTCCCATAGTGTGGATCTACATCTTAGTCATTCTGATGGTAAATTCATCAAATTGTTCCAGCAGATAAGGCTTTCCTTCCCCCCAAAGACTCTTGTCAGTCAAGTGGCTGAAAATTTCACTCATTTACCCAAATGGAAATCTCACAGTCCCCAGGACAAATGGAAACTTCCAACCATTTAGTTAAAAGCCTCTTGTCAAGAGCATCTGCAGAGAAAGGACTAAAACAAACAAAAAAAAACCAAAAAACAAAAAGGCTTTCCCCAAAAGGGGCACACAAAAGTACACACAGAGGTGGAGAGGAATGTAGTTGTCTTTGTTCCTCCACTCTCTTGAGAGCTCCTGATCATGACAGGGATCCTGTTCTGTTGTGTATTGTGGACACCAAGTGAAGGGAGCTCTCAGCCTGGAGCATTTCCTGACCTTGTCTCCCTGTCTGAATGTTTGGAATAGCTGTTTTGGAATACAGCTTACTGGACATAATATGAAATAGGGGAGTTTGAGGCTGGGATCTCTCCTTTTCTTGAAAATAACTAGACATGGGCATGGCTGACAGGGCTGTAAACAGATATTAGAGAAAAGAAACAGAAAGGGATGTGCCCTTCATCACCCTTAACTCATCTACAGGTGTGGCTGCTGCAGGATGAGTGGAGAGAGTGGAGTCACAGGGTGTGTTTAGGTTCACATTCTCTTCTTAAATTGCTTAGGACAGAGCACTGGGCATGCCAGGCTGCTCGTCTGACCCAGTGAGGCATTTTTTTGCTCTTATGTTAAAAGGGAAGGCTGAAAACTGCTTTCAGAAGCTTTAGGAGGGGAGGCATGGTTTCACTGGGTCTTCTGAATGCAGCAAATACTGGAAACACCTCCAGGGTTTTTCCTGGCTGAGCTGCTTCCTCTTTGCTTTCATCCAGCAATCACACACTTTCCCATCCCTCTGAGGACCAGGCCTACTCCAGCAACAGCATACAAAGGTCACATTTCTTGTGAATGTGCAGGAAAATCTGAACAGTGGCTGAGCAATGAGTCTGGTCAGGAAATAGTCCCTTTTACATTGTTTTCTTGCTTTCTGGGGTTTGGGAGGGGGTTTAGCTTTTGGCAAAAACATCAAGCATTGCGATTTGGGAATACTGTCTAAATGCATCACAGGGTTTGTTGCTTAAAAGCTTTAGTCCTCTCTCTACTTGTATATTCTGAGTTCCCTGTTTCAACTACATTAATTCAATGAACTGAGTCTCATTTTTGGTAAGCATCCTGTTGACCTCTCTGTAGCTACAGGAAGCTCTTCACCACATTGAAGTCTGCTGACATTGTCTCTCTCCAGTCATAGCTTGTCAGCTCCACAGAAGAGAGATTGTGGTCCCCTCTCTGCCTGGGAAGTGTTTATCTTGCTGTCGTAAATAATTGGGACAGGCTGGGAATGGACAAATTGCCCAAGAGGATTTCTGGGGGAGAGATCAAACCCTAGACACATCTCTGAATGCCTAATTCCCCAGACACTCTCGAGTGCACATGAGAGGGAGAGCCACATTTCAGCTCCTTCCACGCTTGCTCTCCATGCAGAGCAGCAGGATCCCAACCTTTCCTTTGGGTTGTTGTGATGCCCTCCCTTCCAAGGACCCCTAACGCAGTCACAGAATCACAGAATACTCTGAGGCCATGTGGGGTGGCCACGTAGTCACTCCCAGGGGCACCATGCCATGGTCAGCCATGCTGCCACTCCCACCTGCATCATCCCAACTGCATCATCCCACCTCACCACTGACCAACCTTGTCCCAGCCCATCTCCCGTGGTCAGAGGGCTTGGAAGGCTCCTGTGCCTTTGGGGTCAGAACCAGGCAAACTGAACGTGAGATCACAAGGAGGAAGAAGGCAGGGAAACCCACATTCCTTCACAAAGTCAGCAGCAGGCATGACTTGTTCATTTTGAAGCTCCGGTGCATGAAGAATTATAATCCAGTCTGATTGTTTTATAAAAATCTGCTCCGGCACCTGTCCAGAGCCATGATCACATCTTCAGTCATGTGGCCAAATGCCTTTTAGTTTTAATCATTTGATCAAATGCCCTAGTGAAACAGCCATTTGTTCAAATGATTGAAAGTTTGTCATTTGACCAAATTACCAGTCTGGCAGGATGACTAACGGGTCATGCCACAATGTCAAATTCTATTAATGTCACCTGGGAGAGAAAAGTGAGGAAAGTAAGGGTTAAAGGGGGAAGTTTGTAGAAGTGTTTTTTCCCTTGCCATGTACACCTAGGGGCACACAGGTGTGGTCCCAAGGAACAAGGTGTGAAACCACCAGGATGGCTCCATATCCACTTGAACGTGGTGGTGGCCAGAAGAGCTTCACGTGGACATCCCTCAAAATTTGGGGAGAACAACTTATGTCACTGAAGGACTCAAGGGCTGCACTATCAGAGGACAAAACTGGATCTGGAATCTATGCTTGGACTTCAGATGAGGACTGCCTCTGCTGAGACTTGGAGGAGTAAACCTGGCCAAACCATGAGCTGGGAGCCACGGCTCAGTGAGAACAGTCCCAGGCACTTCTAGTGCCACTGGTGTTACTACCCTTGCACTGGATCAGCTGGGGACACTGGCATCCTTTCCTCCCTCCTTCCCCCTCATGTTCCTGGAGCTGCATTTCTGAGATGGCAGGAGAGGAGGGAGTGGAAGGAGAAAGACTAAAATGTAGCTTCTGGAGGAAGTAAGAACTGACAGCAGCCATATAAGGGGACATTAACCTTTCATAAACCTGCTCTCTGGCCTGTGACTGGAACCAGGGAATAAATATGATTCTTGAAGTAGGTGTTCTGTGTGCAGCATGGCTGTTCTGGTGCACACTGGCTTCCTGTGAATTGCAGTTATATTTTCAGGGTATAGAGGTGAGGTGGATTTTGCTAACATTAAAGAAACAGCAGAATTTAAGCAAGAGGCCAGCACTGAGGAACCAACCTCTCTCATTTTTTAGGAAGGATTTGTCACAGACATTCCTGATGAATGATGATGTCCTTAGAAAACTCACCCACCCTCTATGGCCTATCCCCACATAGACAGGCGTGTCCTGCAGTGTGACCAACAGTTCCAGACCTCCAAGAATGTCGGCAGGAGGAGGTGCTGGAACCAATTTCTGCCCTTTCCCTCTCAGCTGCCCATGTTTTGCTTCAAGCAAGACATATAGGGGATGGTGTGCCATCACTTCTCAGCCAGATGTACAATTAGCCATTTGTTTATTCAGATAACAGAGCACTATCATGTGGGCACAGCCAGTGAACCCTACACTAAATCAAACATCATAATAACAGTCTGGTTATCTGACTTGAACTCTTGACCTGCAGATGTGACACACACCAGGCCAGGAGACAGCATGTGTGAGAGATGTCTGTGTGCAAGACCATGTGCACACACAGGAGCTTGATCTCTGCCTCCTCAGGCCAGCTCCACTGCTGCTCCCTGCAGCCCCTGGCCCAGGCAGAGCCCTCCCCATCTCATAATTGAACCATCTCCTTGTGCAGGTGAATGATGACAGAGATAATCAATGCTGTCAGTTCCAGGCCAGCTTCTTTCCTTCAGACTGGATCAGCACTTTTGATCAGCATGTCAGGGCAATAAGCCCTGCAGCCTCTTGCCCAGCCTTGGAGGTGCTGGCTTGAAGTGCATGGTTCATGTGCTGTGCCAGGGGCATGGTGTCAGGTTACAGGGCAGTGACTTTACCTGTGTGTCCTGCAGCAACCACATCTTTCCCCTTCCTGTGACTAGACCTGGAGTGCTTGAGATTTACCTGGTCAGTGTGGTTCCTGCTGCTGATTCTCACCCCTATCCTAAGCTGCCAGATAAAGTTGATTGGAACTCCAGCCTGTCTTTCCTTTACATTTCTTCCAGCTGGCTTGTGTACCTCTTCATTTCAGCCCTCTGCCCACAGGCTCTGTCCTCCCCAGCTGCATGAGCCACTTCCACAGCTGGCTGCAGAGCCTGTCGTGTAAAAGAGGTGTTGTGTACCCTCTGCACATCTACATATACTCGAGGACTGTCTGTACTGGGCCTGCAAAATGATATACACACAAGCATGGAGGAAGCTGCGAAGAACTGTATTGGTCATAAAAAGATCACCAGTTTAGCCTCAGCCTGAGGTAAATGTCTCAAGCAAAGCCATTATGTATTCTGTGTATACACAATGGGCTTGATTTGAGATGTATTTATGCTCAAGAATATTATGTATTCCCTTTATACACCATGCAAGGTTAAATTTTTTGAAAATTTATATTTGCTTTTTATCATATAGACGATTTATGGCCAGACCTCCCGAATCTATTTGAAAGTGTCCATTTATTCTTGATTAACTCTAAGAGTGCTGGAGATCATAAACCCACTGGCTACTATTAATGTATTTAGGAGCTAGACTCAAAAAAGTTTAACTAAACTCTTCAAGAGGAAACTGAGAATCCAGATTTGACCTGTAGTAGATAGGGTCGATGTTAAAATTCAGCTTTATATTGGAATTTCTGATTGGGGGCATTTAGATTTATAGCAGTGATTTGGACCAGTCCCTAATCAATTCCTAGATAGCACTTTTTCATCAGCTGATCTGACAGCAGGAAGAAGGTCAGGATCATAAATTCCCCCTTTCTGAGTGCCAGGAAAAGGGGCGGGAAGTGCAGCCCCCTGTGAGCTGCCAAGTCAGGAGCAGGGACCAGGAGCCTTGCCTCCAGCTGTCCATCCTCCTGGGAGCCTGCCACTACCCTCTCAGAAGCTCACCTTGCCTGAGAACACTGGAGAGGGTGACCACACACTTTCCAGAATTGGCTGGGTCAGGTGGGAGTGGGTTGTCAGCCTGGGACGTCAGCACAATTCTCCTTCAGCCAATACATATCTCCTCCCGTTCTTGCCCCTTCCCATTTTTCTTACCATGGCCTCTCAAGCTTCCAAAACATCTGAGGGATGTCATGCAAGCCAGCCAAGATGTCCTTTGAGGGAGAGTATGAGCAGAGAAAATGCTGCTGTTGGCGCACACGGCGTGAGCTCCTTAACAAGGTGCCCTGGAGCTGGACACTCATCACCACCATATTTAGCCATCTGCACAAGCCATCTGATCTTCAGCACTGGGGAGTTTGGATCTGGCTTTACACAAGCTTAGCTAACCCTGTGTGGGTGGGTTTGAGCTGCAAAGTGCTCAGGTTTGGACTTAGTCCAAGAAAGACACTAAACTGAAAGGGAAGAATGCCTTTCGCCCCTGGGCTACCTCTGTGGCTCTTTCCCTTCCCAAGTCCAATTAGCTTTCAGCAAATCCTTTTCCTCACACTCTCCTAAAGCTAAAGTCCTGTCCCTCCCATCTCCTTTTGCTTCTCAGTGTCACCTTTTCCTCCTTACCTCTTTGTATTTGCTTCTGCCATGATCCTACATCCCTCCTGTACACTGCACCATCAACCCCTTCCTGCCCCACATATGGGCAACAAAAGCTTTGAGAGTGTTGGAATATTTATTTGTCCCCCTCAGAGGGTTGTCCAGACCTCCCACCCCACCTCTGTGAAGCCTGTGAAGGAGGAACATCATCAAGGAAACATGGTGCCACATCAGAAATACCTGAAGTACTCACGGCCAGAGTCAGGAGGCAATGACCTCTGCTTGCCTCGGCTGTGCAGGCTGCCACCTCCTTCTCTTTTAGGATGGTGATCTGACTCTGCTCTGTGATGGCAGCCTCCATTTTCCCACTAAGCACAGGAAGTGCAGTAAGAAACCAAATTCACTCATCCCCTGGAGGCTGGGATGAACCAGAAATGATATATGCATCCATATTTAGGTAATGATATTTGCCATGTCCTTTAATACCCTGCAGCTCCAGTCAAGCTGTCTGACTCCTGTAAGGTGTGGCAAGGAGGTGCAAATGTCAGTAAAATAGTTTTATCTCTTTCAGACCAACATCACATCAACTGTCTCATGGGCAAACCCATGCCATCTCCTTCCCTCCTTGCTCTTATAGGAGGCTTTAATTCAATAAACAAGCCTCTCCTGTTGGATTTTTGGAAAAGATTTAGGACTCACCCATGCTAGGTGGCAAGGTTCCCACATCCACCACTGATAAAGTTGGCATCTTCTGAGCTTCATTGTTGGTGACCTTTGGTGACTTTGCTGGAGTTGCATTGCACCTTCAACACCTGGGCCCCAAAAAAACAGTTTCTTAAGATTGAGCTTCAGATTCTTCAGATTGAACGCCAAAGGAAAACACCCAAGGATCACTGATTCCTTCGGGATGAGAAGGTGACCACCTCTCAGTGGGAAAGTGGAGAGGGAAGTTTGCAGGAAGGAAGGAGCAGAGCCCACACAGACAAGACCTCAGGGAGACAAACCCCTGTGCTGGAAGGACCACTGGCTGAAATGGGAATGAGGAGTTTGTGGATCTTTCCTTGCCTCCAGGGAAGTGTGAAAGGAGAAATTCATCACGGCTGTACACAGGGGAGCGCAATTCTGACTGAACCTCACAGAAGTAATTTGTCTGGCACTGCTGCTTGGCTGGGGAATGAGGCACAGACATCCACACTCTGTGAGGGCTTGAGGCTGGTTCAGCCTGGATCTCAACCTCATTGGACATCCAAATTCTCAGATATGGATTTTGTTGACGTGAAGGAATACCGGCCTTTTATTTAATGAAAAATCTGAAATTGCCAAGAGACATTTTTAATGAGTCTTAGCTCAGTTTGGTCTTCCGGATCAGCAGCACAGGCATCTCTGGGAAGTGCTGTAATATTTGACTGTTACCTGCCAAATGACCACTGCTGGTTCTCTGAATAAAAAATTAAGAGGAAGGGCTTGTGATTTTGATATATACAATATTCTCTTTTTTTTTTCCCCTTGGTTCCTGTCCTTCCAGATGTCTGTTATCACACTGCAGGTAGAGCAGCAGACTGTATGGCCTGTAGGAGTAATGCAGGATGTGGGGAAGGGAATGAAGCATTAGAAGTCATGAGATCAGTGTGGGAAATCAACTGGGGAATGAACAAAAAACAGCTTAGTTTTATCAAATATTACTTTTAAAGGACATGGACAAGAGGGGATACTGAGGAAATCTCCTCCAAAGCATTAAAAATCTGTGCTAGAGAACAGCTGTCCAATGAAACACATAGTAAATAAAAATGCAAATCCTAAAACACAATATAAAACTCCATACAGCCCCAAGAATGAGAAAGGTCACTGCTTTGGGAACAGCAAAATCTTCCAAGTAATTGAGGCAAGGTGGAGCCCCAGCATGTGGGTAAACACTTACTGCAACTCCTGAGAGAGCCTTGTCAGTGTGGAAACCCCAAAGGCACTTCTGGAAAGAAAGGCTGAGACTGGGGGAGGACTTCTTGGCAAATATTAGCCTAAACAAACATAATAATGGGACCAGAATCAACCCAGAAACTGCCCAAAAAACAGATCCAAAAAGCAAATAGGACCCCCTATCTCCATATAATCACACATGCCCAGCCTCATCTGTGAGCACAGTCTGACTGGATCGAGCATGGTGGGAGGGAGCTACAATCCCATCCGCCAGCTAGCTGCTCTCCTGAAGTCTGGCCTGCATTCAGAATAATCTTTTTAATCCCTCTTCTCATCTCTTTGTCTGCAGCTGTGGTGAGCAATCCCAAAATGACTGAGCTTTCCGCTTGCCCTCCATTTGTTCAGTGTGCTGACCTAATCCTCTTTCAAGGGCTCCTGGGGGTACAGCAGCCCAACCACTCAGCCACCTTCCCAAGGACCTTCCTCCACCATGGACCCCAGGATTAGTCCTGAAACATGAGACCTACCAGAGCCCTCTGCTTGGCATGCTCCTAGCTGATTTTCCAGGGCCAGCAACCTCATCAAGGGGAATTTCCTTTGACGCTTCCAGTGGGGAAGAAAATGCTTTCAAGAGGGCTTTAAAAGCAAAGCTGCTGCTGGCTGATTCACTTGCAGTAATCCAAGGCAGTAGAGGAGCTCACAGCTGTGGCAGCATATAGGTTGTTGGACCAGGGATGCTCACACAGTGTAGACAGGGGGCATGGGAGGCACTTTTAGGATGGGGATCAGCAGCCTGGCAGTTCAGGGACAAAAATTACAACTATGGCAAGGAAAGCCGGTGAGCAAGAGCTGGCACAGGATTTCCTGAGTGTTATCTAGTGCCTGAGAGAGAGACTGAATAGAGAACAGTCCACAACAGCCCCTGGCTTGCAGCAGCAGGGACAGCACCTCACAGCCCAGAATGAAAGGTCAGCAGGGTGTCTGTGTGGGACCAGGGTGAAACAGATTGCTGGAAAAAAGTTGAGACAGGAGAGGAGAAAAGAGCCTTGTGTGCAAAACAGAAGCTCAAAGTGCAAAAGTAAGACAAGGAAATATTTTACGTCTTTTATTAACCCACTTGAAACAGCAGGACAGAGAGCAGTATTGATAAATAGTCGTACTGGGAAAATTTGCAGACCTTTCCTTCTGGCACCACTCCACCACTGGCAGCCATGCAGATGAATTAACAGCTCTGGTATCTAACCCTGGTCGTTGCTGTAGCAATTTGGACAACAAAGCTCTGGGTGTCCTGGCTGCCTCACAGTTGTACAATGACCCACCACATCCCAGACCTGACACCTACACCTTTGGCTCGCTCTTGCTTTATAAGGAAAAAAGGCCAGTGCCCTGACCTTTGCAGCACTTTCCTGGCTGCCTGCCTGATCGTAGTGGCTCAGTGGAAAGGTTACCAGGGGTTGGAAAAGTGATGGTGGATTGGGGAGGGAAACTCAGACACTCCTGTGCCTGGATTTCCCTTCTCTGCCTGTTCCTACCAAGGCTGCTGCAGCAGAGTGTGGGAGTGTCTCACAGCACACAGGGCGGGTTTTTTGGAGTGAAAGGTTTTTCAGATGAGCAGGAGCAGTGGATGAGCCTTTCTTGGGCAGTGAAAGCAGTGTGTGAATGAGAGGTCACTGCTCAGCTCATCAGGGCTGGGCTGGTTTCGGAGGCTGTTCCACTCAGTGGTGCCCAGCACCATTCCTGTGTCACGCAGTGCCTATAATTCACAGAAATAAAGCATGTCCGACACCCCTCTGAGACATGTATTCTATATGAAAATTTGGTTTATTACTGTCAGACCCACAAATCTGGATCCGCTGTGTAATTCTACTGGCGTCCATCAGTCAGACAGACACATTTAATGAGAATGAGAATTTATACCGCTACTTCCTATATTGGCTGCTGCCAAAGTGCAATCGACAGTCAAGATCTTCCCTTGCCAAGAAAATTGTTCCTGAAAGAGTGCTGGCATTTTAACATTTCAGGAGAGCAAACCCACAGATCTAGGGATGCCTCTTTGCTGGATGCAATTCTCCTGTGCTGGATACAGAACCAGGGCATCTGTCCTGTCTAGGCACACGGGGGATGTGCAGGCAGTCAGTGGAATAGATAGAAATGTATAATGGATGATCTTGCTCAGCACTTGGGAATGTATATTCCCCAGTCTTCTCAGGAAGCAGCGTGTTTGATTTCCTTCAGCTATTTTTTTTAGGACTGTGTTGTGAATATTGACATGTTTAGGTGTATTTGCATTGGCTGTTGCTGTGGGGGCAGGGGAGGCTTCTCCAGATGCAAGTGGCAAGTCAGGTGCCTGCCTCTTCTAGCTGCTGAAAATCCCTTTTTCTCTTTATCTGTCTTGCCCTTTCTTCAGAAACCTTTGCCACCATTCTGGCTGCCTCAGAGACCTCAGTGAGGACTCGAAGGAAGAGGTTTCATGGCATTTCAACATTTGGCAATGCCTCCTTTTTGTCAGAGATACACCCATAGCCCAGGTCCTCCCCTGCACAGGGTGCCCCTGTTGCAGCTTGCACTACATTTGTGCTCTGGGATTGCCCCATTATTAAGCTAAAGCCTCCAGCTCTCTGTGACTGCACATTTGGCTTTCAGCCATGAGCAGGAAAGCAGGAAACCCTCGTGCTGTGCTTACATGGAGTGCACCAGCAGTGAGGTGAATCTGCCTTGAAATGAACCCTGAAGCCAATTTGTGTTTCAGGGGGCAAAGTTCTGAGCAGTGATTTTGCTTCTTATTAGATACTTCCTTATTTTAAAATCAGATGTCTTGCACTTTGACTCAAGATTCAAAAATAGAAAAGGGGATGAGAGTCTTCCTTCTGAAAATACCCCCATTTTACTTTTTGACTGAATTTAGTAACAATTTCTCTGGAGCAAAGAAATATTCACTGTCTGGATTTTGAGCCAGACTAGAGACCAAGAAAACAACTTTTCCTTCCAAAGTCAGTTTGGACCAAGATCATTTTCTTTCCTCTGACAGACAGGTTTTCCAGCTTGGAGCAAGGTACTTCTCATGCAGTCTTCATGCTTTACTGAGGAGCAGAGGTCAAGGAAACTAAAAGACCAAAGTTGCATTGGATAAGACCTGTCAACACCTACTGTTTAATCTGATGCTGAGCCCCTACCCTGAATGTGATGGTGTTGGCAAAACCCACACATACATGGCCCCGCAAAGAAAATGGTGCTGCAGTTTTTGCAACTCAGAAAGTGTGTGTTGTGGGTGGTACCTAGCCTGAGCCTTCTTCTCCACAGCATCAGCTCCCCACCATGGGAGACCACAATCAATACCTGTCATGTCTCTGTTGGCAGTTCTCAGGCAGCACCACTGGTGAAATGCTGAAATGCCAAAAAAGCTACGAAAGTGCTGAGCATCATTTCCCTTTGATTTAATGTGAGACAGAGGCACACAGCACCTTGCATGATTTGGCCCCGTTTCAGCAGATGCTGGCTGAGAAGGACAAGAAGGAGGACCTTGGGAACTACAGGCCTGTCAGTCTCCCTTCAGTGCCTGGAAAAGCTATGGAGATTTTTCTACACCTCTGGGAGGTGTAGAAAAACACCCAAAAAGCATCGCAGTCACTGGTCACAGTAACCCACACTTCATGAGAGGAAATTCCTGCCTGATTTCCTTTTATGACAAGGTAACCCACCTAACTGATCAAAGGAAGCCAGTTGATGTAATTTTTCTGGATTTCAGTTAAGTTTTCAATACTGTCTCTCACAGAAACCTTCTGGACAAAATGTCCATCCCTCAGCAGGATAAACACACCATGTGACGTGTGAGCTGCTGGCTCACAAAGGGTTGTGGTGAATGGTGACATCAGACTGGTGACTGCCACAGGTGGGGCTCTGCAGAGCTCCATCCTCAGCCCTGTGCTCTTCAACATCTTCATAAATGAATGCAGGACTGGAAGGGATACTGAGGAAGTTTGCAGCTAACACAAAACTGGGAGGAGCTGTTGATTCTCTGGAGGGAATTCCCTGCACAGAGATCTCAACAAATCAGGGGAGTGGGCAATCACCAACCACATGGAGATCAGCAAGGGCTCGTGCCAGATTCTGCACCTGGGATGGGGCAGGTGTGGATGTGTGGATGCACTGAGGAATGAGATGCTGGAAAGCAATGAAACAGAAATATTCTCTGATTCTGTGCCTGTCAAGACTGTCCTTTTTACTCCATATTTTTCCCCCAAGGAAGAGATTTATTTAGGATTTCCACTTCGCAAAGGCAAACTAAGGCAAAAGCTATTCTGGAGGCAGAGAGAAGTAACTGCAGTTCCCTTTCTGTTTTCACATTTCCAGCTATAAGGGTCCATTTTGAGTGTCTAGGAAAAAAAAAATGTGATGCTATTCCAACAGTGGAGCAAATTATTCTTCACAAATACAGCTAATCGAGGCTGCGGGGTTGCAATCATCCATTATAGATGGGCTTCAGAGGAGAATGAAATGTGTCTTCTAGGCAGCTGCTAACCCCAAAATTAGAGGAGCCAAGTACAAGAACTGAAGCTTTCTATCTCCAGGAAAAGGGTCCTGGTTCAGTGTGAGGGGGAGATTCCTGCCTCTGGGTTCCTTTGCAGCCCAGCAACCCTCCTGCCAGGTCCATGCTATCCATCCCTGTAATGTTTAGCACCACCACCCTGGTTTTTTGACTGAGCAAACAGAAATCAGGCACACGCAATTCAGAGGCGTGCAAGAGGACAGCGATGCTACAACATCCCTGGTTTGTTAAAGCACCAGGCTCTGAAACACGAAGTTGCCAGGGGTACACCAGCAATTTTCAAACCTGTGAGCTGTTCTCATCAGGTGCTAGAGCCTGGTTTCATTGCTTTCCCCTGGGAAATCCCCTGAGGCAGGAAGGCGGTTGAACTGCCGTGGTTATAACTTTGATATCTGAATGAATATCTGCTAGCCTCAGGCAACTGGGCTTCTGTTAATTTTGACCAGGGAGCATGATACACTGTGGCAAGCCGTGTCACTTAGGATTGTATCTGCTTAGACATGATGCCTCTGAGTAATGTAATTTATATTTCATGCACAATTGAAGCAGCTAATGGTATAATTCTCCAAGGGGGAAACAAGTTGTTACAGCATTAATTACATTGCAGTTGCCATTTTTTTCTTCCCACCCTGTGCCGAGCACTTTCGAGTCATCAGTTCAATGACAGCAGTGGCTGGTGTCACATCGAAGGGTCTCTGGCCCCGCAGCCACAGGGGAGGGAGAATGGGGCCACTTCCCTTTTGGGGTGGCTGGCAGGTGGTCTTGGCTGCCGAGGGCAGGCTGCCTCTTGCATGTGCAGCCCAAAACTGCAGCCTGAAACCAGGAGATGGGGTTTGGAGAGGCAGCCAGATGAGCACAAACAGCATTTGAAGGTTGTGAGAGGGTCAATCCTGAGCATCCCAAGGGGTGGTGAATACTTCAGTACCCTAGGATTTGGAGGAGGGATGGCTCAGTGCCTGTGTGTCTGCACTGTGACTGTGGCCTCTACAGAGCAAGGATAATTCAAGAAGCGTGTGAAAAGTGGAGAGAAGTTTAAAAAGCATCTCATATCTCTGCTAGCTCAGCTTTCCCCTCTGCACAGCAATCACAGAGAGGGTGCCATGCCTGAGAAAACATCTGCAGAGGAGTTGAGCACAGACCTACGGAAGCACAGCTGTCCCAGGTACTCCAAGGAGGGGGATTTGTCAGCAAAGGGAGCTGGGGACCCCCAGGCACTGGGAGCTGGGCTCGGGGGACAATGCCCACCACACTGACCCAGCTGGAGGGCAGCAGTGCTACTGGACAACCCTAAGACCACGGCTGAGCCATAGCAGCAGCCTGGGGCAGGCAGAGAGGCCAAAGCAGCCTCAGGCAGGGCTTTGGGAACTGCTGGCTGTGGGTGGCTCTGGGCTACAAGGGGTGCTTCTTTTTGCAGTTTGCATACGGCATCAAAAACCACAGAGCCAGCAGCTGAGCTAGGAAGAGGTGCAAAAATAGAGCCACTGGTACATAGCAGGGTGTGCTCTGGCTGGATGTAACCTGAGCATGCACTGATGTCAAAAAGAGGGAAGGGGAAAGGGAAGGGCAGAATTACACAACTTTGGCTGCTAGGTAAAGCTCTGAATTAAAAATAAAACTCAGTGTGTGTGTTTTGGCCCAATGGTACATCTCAGAGGGAACCAGCACACTGAGCTGCCAAGTGTGAGGCCAGGATCAAGAGGAACATCTGTGTCCAGACTTCCCGCACCATCAGGAGACTGGCAGGGTGGCAGAGATGACATCTCTGATCAGGAGGAGGGGGAGGCCATTGTGACGGGGCTGGAGGAAGGAGATGACCTTTGCCTATGCTGAGGGCACTGCCTGTAGCAGCAAGAGTGCACACCAAGAGCCAGGAACGCCCTGTGGTGAGAACTGGTGGCCCAGATCAGAGCGCTGCAGAGTCCCACAGGAGGTGCTGGGGAATGTTCACACTCCCTTTCCTCAGGCACTAATTCCGTGCAATCGTTTATGCCAAACGTTAAAGGAACTGATTGCAGATCCATATGGAAAATGATGCCGTGCATCTCTGCAGAGATATTCCAAGCATACCATGGGACATAAGATCTGAAGGAGGGAGAACTGGAAAATTATTTATTCGCAGAGAAATGCAGCTTGTAGGAAGCCAAGATTATTCAGTTCAGTTGAAGTTTAAACTAGAAAACAGCCTTGGCAAAAAAAAAAATAGGCAGAAATGGTTTCTAAAAAATTCATTAATATCTATCTCTTTCATAGAGTCACTTCCAAGAGGAAACATCTCTATGGGGAAGAGAAATTCAAGTATCATTCACTGGAGGACTCAAGGGCCATTCTCCAAGGGGAGAAGCACAAATGCCCTCAAAGTGGTTAAATATAAATCAGTGATTAAATAATATTAGCATATTAGCTATTCATTCATGTGGGGACTCCACCTCCCCAAGTGACGTTCTCCTCCCAGAAATGGTCAAATCCCTCATACTCAGTCCCTTACTCTGAGGGGATGCAGCAGAGTAACTTCTATCCCTGTGGGATGTGCTCCTGCCTAATAGCTTGACACTGTCCAGCAGGATGGAAAACTGTTCCAGTCTCTTTCTGCAGCAAACCCACAACTGAGCTCTACTCTGTAATATTTTAGCTGTGAAACTTACTCCACCATTTTTAGCTTTTTGGGGTGTGTTTGCACTGTTCTGATGACAGCAGCAGAGGTATATCTTCAGTTCCTTGTGCATCCAGCTCTAGATCCCTTATCTGAGGAGTGAGACTCTTCCTTCTTGGCCTCCATATAAATCTAAAAAACACAATCTGATCCAGAGGGAGATGTGAAATAGATGTTCTCCTGTGGAGTGGATCATTTTGCCTGATGCAAGAACATAGCCAGGAGAACAGGCAGAGACAGGCCATGCTCAGGGCTGGCTATATGCGAGCCACCTTCAGCCTGGAGGCCACATAGCCACAGGTCAGTTTGGGCCCAGTTCCAGGCTCGTGGGGGATCTGGACACTGGGACAGTGTCTGAGCCAGCCCCGAGAATCCACCCAGCAAGCCTGGATCTGGCTGAAATCCCTCTCAGCTGACACTGACCCAAAGTGCTAGTCACCAGCTGAGATCCACTGGACCTGTTACTAAATAAAATTTGCATGCTTGGGGGTCTGTCTCTGAAAAGCTTTTTTCCTTTTTTTTAACAAATAATTCATGTCATGTTAGGTGACCTTCTGCAGCTCATCATCTTGGGAAATCAGGTTAGTGACGTGGAGAACTTCACATGGTCTGAGGCTGCTGGCTTTAGGCATTAGGAATTTCTTTCACTGTTTGTTTAAAATCAGAGCTGGGAGACACAGTTTTTGAGCTGGAGCTGAATTTCTGATTAATCTCCACTTGCAAGAAAAGTGTGTCATTTTTTTTTTCCCTTAGCAGTAAGGTAATTAAAGGAAGAACAAGGCAGATTTGCCATTCTGGGAGCTGTTGCTGTATGTCTGGGCTTCCACAGAGAAGGCTGGGTATCGTTATGAAGCTGTTCCAGTAGAAATGTCAGAAATACGCTTTTACTGATGAATAGGCAGAAGCCACGCTTTCAGATAGGAATATTTACCTGCCCTACCATACACCCCAGCTGCTGCTATGTTCAATATATAATAATCCAATCCATTTTAATAACCTACTGCTTTGCAATATCCAGGATTCTCTCCTTTCAGAAGAAAAGGGCCACATTAACATTCAGACTGTAATCCACACATCCTAAGAACGTTTATAGCTGCTGCCATATACCCATGGACCAGGATCAGGGCTGGATTCCACATCCCCTCAGGCTGCCCCAAAATTCAGAGATATTTGATTCCAGGATCTTCCAGGGGCTCCATTTTTCAATCTTGCATGCTGCTCTGAGCCAAGTGTCTGTAACATGCTTTGTGCTGCAGCCTGCCCGCTGTGCCGGGAGCATCCTGAGAGCTGCTGTCACACAGCCTCAGGGGCAGCTGGACAACAAGCTGAGCACGTTTTGCTTGTGGGAAATGGTCTGGGAGTAGGGGACAAGGCTGTGGCACTGCCCTTGGAGCATGAGGGGGATTGCTCACTCAACTGAGACTCACCAGGACTTCTAGGAACAGGCACAACTGCATGGCCTGGCATTCCCTTCCCTTCCTCATGCACAAAACCACAGATCAATTGTAAACAGGTTCAGAGAAAAGTGAACAGATTGTTGCTTAGTATAAGGCTCCAGTGACCTGGTTTTGACCTTTACACTCCTCAGTCATGCTGAAGTACAACCTGGTCTGTATGTGTAACCATCTTTGCAACTCCTCCATGGAAGTAAAGGCATCTCTGGAATTTAAACCCAGTCCCACCAGCAAGCCAGGTCCCCTTGCTCGCTGCCCCACCTCACGATGCATTCCAGCTGCAGCAGCACAGCATTGCCAACAACCAGCTGGAGAGGTGCCAGGAACATGCAGGGAGCTCTGCTCGCATCTGGGAAGGCTGGAAAAGAGCAGCCAGAAATAGCCAGCGTTTCGTCAGAAGGGCTGGCTGGCACCGCGGCCTCGCGCTGCGAACCAGCAGAGTTCTGATAAGCTTTGACAAAGCATCCAAATCCTCTTCTAATTTCAGCCTTTTCTCACCTCTGGTTCAGCACTAGCCCTTCAGGAGACACAGCAGAGGAATGAAGAAAATTATGAGAGTGTTCCAGGTGAAGAGAAAACCTACACCTTTACATGCGATGAAATTATTTTTGCCCCAGCTTCGGACCCTGTTGTGAGACAAGTGTTCATGTCTGCAAATGCTCCCTGGAAAGTAAATGGTGACAAATTTGAGTTTAGCCAGCAAAAACTTTTACCCAGGCTCTCTCAAAATTAAGCAGGTTTTGTTTTTCTTACAAATGTTAGCCCCCAGGAAGGGTGGGGCTGACCCTCCCAATTGGGGTGCAGGCTGGTCCTGCCACTCTCAGTGATGATCTGATCGTGTGACAACTCATCTTCCTGTGACATTGGTTTCTTTAATTAGAAGTCATGGTGTAGAAAGGGAAGGAGTTAAAAAGTATTTGTTTGATATCCCATCAGAAGGATGGGGTTGAGTCAAACAAGCCATAAAATCCAGGAGTGCACCAGCTTGGCCACCAGAAAACAGAGTGAAGAGCAGGGACAAGCAGCTTTTGGCAGCTACAGAGAGTGAATTCATCAGGCATGTAGGATGAGTAGGAAGCATGCATGCCTGTTCAAAACATACCCAGGTCTCCCACAATGGTGTTAAATGTGTAGTTGGCTTGAAAATAAAAACTGTAGGTCAAGAAGTACCCTAAACACACACAGCCATTTCACAAGGAAAGCCCCAGCTTTCAGATGGTCTTTAACTCTTGCTAGATATATGAGCACTCTTTGTGGCTCAAATAGAAGTAAAGCTTTAGACTGGTTACCTATAACCCTGTCACTGAGATGATCTGCTGCTAGGGTAAAGACCTCAGCAGAGAAAGAACAGTGAGATTCCAGCAGCAGCCCCTGAGGCTCTGGCCAGGTGTCCATCAGCGTTGGACTGGGTGGGCACATGGGTTCACAGAGCCCTGGCCAATTCAGGAAAAACATCACCTGTAAGCCACATGAACACATGCAGGAGGGCTTGGGGCACCTCTTTAGAGAGATCTCAGACCTGGCAGCCCGTCCAGACCAGTAATTCCCAGAACTCTTTGGAAAAATAAAATAGAAAAGTGACCAAAAAAATCCCTCCTATGCCTCAAAACTGGTCCCTGGTGAGTCTGCTTTTTAGAGGAATCTCCTTATACTGTATAACCAAGGAGGCAGCCCTGGCTGCTGCACAAGCAGAAGGCAATCCTTCCAGATTTAATGCAACAGCCACATGCAATGACACACACAGTTCATCACAGAGGCAGGTAGCAGGGCCCTCTGCTCTCATTCATATGAATATAATGCCGACAGCAATGCAACGCATCAACATTTTTAGAGCCAACAGTTTGACTTTCATTGCTCCGTTATTTTTAATCGTTTTAATCTGCGTTTTTAGCATTCCGCTTCTCCTTTTTTACTTCCAAACAAGACAAAAAGTATGCAGCAGCTAATACCTCTGTTTTTAATGGCTTGGAAAACAATGAAGGAGCATTAAGCAGTTCCTGAGCCTTCCGGAGCACTGGTATTTTTAAAGATGAGATTGATCAAAGAGGCTGTGAACTCTAGTGGAGATGGATTGGCTCAGCATTGTAATGCCAGCGTGGAGGCTGCTTCAGTGTGGATCCCAGCCTTTTCCTTTCATCTGCTTAGTGCTCCAGCAGCCACAACTTCTTTGCTGAAACAAGACCCACTCCAGTACAAAAAAAAAGAAAAAAAAAATCTCACATTTCTTCCAGAAGTTCAGGGACAGGAAATTATTTAATTAATTTTTGTACCAGTTGATTGTTTTTGCCACTGTTTCATTTCAAGCAGGGAACAGAAAAATCCCCTCCCCGAGGCTGCTGTCACATGTCTGAGCTATCCCAGCCTCAGAGCAGCAGCTCAGCCGCACATGAGGAAGAAGAGGAAATTTTAGTCCATTTATTGCAACCTGAAGCACACCCCTACTTCTGCCATGACTCTGCCTGGTGTGCTGGTGTCCCAGGAGGGTCTTGGCAGCCTGTGCTGTGGGGATGGCAAACACCCCTATGGGAAGCAGCACAGCTCCTGAGCCCACCTTGGTGCTGCTGTGAGGAGAGGCCAGTGAGGAATCTGCCTTGCCACCAGCACTGGGGAACACTTCACACCTTGCTGCTGCTGCCTCCACCTCAGCTGTGCACTCAGAAGATTGTGGAGGAATGCCTTGGCTCTTTCTGGCTGCTTGCTGAAAGGAGCAGAAAGGAGCATGAGTATCCTAAAGTTTCTTTTTTTTTTTTTCTCTTTTTTCTTTTTTTTGGGGGGTGGGGGGGAAGAGCAGAGGGGGACAGCAAAGGGATCCATCACTTTTATAGCAGCCTGTCAATCCAGAGGTACAGGAGAGTCCTGATCTCAGGCACCCTCCTGTATTTCCCAGAACCAGAGGCAGGAGTCCAGTGTGTTAAATGAGGTGAAAGCCACCCATTCCTTACTTCCAGGCAGTACCAGGACTTTGACAGGGACAATTGCTTTGGCAGGGGACCCAGCATCTGCTGGCACTGACCCTGCATCTGCTGCCTCTATAAAACGTTCTCTGCTATATTTCCCTCTGGAAATGCTGTTGCTTTCTCCTCCTTGGGTAAATCTGGATGAGCTTTGGGGTGCAGAGCAGGATGACAAGGTGTGGAACACCAACTGGCAGTAAGATCTTATTTTGGTGGGAGAGTAAGCAGCAGGAGCAGCTCATGATATACACACAGCACCCTGTATGCAGTGGTACAGGTTTTCTGTAGCAGGAGATTGGATCTGAGAGTTTGAAAACCAGGTAGGAGGCCCAGAGGTGGGCTGGGACATTGGGGTAGCCATCAGCCCTCACACAGCTGCTCTGAACAATATCAACACCAAGCCCTGATGTCCAAGGGCTTCTCCACTCACCAAGGAGGTCACTCTGGGAATCTGCTCTCCAGATTTTCCCCACTGGCAGAGTATCCATACCAAAGCAAAGCTGCAAAGCCTCCACATCCCCTTCCCTGAAAATATGCTGCTGCTTCCCCATATCTCCCAAGTCTGTAAACCTTGTCAGGGGACAGCCTTTACTCTCAAGATTTAAGGCAATGTAGTGGCTATAAATATTGTGCTTTGAATAAAAGAGTTGTGAATACTAGATGAGTCCATCTATTGTTAAATGCCATATTTAAATGTTTTAACACTCAGAGACCCAGGTGCAGCACCAGCAGGTGAGACCCCACAGCCCCCCCAGCCATTTCCCTGTTGGTGTTGCTCAGGCAGGACAAGCAGGCCACAGTGAGGTGCTGGTGGTGCTTTAAGGTTTTGCCAGCACAGCCATGTCACACATGAATGTGAAGAAAACACCTTCCTGGCTCAGCATGGTGCTAGCACAGCCTTTGGACAGGTCCATCACCCTCCTGAGAGACCAAGCTTTGCACCAGCAGAGCCCTGGCTGGCCTGAGGTCTCATCACGCTGATGCTCACTCTTCTCCAGTGCCCACTAATTATTTCAGTGGTGATGGGGAGGTTGTAGCTGCCTGCCTAATTAAGCCACAGTGGAGAACTCATCAGCTACTCTGCTCCTCCTTCGTTTTGCATTAGTACCTTGTTACCACAAGGGTAGAGCTTTATTCTTTCTTGCCATCGTTTTTTTCTCATTTTGGAGGGTAGTGATTTATTTATTTTATTTTTGCTCTGTTTTTACAACTCCTGTTCTTTTCCTCCTCATCTACTTCCACACTTCTGAGCATGGAAGGCAAGATTTAATGCATTGGAACATCCCAATTAGCTCCATCATGCTAATAACTTAAAGGAAACAAATAAATAGTAGAAACAGTGGCACTTTGGAAATTCCCCTGTGCTGCGGAACGAAGGCCTGCTGGCCAGAGAACATTGATTTTTTTCTGAATCCATCCATGCGGGATTCAAGGACAGGACAAAACACTATTAAGTCAGCAAGCAGAATGCAGTAAATAATGAGGGAGCTGGAGAGGGCTGAGGCTGTGTGCTGACTGAGCCCAGATATAAATTCTGGTGAGCTGTGCACCTCGGCATCACCGTGACACTGCCTCTGGAGTGCCAGGGAAACCCAGACAGGGAACAGGAGCTGGAAGAACCCCTTGGGACTCTAGATGTTTTGCATGTTGTGTTTGTTGAGGAGGCAGAAATAAACTCTTTCCCATCATCCACAGGATTCCTCGCTGCTCTGGAAACCTGTGTGGATAAATATCACCACTCCTGCTGGAGTGCAGTTATGTCTGAGCCAGATGAAGGCTTTAGCACTGGGGAAGCTTTGCTCAAGAAGTGGGAATTCTACCAGCAGGATTTAACTGGCATAGCTGTGTCAAAGCACTCTGCCATCACCATATTGCTGTGTACCTCTGCTGGTGAAGTGCTTTTCCCCATGTAGAGATGCTCTCTGGCCTAAGGCTTGTTTGTGAAGGAAGGAGCGAGGAGAGTCCAACAGATAAAAGCTTTCCACAGAGCAGCAGGAGGGAGAAGGCAACCCATTAGCTTTTCCACTTCTTTGTTTGCCTTTGTCATCTCCAACCCTCGGTGTGCTTCAGCACGTCAGCTTCCCTCAGAGTTCAGGGGAACTAATCCAGTACGTAAAAAGCTTTGTGCAATCGAGTATTTGCAGGGCTGGGTCCTGGTTAAGTGATGTCAGGAAAACAGAAAAGAGATGAGATCCCTGCTTGAAGATTCAGCCTTGGCCTGAGGACTCCCTGCTTCTCATGCTTTGGCCCACACAGAGCTGCAACACTGCCATGCCTGCAGGAGGGTGATTCAGAGCATCCCTGCCGGAAACCAAGCACTGCTCGTGACTCATGGTTGTCAATTCTTGTGATTTAATCGCCAGTGCTATGCTTCACTGTGGTTTTCCTTCCAAAAGTACTGATGAGCAGCAAGAAGTCACCTTTTTTTTGCTGGAGAAGAATTCTGTCTTGTGTCCCTGTTGCAAAGAAAAATTTAAATGAGATTAATTCTTCTGGGCCAGAAATCTGTGATCTGGCCATCACAGAAAGCAGCTTCTCAAAAAAGTTTTGTGATGTGTTAACTGATTTTATGGTTTGGGATGCTGATATATGACCCTTGGACCCTGGGATGGACTGACAACATTGAAAGAATATGGTGTCCAATACATTTGAAAGAAAGCTGTGTTTGTGCACAATGAAAATATTAAAAAGGAGTGAGTCTGGAAGTAAATCATAAAAAAATATTATCTCAATTTACATTAGCTCTGTAAAACAGTGGTGGTCACTGACCTAGCTAGGCAAAGGGCTCTTTAGTGTTATCACTGAGATTACACCAGTGCCAACGTGACAAGGCAGCCTGAGACAAGCTTTTCCTCTGAAGGGAGGGAACTGCAACTGCTCCTGCCTTGAAACCATCTTTATTCACTTTTCTGTCCTTTCTTTCCTCCCACTTATGCTCTTCAGAGCCCTTGGCAGTGCCTGCAGCTCCTCTGCTGGGGTTATTGACAGCACAGCACCCAGTGGGGAAGGGAGTTTGATTAAATGTGACCACCTTTGAGCCCCAGAGCACCTCTGACAGCCCATCCAGCCTTTAGCCTGCCCTGCCTCTCCCCTGCACTCCTTAGGCTGGCCCAGGTGCTCTCAGGGGAGGTGGCTGGTATTTTGGCTGGCAGGGAATAGGGCAGGTTCCCCTGAACTTGCACCCAGGTCCCACCTTCTTCCTTGTTATGGGGCACTGCTGACACTGGTGACAGATGCCCTGACCCCCAGCATTGCCTTGGGATCTTTTAAGTCCCTTTCTTCCTTTGGTGGAGACAGAGAAAGGCAGGAGCCAGCAGATGCCATTTGGTTTTGGTCCATCTCTCACAGAGTACAAGAAACCACCCTCTCCAGTGAAAATGACTTCTTGAGTCAGTCCTAAGAATGTTGCCAAGCTGTGCCCAGTAGTTTCACTCTGTTTTATTTCAGGGAATTCTCTCTAAATCTTTCTGCTTAATTCTTGGTATGCTTGCAAGCTGGTCATTAGCTCAGTACCTGTGATGAGGCACAACAGAGACACCCCTCAAGTCCTACATTTTGAAAATTAAGTTTTGGAAGGTCAAATCCCAACACATCTACTGCAGTGTTCTGCAGCCAAGTGTATTTTCTGTTTCATCTATAATGTTTGAAGTATAAAAGAAGGGCAGCAGCATGCGAAAATAAATCCCAAAAGAGTAGAATAACCTACACCATAAAGTGGGCATGACAGGCCTTGGGAGGGGATCTTCAGGTGTGTTAAAGTGGAGGTCTGGATCTCATCTCCCACACTGTCAGGAAGGACTGTGACAAGTCACCACTGAGGTCTTCTCTTGCAATGCCACTGGCTACAAATCCTCACCTCTCCAGGGAAGAGTGAAGAGTTAGGTGACAAGTAATGGGGCTGCCACTTCACCCATGGAGGGAGGTGGATCACAAAACTGAAAGAAGAGCCAGCCTGGGCTTCAGAGCTGGGAATGTCCCCATTTCAAAGGAAGCTGTGGAAATGATCCATTATCCCAACCTTACTCTCTCCATCTTCCAGATGATACTGAGTGAATCTTCTGTACATCAGTGTTTCCATCAGACTCCACTCCCTGCCTGGTCTCCAGCCCTTGCTTCTCAAGTATTTCTGAGCAGGAAAGGTCAGTTCCTACCCTGTGGACTGCAGCAATGTGACAGCAAATGCTTGGACTCAGAGGAAATTATTTGTTGGCTCATTCAAACACCAAACCCAGGTGAGCTGCCCAGGTGCACTGCAGCAGGACTCTCCTGGTGATAACCAGCAGCAGCACTGAAGAAAACCCTGGCACTTGCAAAATCAGCTTGAAGAGGAGCACATAGCCCCCATCTCCCTATATGCCAGACCAGGAACATTTTCTGGACCAGGAAACTTCCCCACTGCATTTCCAGGCATTTGTTGCAATGCTGTTATCCTCTTGCACTTTTAAGCCATTTCTGCTTGCACAGGCTATGCTTTTCCTTTTTCTTGGCTTGTGACAAGTTAGCCTCTTTACATTTAATTCTCAGAAAGGCAAATGATTGCCAAAACCCTTCTGTGTTATGATTTTAGGAGCATAATTGTCAAACTGCATTTGGAAAAAGTAAGGTGACAAGTCTCATGATCCAGTGATATCCTGCTCTAGTGAAAGGGGCATGTGGTGGGACTATCACTGAGAAAAGGATAGGATTAAGGAACTCCTTGCCTATCCAATTAGAAATCCCTCTACAAAAGAGAGCACGTAGGAAACCTGAGGGAGTCTAGAGCAGTGGCTCAACCCTGGCTGAATGCCAGGTGCCCAAAGCTGCTCTGTCACTCTCCTGCTCAACTGGAAAATCTGAGAAGTCCCTAAGGGGTTTACCAGCTTCTTGAGGGTCAAGGTTGAATGTGAATTCCTCCAAACAAGATAGTCAGGGCCATTCTTTAATGGATTTGAGCAGAACTGGGTCTGAATTGAGAAAGCAGACTTCAAGCCATCTTCTTAATCACAGCTGGGTCTGTAACTCTCCTCAAGACCTCAAAATCTCTTTCTTCTTTCCTTGCTGAGAAAGAAGAAATGAAAGGTTTGAGACATCAATATTTTCATGCCCAAAACAATCCCGTTCTGTTCCCTCCCGGCTTCATGACCTGGCTGTGACAGATAGCTCTGTACATTCAAAAAAGCCCCTGATTTTGGATGCTGTGTGGGATGTGTGCATGGAAGGTGCTCACTATACATCTCCTGTCCCATACTGCACATTTCCAAGGCCCACGGAATGCCAGCCAGCACCTCCTCTCTTCTCAGCCCCCCTTTCTTAGAACTCACTGACACAGAGCTATGCACAGAAAGTCTTTGCTCTCTTCCTTCTGCTTGGAGGCTCAATCCCTTAATCTCTGCCCCTTGTTTATTCTAGGCTGGGGAACTCCTGCCCAGGTTAAATACCCCTTTGCAGAGGTGTTTAAACTGGCAGTGAAACATCTCCTTGTCCCTGTTCTCCTCCTGGTGAGGCAAAGCTCTCCTGCACCAGGAGAAGGCAGCACCTGTGGTGTATCATGGTTGTACATCCCAGCTCAGCCACGTCACAGGAGCTCTGTCCATCCCAACATACACCATCAGGATCCTCCTGCTGTGCTTGCCCCAGTCCTGTGACCTCCAACCAGTCCTTTGCATCCTCTCCTGTCCCCCCATCCCAGCCAGCTGCCCTTGGCACCCCTCTGTGGACCAGCACCTCAGCAAACACAGCTGATGCTCCCACGCAGAGAGCTGTAGAAAATGGGGAAGTAAACTGAGCTCAATCTAAACCTCTCTGTGGGAGAATGGGAGCACCAGAGGGGCTCTCCCTGTGCAGATCCACAGTGCCACAGACTTGCAAACTAAGCAGCCCAGGGCACATTGTGTGGCCAGCACAGCCCTCTTGCTCTGCTCCCACTGGAGCCCTGTTTGGGGGAGAAGCCCTCAGCCTGGCTGCTAATGCTGCTGCACATGCATTTTGGGTCTTTTGAGCTGTTACTCACAAACAAAAGTGTTCGGATGAAAAATAAACCTCTTAAAAATCCCAGCCTATTCACTCCTGGCAGTCTGGTATTCCTTCAAACTGTCAGACTTAGCAGATTGTTTACTGGAAACGGTTCAATTGGCAGGACCTTCTGCTGTGCAGATGAAATTTTAAAATCCTGTTTCTTGTTGCGCTCAAAGTCTCTCTTTCCACTACATGGCTTCACAGAATTATTATTCACTTGTTTCCCATTGAATCAAAAAATACCCTCTCTCTTTCATTTCTATGGTAAAAATGTGCAGGGGATATGAGCCCTCATGCTTCAGGACACAAGCCAAGAGTTAAGTGCTTGGGCTGCAGAGGGAAGTTTCCCCAAGGGACACAGTAATGTAGAATGGTCAATTATCCCCGAAGAGTCCCAGCTGGCTGAGATGGGAGTCACGCTGTTCTGCTGGACAGACGAGTGGTGCACAGCATGGCACTCTCTGTGGACCACCCAAGGGTCTCCTCATCCATGGAAACCTTGTTCTTATAAAGAGAAGATCCCATAACTCCTAATCTGGCAGATTTTGGAATGTCCCTTCCTGTGCACAAGTACAGCAAGAGAAAGGGCTATAACCTGCTTTCCCAGGTCCTGTTGCTGCCTTTGCAGTGTGTCCTGTGAACAGCTATAAACCTGTGGGGCCAGGATCTCCTGCTTTGGGTGAAATGTTCTGCTACCTTTTCCCTCTGGTTAGATCAATGCCTGCCAGTGGCCAGCAGGAAAGAGTACTTCAGTCAACTTTGTAAACTTTGTCAAGGCTTAAGGCAGAAGAACCTGCCATGAATCAGGCATATTCTCTGTCCCACCTCCCCATGGCAGAAAGGTATCACCACCCATGGATCTTATGATGATATGATTGTTATAATTTCAATGTCCATTGGTTGAAGAGATGATTGTAGTCCTGATCAATCAAGGGTAGGGAACACCCCCACATCACACAGTACAATGGGTTAATGTACACTCAGGTTTAGGGGGGTGTGGAAACTCTCAGTCCTTTGGTGGAAAGCCTCAGAAATTAGTCTGGGGGTGCTTTGGGGCTCTTTGATGGTTTATGACCCCTTCTAAGACATGACAGCTGCCGCTCACATCAGTAGTGGAGCCAGTGGAGCCCCATCAGAAGGGATGAATCAGGACCTTTCCTGGGGGGAGTTTTACGACTGAGTGAATTGTAAGGGAGGACAACTGTACTGATAAAAAGCACCATCCTTTCTCCCCAGGGTCTACTTTTCATCTGGCTCAAGGCCTGGCTTGTAGCCCTCCGTGGTGGGTGCTCACCTCCTCTGTCTCATGCAGACCAGAAGCTTCACCACCACACACCCAGAAACTCACCTCCTCCCACTGAGGCAAACCCAGCCTCAGGAAAGCACCCACTGCCTTCACAGATGGGCCCTCGGTTGAGTAATTAGTGATTGACATTCCAGCCTCTCACAGTGGGTGTCAAAACAAGTTGTTCCAGTAAAGTTTCTCATGAAATCAATGAAATTACCTCCAGAGATGGGCCTGATGTTACCGTGTCCCACAATGATGGATGGGAGCGATGGGAGTGATGTCCCATAATCACTCTGTCAGTAGGTGGAGCACCTTCCTTTATCCTCACCTCTCACCATTAACACAACCACAGATCCTGTTCCCCCTGCTCACAGCTGCATTTCTCAGATGAATAGATCACACCCCGCAGCCTTAACCTCACTGTGGTGAGTTTTTGTGGGCTCCTGTGTTTCCTGCACACTCCGAGTATATGCTGCTGTTGTCCCAGACATACGGGAGCCCTGTCCCAATGCTGGCCTTTCAGTTTGATGAGCACTTTCTTATGTTAATAAAATAAAAGCACAGCACCACAAATAGGCAGAATCAAAAGGGGAAAACCATACAAATCTCTATTAGAACATAAAGTCCTGAGTCTCTAACTTTACTTCTCCCTCCTGACACATTCCTTCTCCCAGCACTTCCCCTCAGAGGACACAGGTTAAATGAGTGAGTATTGGGTTAGCACGGAAAAATAAAATGGGGACCAATAAGCATAAAACACCAAGTTTTGCAACTTCCAGTCTCTGCACATTGATGAGACAAAGCTGGGGAGCTTGGATATGTCCCATTGAACCAATGATGTGGATGGAGCTGCAATAGAGTGTGGTGCTTGGCTTCTCACACTGTGGAGCAGAAGGTGATCCTCTCTGCAATGGGAGACAGATAAAAACGGATTGGGAGGGCATCACTAGCAAAGCTGCCTGCTGCCAGGGAGGGACACAGAGCAGGGGAGCCCTGGGAGCCACTCGCTCCATGCTGGAGGCTGGCTGGACTTGCTCCCAGAGAGGCTCACCAGAACTTATTCTTGCTGAAGTTGCACAGACTCTTTTTTAATCTTTTTCTTTTTTTTTTTTTTTTTAAGCCGTGCTTTCAAGTGGGAGTGCCGTGTTAGCCAACAATTTGTAGATCTTCTTGGATAAAGGTGGTTTCTATTTTAGCTCCCACACAAAGAGCTGTCCACTGACTTGTGTGTAGTCCCCTCTCCCCCATTCAGGCTTCCCTAAACACCTCTGGGGCAGAGGAGGAGCACAGGCACGGGGTCCTTACCCCGTCTCTCTGCGGATTCCAGTGGGAAGGACACGCTCAGCTCGCAGCCCAGCCGTGCACTGCATTTACAGCAAACTCAGGATCTCCTCTCTCCCAGCAAAGCGAGTCGTTTGGCAGCGATATTCCCCAGCCACCGCAGTGCTGGTGTCACGATCTGATAGATGTAGCTGTGTCTAGAGGTCACTGCCACGGGCTCTTTCCTCAGCAGCTCAGGCGGTCCTGCCCCCCTCCCGGCCCTCCGCGCTGCCGGGGTGAGCTGGGCCCGGGCGTCACGCATGATGTACATCACAACTGCCTGTAGGATAGCTGCCTTGCTCTGAAATAACAGCTGATTCCCGGCTAATAGATTCAGTAATCTGACACCCGGGCTGTAATAATTGTATCTGAACAAGGCAGGCTCCAGCCTCTGCCAGCCTTATTAGAATGAGTGATTGTTTCCATCAGGGATGTAGCTCTGGTGCATTCACCTTTCCCGGGCTCTGAAATACAAATTGAGCTCCTGACCTTGGCAGATACGACAGTTGACCTGTTTCCTCCTTTTTAAATAAGGAGAAAACAGGCTTTGGAGAGAAAGTGCTTGCTTTCTGCAGGCCTCCTTCTGCCAAGCTCCTCACTATCATGAGATCTTAGTTAAATATTTGGCTTGCTGTTATTAGGCAGGATGATGGGCTGCCTAAACCGCCAAGCTCTTTCTGTGAGACACAGAGGCACAGTCCTCTCTTCCTGCTGGGTTTGGGTTTATTCCTTATTTCTCTGCTCCCAAGCATGGCATGGTTGTCAAAGGCAGTCTCTTTTCGCTGTGACTGCAGACAAGCCATCCCAGGAGCTGCAATCCAGGGATGTTTGCAGCCAGGGAATGGCACCAGGGACAGGGCTCAAAGCTGCCCTGCTGCTGAGCTGTGGCCCAGCCACCCATTCCCTGCTCCAAGTCTCAGGAAGCCCCCAAGGGGCTCTCCCGGGGTGGGGGGACTGTGAGCCCTGCTGGTGGGACACCAAGGCTGATGCTGATGGGTTTGGAGCAGCATCCAGGCTTGCCCTGCCTGGAGTAGGAAAAGCTGCCAGCTGTACTCACAGCAGCAGCGTGGGAAACGCAGGACCAAGGAGGGGATGACTCCCAGCAGATTTTCCCTGGGAGCTGCAGCTCCATCCACTGAAATAAAACCCCCTCCTGCCCTCAGCCAGGAGCCCTCCTGCTGCCTCCTTTAGTCAGCGAGTCAACAGGCCTCGGCTGCTGATCCTAAATTTCCCTGGTGTTGTGCCATGCAAGGCGCGTTTTCCAATGGACTGCAAGCACACGCTGTGGCTGTAAATATAGCTGGGAGGGAGATTTAGTCATGGTCCCCCCTCTCTTCCTCATATTGCTTTTCCTGGGGTTAAATGTCAAACGTGTCTAAAATATCACTCGGGTCTGCAACCTGTATGCACGTCAGGAGGGGGCCAGCCGGGCTCCCCTGAGGGCTTGGTCCTGATTTATGGAGGTGTGTGGCACAGAGCTGTAAATCGGGGCATGCATCAGATAACGTCATGGGAGAGCTGTGTGCCTTTTATCAGAGCTGGGACACTAACACGGGGAGGGGTAGGAGCAGGGACAGCCCCGGGGTGTGCAGCAAGCTTCTCTTCCTCCACCAAAGATGGCAAAGAAAAAGCTGTCCTGCCTTGGTGGCTGCACAAAAAATTGTGCCTCAGCTCATCAGTGGAGGCACTTGTCACATCCTGGGAGATTCCTGGTGTTTCGCTCTTGTGCTCCTCTCTAAGTGAAGAGGAGGGCTGGCTTATGGGCCTCAGGCAAGTCCTGTAGGCCTGGCGGCTTGGCCCAAAAGAGGGAGCCAGGCAGGGTGTTCGAGTGGCGGGAAGGAGATTTATGTCTTTTACTGTCCATCTGCAAAGCAAAACAAAAATAGCTGAAACACTGGTTTTCTGCTTTATCGGCTCTGTGAATAAGCATATAAATTTCTATGACATTTCTGGAGGCTTGCTGAAGGGGAAAAAAATTCATCCCTTAGGACCTGGCCAGCAGCAGTGGCAGCATATGGTCTGCTGAAATCAGTGGCTGAGCGCGTTTTGTGTGTGTTAGCATTAAAAAGGTGACTTTGCGAGTAATTTCAGAAGCAAGGAGGGGTTTTCTTTCTTTTCCTTTTTTTTTCTTTCCTTTTTTTAATCCTGTCTAAGCTGATGCAGCTGTCACAGCCAATAACTCTCGAATAAGGGAGCTGCCTTGCGTTTTCTTGACTGGGAAGCACGAAGGGGTGCTGGCTCTTGGCCGCCTTGTGGGAGCAGGTTCGGCCTCTTCCTTGGAGGCACAGGGGAGAAAGGCAAAGTACCCGGCACAGGCGAAGAGAGGAGTCGGGGATGTTTTATTTATTCCATCAGCTGCAGCTCCCTCTGAGAAGGAGTCGGGGCCCTGCGAGTCCGTGGGAAAGCGGCTTCGGTCTCCAGGCTACGAGAGAATGGCGGGGGAGCGTCGTTTCAAAGATGGAACTCATTGGGGGAAAAAACAAATACAAATAGGCAACTGTTTATGGTAGATAAAGTGTGGCTTTTTCTCTTTCATCGTTGACTAAAACCTCATGTTCTTTCCGGAGAGGGAGGCAGGAGCCGTAATGCGCTGTCAGAAAGATGTCTTTCAGCCAGGCGGCACCTCTGGATGTTTATCTCCCTGCCATTGTGCTCCGGCGCTTTGAAATGTAAAGGGAAGACGCTGCTAATCACACTGTTGCTTAAAGATCAACAGCCAGGCGAGATGTACTTTGTCACATTTTCTCTTTGGTCTCTCTTTTTCCGTAATGAAAACGGTGACATTGATTCAGGCTTGCACGCCAGCGCAGGGCGGTGCGTTTTTAATGAACCGCTCCTGCCCTTTCCCTGGGCTCTGACGGAGGGGCACAGCCGGAGCTGCCTTTGGAGTATCCTGATTGCCACCGGAGATGTAAATCCAGCCACCGGGAGAGCGAGGCTTGGTATCACATCGGGTTTCCCCTGGTTTGGGTCGCATCCATCCTGTGTTACGTTTGAGTCATATTGTTGAAGTCAGAGAGGGTGCGAGGTGTAAGCAAAGGCTGAAAGGCAGAATTCTGTCAGATTTCTTGTTAGTGGGAGGACAGAGAGCATTAGGGGTAATGAAAAAAATTTAAAAAACAAAAAGAAGTGTAGAATAAAGGATGTAAGTGCTTATCTGTGGAAAGAAATAATACTCAGTATACAAGATGCCTCTTCCTCCTATCCTGATCTAGGCTTGTAAATAACAGAACAGAAAGGATAAAGTGAGCATGGAAAGCTGGAGTGATAGAGTATTGAAATGATGTGGCTGAGGGAGAAGGATATTTTTATTTTAAGACAGGAATATCCCATGCTCCTATTTTCTTCACTGTGAGATTAACACAGAGGTCTCCACTTCCACTTTCCACTATATCCTGCATGTGGGGAAAATGCAGCAAGTCAAAGCGGTACAAAGAGCGTAAGAAGAGGGAGAGAAATTTAGCTCTTCTAATGCTGATTAAGAAGACCAAACAAAGAAGAGAGCAGAAATGTGAACCACCAGCTATTTTCCAGCAAAGGCTCCTCTGAATCCTACTACAGAAATATATCACAAGCAGTATGAAAATTTTCATCTTTTGCCTGCCCATTGCCAAGGCAAGCGTGATCAGCTGGCACTGAGAGGACTGGGACACACAGGAGATAAAGCAGAGTAACTCAAAAACTGCATCAGCAGCACGTGTGTGTTTGTCAGGCACTGAAACACCACCCCCCCTCCAGTCCTATTGGCTTTCCCTGAGCTTTTCTTGCCCCTTTCCCTGTCTCCTCTGGGAACAGCTCCCTGATGCACAGACTAAACGTGGTTAAGTGTTTCCTTGGAGCACAGTGAGGGGAAAAGCCACGGCTCGTGCACAAGGCACAGCTCCCAGACAGGCCAAGGGAAACGATGAAATTCTGAGTGGCATCAACTAGCTTTTCCTCTGTGGATGGTTTCTATCTCTGCCATGAGTGTGGGGTGCCCACTGCAGGTCTGCAGATGGCTTGAGGATGTCAGGACGCTGTGGGTACCTCGAGGTTTGGTTCTCACAGAGAGAGCAGCCCACCAGCTGCTGAACTGATCCGCGTGTGCCCCCAGCAAAGAGCACTCACCAGCCCATCCACAGCAATAAAAACTTGAGGGATAAGCTCTCCTTGAGACAGTCAGGCTGCCTGTGTGAAGCTGACACAAGGACAAGGGGCTACATGGTGCTAAGTTCTGCTTGCCTTCAGGGCCTCTTCCTACATGATAAATACTTATTTAGATGGTGCCCTGCAATGTGCGCTTGCACACAACCCATAAATCCTGGTGTTAAATCAGTAAAATAAAAATCCAGTGCTGCGTCAGCTCGGCCTTTGAGAAGCCAAAGCTGATAAATAGGGTTTGATTGGCTCTTTCTACACCGATGCCCCAGAGCAACACCCTCTGCATGAGTGTGATATTGCTGCAAGCTGACAGTACAAAGGACAGACGCGTACCCGTGCCAGCCATTGAGCCGGCTGCCTGGATTAACCCTGATTTCCTTCCCTGACACTCCTTTCTTCTGCCGAGGAGGGAAGCCAGGCGTAAGAGCAAGTCCCTTTGCCTGTCATGCTGAGAACGTGGTGCTGGCAGCGTAATTCAGCGTGCTAAGCCCGGTTCTCCCCTCCCTGGTCCCTGCTCTGCAGTGGTCTATCTCCATAAAAGCAGAGGATTTACACCGTCTTACACAAGTGGTGTGAGCAGGATCAGGCTGTGACAGTCCTGACTCCCAGTTTCCTGGGAAAGGCAGAGAACAGCTGCCTTTCAGCTTTCCTTGCATCCCTTGGGCTCTTTCTATTGATAAAAATTTCCTAGAATGGGGGTGAGGAGAGGGAATGTGAGACAGCATCTCACGTGCACCTCTTCAGGTTTAGCCTAAATGCCTATGGGAGGAGTGGCACCATCTCCAACAGCACAGCAGCCAGCTCACACCCCTCACACCCCCAGCACCTCTGTTGACACGACAAACAAGCAATAAATACAAATCTTATCTGTCTAATAAGGCAAGTTCCCCGTGCAGCAGGAAGGAGCCTCTCCATTGAGATGGTATCTGTGCCAACCCAGGTGGCACCCTGAATTTGGCAGCAGCACAGACTCATCAGGGAAGGGAAACGCAAGAGGCAACCACGCTTTTCCCACTGCTTTTTGGTATGTGCCCAGGCAAGCCTGGCTCGTGGCAGTGCCAGGGGTGGTACCTGCCCAAAAGGAGCCCTAGCTCTCAGAGGATGCTCTGCTCCTCCCTGCCGTCTGTGTGCTAGCTAGTGGCCAAGCTGACAGGATGCCAGAGATGAGGTGCCAAAATGCAAAGCCAGTACACTGCTTTGTTACCGATCCCCACTCACCTCCAGCTGGCCCAGGGCTTGCAAGAAATCAGCCCTGGGAGGGAAGCAAGCTGCCCAGAGCTGCCCAGGAAGGGAGGGAGAGATGCTGGCTGCTGGAGAGAGGCTCCTCCAAGCCCCTCGTTGCCCCTGGGCTTCCCCATGGGCAGGTAGCCCCGTGTGTGCTGCAGCTCAGGGCTGCATCCCTCACCTGGCTGGCTGGAAATGCTTTCCACCATCTCCAGTTGGCTCGAGGACACTGCTGCATCCTACTGGGCCATGACCTGTGTCATGTCTTCATCAGCACTAAATGAAAAAGATTCTTCTGGGCATGAATTCATTGGAAATGTTGTGTAGGTCAGAAATAGACACTCCCAAAACTGGCTTCTTCTCTAGGTGCTGGCATCCCAAATCACAAGTCCAGATCAATGATGGTTATATCCACTGCAGACAGGAGAAGGGGTGGAAGATGAGGTACAACCATTACCACTGATTGTGGAAGCACAGTGTAGAGCTAATGCACAAGCCAGGCATCTGTACTTCACTATATGCTGCTTGGAAGCAAAGATTAAAGCCATAGGTACATTTTGTTTTTCACTGATTCCCCACCCAAATGGAAAAACTGAAGGTAAGGAAAAGGAAGGATATGTCCTTCAGACTCAGCCCAGCAAGCAGAGCTTTAACTCAGCTCCTTCAGGGAAAAGAGATACAAGCAAGTTTGGAAGCAAGACAAGATTTAAAATAAAGAGACAGAATGTTTGGAATTACAAAATATTTTGGTTTTTTAAAATTGTCTCCTCTTGTCTGACCATTGGTTAAAGTCAGCACAAGTGAGTTAACTTCCATCTGCAAAAATCTCAGCCAGTGCTAAGATACTGCACAATAGATTGGATCTGGGTAGATGTGGGACCAAATGTCTCTGTCAAATGAGAGAGATGCTCAGGCAATGCTCTGGTTAAAGCATTTACCAGTAAATAGGCTCTCTTTTGCTATTTGTCCATCTCAGATCATATTATAAAATAAACAACCTGTGCAGATCACCCTTGAATCAGTAATTCTCTCTATGTCTATATGCCTATTTTTTTAATAAAGAAAATGGCCTGCATCTTAAATCCCAACTTTTCAGACTGCTCAGTTAGAGCAGAATATTAGAGTCTTCGGATAAATTTTGTCCCTTATTGCTGAAAATTCAGCTGAGTGAGAAGCATCTTGTGCTCCTTTCTCTCGCATCTAAATTCTGAAGCATCAGCTGTTTTGAGGGGGAGGGATAATAACTCCCTGTTTTTAACATCCAACTCAATACGTTTCTGAAAGGGATTATACTGCACCTCGTCCACCCACAGCAAGGGATTGCATGTGATGACCGGGGAGGGCACCTCCACTCTCATGTTTAATTCAGGTGACGTTTTCTGTCTCAAAGGCAGGGAAAGTGAGCGAGGCATTTACTGGGGTCGGAATGGGAGGTCAGATTTAAGTCTGAGTTAGCTCGACTTGGCCACCTGAAGTGTTATCCTGGCCATCGCGAGAGAAGCGCTTGGAACGGCGGCCAGGCTGGGTGGAGCTCTGCACAACCTGCTATAGTGAAAGGTGTCCCTGCCCAGGGCAGGAGGGCTGGAACTAGGGGGTCTTTAAGGTCAGCTCCAATTCAATGACTCTCTCATTCTACAAACTGAGTTCTGCTCTTTGTGTTTCTTCCTACCCTCAAACACTGAACCCAAGCAGTCTGTACCACTGCCCCCATTTTAGAGAGGGCAAAACCAAGGTACTGGAGGCAAGAACCCTTGTGAAAAGCAACCAGCATGGTGAGAGCAGGACAGGGGTGCAAAAGCTTCTGATCCTAATCATGGTCTCCTATGGAGATGGTGGTAGGATCATGTGTGTGGTCTGGGTGCCTTTGTTTCCATAGGCTTCTACTTTGAATCAGCACATTAAGGGCACTGACTGAAGAAATAAGTCCCAGGTGCTGGTGGGACCTGGCAGGCTGAGATTTCCCTACCAGCACAACACAACCTGCAATAGAGGCAGGGGCCATGTGTCCTAGTACAGGAGATGGGGAAGAAGGCGTCTGAAGGGCTGGCAGGGTGGTGGGGAAAGAGGCAGGTGGGCACAAGGGGAAATGAAAGAAATATCAAAAGGATCAAGAAATGGCTTAAGGAAAGAGAGGAGAGAAGATTTCCTGAGGACACAGAGCACAAAGACAAATAATGGTAGTAATGGCAGTGGTGGTGAGCACGAAGAAAACAAAAAGGAGTGAAAAGCAACGGGAGAAAATGAGAGTAAAGCTGGAAAAGGCGAAGCAGAGGAGAAAGCAACCATCCTGCCAGCCTCCGTGATGGCTGTTATTTGCAGATAGGAAATGCTGCCTGCAGAAAAGCTGATTGAGGCTGATTGAGGGAAAGAATGAGGCACATGTGACAGATGTTAGTCACTTCGTGTAATGCCCTACTGGAAGGCACTTGGATTCTGCAGGGATGACAGCACTCGAAGAAGCTGCATGGAGCACAGCAGCCCTGGAAGCAGACGGGAAGGAAGATGAATGGCAGGAGTGCTTGAATGCCCTGATCTCAAAAAGGGAAGGAAAGAGGAGAGAGGAGAGTGGCAGCCCCTGCCTTTTACGTATTTCCTGCCTCCCTCCATGCTGAATCGCTCCCTCGTCCAAAACCAGGCAAAGGCCTGGAGCAGATGGGAACTCACTCTCCTTCTAAAACCATCTCTCAAGCATATCATTCACTCAGGTAGTTTGGAAAGCAATCTTGGGCAAGACAAAGAGCCAAAAATGATAGCTTAATTATGCTTTTGTACCCCCAGGTCTGGCAGAGGTAATTTTTCCTTATTTTCAATATTTTTAAAAAATCACTAAGCAGCAAATGGCCTTTGTGTGTAAGGCCCCCACAGTTGCAAGCCTTTTCTTTAACTCGTTTGCCCCAGCTTTAAGAATGCAAGGGAAAAGCAAAACTTCTCAGGGCCTACTTTACCTTCAGTGTTTGTAGTGAAGCAGCTGCCATATTAGATCATATTCAAATAGAGCCCCAAAGAGGTCAGGAGCAGAGTATTAGCTGAACTGTTTATCTGCAGCCAGCCAAGGGGGGATGGTGCTGCTCAAATCAATTTTCTATGCTCCGACTGGCCCATCTTCTTGACACTTAGATGTCACTGTACCAGTGGTGATAAAAAGGCCTGCCAAAAAAGGATGGATTTGGATTCACGCAGGGTCCTACAGAGCCAAATGAGAATTGACAATATTAGTCTTTAGGACAATTTTACAGATAAAATTAACCAGAAGAATAAATTTTCAACAGTTCACTTAATCTAATCTGCTTTCCATTGCATTGAATCTTGCTACCATTCACAGTTGCGATTTTAATACTTGCAAGTAATGTTGGCTTTTTTTAAATATTTTTTTGTTTCATGGAAAAAAAAATCAGGCACATAAACCAGGATACACAATGCCATGAAATGCCAGTCAAAAAATAACCCACATCTGTTTTCTGTAAAAAGGAGAAGGAAGTCCCTCACATAGTTTAAAGGCAAAGAGAAAAAGTATCAGCATGTTAAATTTGGGCCTGAGGTACATTCATTGATATGATCTGAACCTTAACTTTCCCTAAGTTCATCTGGCTTTGGTCTTAATTTTATTATTTGGATAACTAAACAGCAAAGGCTGAATCTCAGTCCCAGATCTGGTTTTGAATTAAAAATAACTGACAGAAAGTTCAGGATTATCCATATTCTATCTTACCTTTGTTATAAACTATGCAGGCCCTTGTACATCTGTGACTGTCATTCATGGTACCAGAAATCAGAAACTCCCTGAGTTAATAATAATACATAACACATGTGTAGCACTTTCCATCCCTCAGTGCTGCACAAGTGACCCAGTGCCACAATGAGCCTCTGGAATGTTTTCCAGAGGCAGGGATAGTGACATTTCATCCAGAGGCTGGCCGTGTTGGTCAAGGATACCCAGACTATGCAGAAGGAGATGTTGGGGCTGTGAGGCAGAGCCAGGGCAGGAGGGGATGGCTGCTCTCAACACTGCACTACACATCAGAGTCCTTGCATGCTTTTTCATATTTGTTCAGAAGTTTTCCACATCTCTGGCTGAATATCTAGGGAAGCATTTCAAAAACTGATTCAGCTGGCTCTCCAAATGGATCTGGAATAAAATACTTGGGGTTTGGCTAGGCTAAAACTATTCTGCCAGCACCTCCTTTGAGCATTTTCAGGGCTTCAGTCAGGCATCTCAGCACTTGCCAGGGAAAAAGGAATCATTTAGTGATGGCCCTGTGCAAATTTACCCCTATGAGGTCTGCTCTAACCCTCTGAAGAACAACCTTCATTCCTGTCCCAGCATAGCCCAGGGCAAGTGGTGGTCACAGCGGCACAGGTCCAAGGCTGCTCTTGGCCTCAGGGCAGTGGTAGCACAGCCAGATTTTTCCTCACTTTCTCCTCTGGGATCTCAAAGGCAGCAAAGGAGCTGGATACTGGAGATGTACACATCAACAGGATGCCATGGGTTTTCAGTGTCAGCCTCTTCCTGGCATTTTCTGGATAGAAATGGGAGGTGCCCAGCACCAGCAGAGAGAGGAGGTAAAGGAAGCCCCAGGCTGGGATGGATGAAGCAGGGCATTAACAGAGGGAGCAGATGAGGATGAAAGCCACAGTAGTCACCCCAGGGGACAGAGGTCATTTACCACCTGTTGAGAGGCCACAGTCACCTCTTGACCCTGATAATGTGCACATCTCAGGATGCTGGGTGAAGAGTGGTTTGCTACAGCTACCAGCCACACCATCAGCTCAGCTGGTGGAGATCACTGCCAAAAGCTCTGCAGGGCCAAAGCACCATTTATAGGTTGGCAGCCATTCTTCTGCTTGTCTCTTTGCTTGCAGAGGGGTTTCTCCCTTTTGCTTTCCAAAAGCTGCTGACAGTACATTTGGAAAAAGGAGCAACTTGGACAACGTTGAGCATGCAAAAGGATGTGCTGTCATCAAATGACCTGAGCAGCTGCATTTGGTGTCTCTGGATACAAACACTGAATAAGCAGCCAGGGATTGGGGTGAAGCATGGGGCACAGGACCTCATTCACTGATGAATTTTACCTCTGCTCCTTGACTTTGACCCAGAGCAGATGACAAACACTACAGCAGCCTGGGCTCCTCCTGCTACCCCCACTATCTATCTCCAGTGCTTCCCCAGCAAACCTTAAGCCTTTAAGCTGTACCTCATGCTATGCCATAAATTTTCATACCATAAAAGTCAGCTCCGGTGTGCTGCAACACAGCCCTCCCATTACTTCAGTTGCTTTAAACTGGAAAAAAAAAATGTGCAAGGGGTCACAATCATATTTTAGGACCACAGGGCCTTTGGGCCCAGAGAAGACCCAAGGCTGTATTATTTATGCATAGCCCCTCTGCTTTACAGGAAATACCAACATACAAACTATTTAGTGTCCCTTGTCTTGGGGACATGAATCAAGTCCCACACTATTTCATTTAGCAATACCAATGTATGCTTTATTTCTGGGTTACAACGCTGGGAAATCAGGAAAGGCAGCCAGACCTCCTCAGCCTTTTCAGACCCCATGGCTGGGGACTGGACAGAGTTCATGTCCTTCCTCAGTACCCTGCAGAGAGGCAGCAGGCAGAGAAACTGAGGGAGGTCAGACACTGCTATCTGAATCCCATTTATAGAGCCAGCAGTCAAACCACAGCACTTCCAAAAAGCAAAAACCCAACTTTCAGCCCAGAACTGAACATGTGTTCATTTCTGCAATTGAAAAAAATGCTGCTGTTAAGGAAAAAATAACTTAAAAGCCACTGTCAAACAGTTGTCATCCCCTGGTGCTCAAATGGACGGTGCTAGAGGAGGCATAAGGGTTTGTGCAGAGAATTAGGCTGTCTCTAATTAATGAGGGCTGCTGCATCCCTCAGTGCCCAAAATGGCCATTGGTAGTGAGGATGACAGAAGGAGGCCTCACAGTTGTGGGATTAAGGCAAAAGGCTTGACATGCTGATTTGTATCCTTCACCACCACAGAGCTCAGAGTGAATGTTAGGAAAGTGTTTTAAGCCAAAATTTGTACAGGTTGTCAGGACCTCTGAACAAGGAAGTTCTGGTTTGTAGAGTACCAAGGTTGTGAGATGAGGGGTTAAATTTGTACTCTGTGCTGTGGTGGGAAGCAGGGGAGCTGTAATCTGGACATAGAAAATGTGAAATACAAAGGAAAAACAAAATCAGCCACCTGAAAATAGAGACAAAATTTTCTGTTTTTGTCTCTTTTCTCTTCCCTGTACTCAGCACTTTCCAAAGAGAGTCAATAATCCCTGTGGGGGTCAGCCTCTAGCTGCCAGCAAAATGTTTAGGAGCTAATGAGGTGAGCAGCCTGGATCTCCTCAGGGACAAAGAGAGATGCTGAGCAGCTGCCCACCAAGGGACCATCCCACAGAGATTCCCAGCAGCACCCCCTGAGCACTGTGGTCTGGTGCATGATAAGGAACAAAACCAGGAAACAGAGAGAGCTGAAAGCAAGAGAATCCCTGGATAACATGGCAGAAAAAGGAATAAAATAACCTTTGCAGTAGATGGGGGCGATTGTAGCGAGCAATTGACCGGGCAGGCTCTCACTTGTTGCCAGCTCCAGCCAAATTGAGTTCCCTGCCTCTGCTCTGCCAAGGAGCAGCACAGAACTGGGCTCCTGGACTGCTCAAGTGAGAAGCATGCTTGTCATGGATTGCTTTTCCTGGTGCTTTCTCCTCCTTCATCTGCCAGCATGTTTTTCCCCTAAACTGGATCTCCTCACAGGTTTTGGCAGCACAGATCTCCCCTGGAGGGCTTCACCTGTCCTGGTAGGAGCAGTTAGAGGCTTCCTGGGTTGGCAGTTCTTCTGGTACCAGCAATTTTTGGGAAGGGCTCAGCTGGCAGCCAGCAGTTCCCTCCTCCTTATTGCACTTCCAGCTTCCATCTCCAAGGGCAATTTAGAACCCTGCCTCCTCAGAGCCAGAGCCAGCACAGACAAAAATCAAGTCAGGGAGCCTGGTCCTCTTCTAGCATCTCAGTGTCTGTGCCTCTCACCTTGGGAAGTGAGGCAGGACCCTGTCACAGGCATCCCAGGTGCTGGATCACTTGTTTGTTTTGGTTGCCAGTTTCCCAGCAAGGCTTTCCAAAAGGCATCTGCTTGTCCAAAGTGCCAACAGGCAGCGTCTGCACATGGTCAGAGTTCAGAATAAACTGCAAGAAAAATGCATTCAGGCTGGAATAGGTCCCTTACACTTTGACAAGGCCAGCTGGGGACTCAGTCTCTCTTATTTTGCTCTCCTGTAGCCTATGTTAATCCTCAGGTAGAGTCAGAGCCTGCCCTCAGAGAAATCTCTGCATGGCTTGTTGATTTGAAAGACATCAGCATTTCCTCAGGGACAGGAGGGAAAGAGCTGCCACCCAGCTGTACCTTTATTAGTGCAATTTTCTGTTCTCTCCCTCCTGAAAGAGATTTTCTGTCGGCCAGAATAACCCCAAAGTGCTTATATTTAGCAGTCCTGACAGGAGTTAATCAGAGCTCATGCCCCCACACTTTGCCCCACTTTCTGTCTTCCAGCCAGACTCCAGGCTGAAATCAGTGCATGTCAGTGGATGAGGGGTCAGTGCTGCAGTGGGAAGGGGATGGAGACAGGCTCTGTGCCCAGAACATGGACCACAGAGAGAATAAGGCTATGAGGAGATTAACAAATGGAAATAGAGCAGGTAGCGCATCTGGTTTCTGAAGAAAATCTCGGTATTGTCAAGAGGAAAAAGACATTTCTAGTGAAAAATATTCAGGCACAAACCCAAGCCTTCAATGACATCCAGGCTTGCCAACTGATTCCCACCAATCCTAACCCAATGTCAGGGATTTTTAGTGAAATTTCCATCCCAATTTCATGGTGTCACATGGGCCTGGCAGTTCAGGCTACATCAAGCTCTTCTCAGACCTGGCTGCATGGATCCCTCTGCAGGGCAAGCTCTTGAAGAAACCACAACCATGGCATCCCTAGGGGTACCTAAGCCTTTGTTTTAAACCAGGGAAGTCTGCATCATGATTGGTGCTCTTGGGGGACTCAAATCTTTCCCAGTATTATCAACAAGGAGGATGCGTTAAGACATAGGAATTCTTTACTCCACTTCATGGAGGATATGGTGTTTAAGACACACTGTGTTGCCAGCATGGAATACTAATGGCAGAAATGTGGCACATTTAAAAAAAATACTTAAGCAGACATCTCTTTCTTCTTTGGTCTTAATTATATGAATGCTGTTTAAAGCATAGAGTGGGGCAATCTGTAAAGGAAAAATCTTAAGGCAAGGCAGTGAAAATACTGTTAGAAATCCTGTCACTGGTGAAAAAGAAGACTAAATAAAGGGTTGACCACAAAAGGATGGAAACAGCAGAAAAGAGGAATGGTGCAGCGAGGGAAAATGACAACCAGACAGTGTTGCAAGGCTCCAAGTTGGTCTGGAGGTGTTGTAGTCCCAGCCTGATTTAAGCTGGGTTTTTGAAAGGGCATCACCAGTTAATGGCTCACCTTCGAAGCTGGGCTCGACCCACTACTGTCATAGGCAATGGCAGAATTACAATCAAAACCTAGATCCCATTCCCAATTTCGGAGGTGTTCGGATGTGAGAATTTTATTTAAAGGTTCCCTTTTAATGAAAAAGTGGGCAAACTGTGATCAAAGGGAAGGAATTGTCTCTATTTTATGATTCACATCTCCTGGCACCCACAAGATATGCATTTCCATGCTCTGATCTGTGCTGCTGTGAAGGACACAGCTGAGAACAGAGCAGGGAGCTGACGACTAAACGGCGAAAGAAAGAAAGAAAGGAGAACGCAGTTACATTTTATTCTTCCTAACATTTGTTAAATTGGTTCAGCAAGCTTCCCTGAGTCTGTTGAGCTGGGAAGGGGAGGCAGTGAAACTTTATTAAGTAGAAGATTCTCAGAAATAATTGGGGGGCCAGGGATAATAGTGGCAGCCGTCATTGTGCTGGGAAAAGAGGGCACTTGCTTTGTATTTGTTAATTGAAGAAGCCAAGAGCATCCTTCCACGGGGCCAGGGCTTGGGCTTGCAAGGCTGAAGGAGATGTATATTTTTTCTGGTTTAAATAGACATTAGGGGGCTCCATTTTTTAAAAAATAAGCCTCTGAATTGCTTTGGCAGCCGATCCAACGAGCGCGAGTCTGAATCCTCCCCCACCCCTCGCACCGCGCTCTGGTCCGGGGCTTACCTGACAAAACGCTTCAGCCAGGGGAGGGGGGGACACAGCAGGGACAAAGTGGCTTCTGGAGAGGACAGAGAGGGAGAAGGAGGGAGAGGAAGGAGCTACACAGCGGAGCAGAGGCACAAGGAATCATAGGGAGACACGGCGTCTGCTCTGTGCGATGCGCTGGCCACTGCTTGCCGATTTTGAAAATTAAATTCTCCCCGCAGTGCAAGTTTGCAGCTCTCTCACGCAGACTTCGGAGCTTTGTTAAATAAGTTTGCACTTCTGTTCACTGTGGAATAGATGGAAATCAGGCATCTTTCTAGAGATGGTCTTTTCTTGTAAATACCTCTGTGCCTGGTGATATTATTTGCACATTTATCCACTTGAGTCCTAAAAGTATTCAGATAAAAAGAATCTATATCTGGCTAATTAAAAATCATCCCCATCATAATGTCTTATTAGTTTTGTGAATACTGCCTTGCCTTTCTTGACTTCTCCATGCAAATCAGAAACATTTTGGGTCTGATTCTCATTTGCCCTAAGGCCCATTTACTCCATGAAGGAAAAGTCAATGAACCTCACAAGGAAAACCAGTGAGAGCTGCACCCATTGCAAGACTTTCCAGCTCTTGGTGTGGCATAGAGAAATTTCAGCATAAAAAAGGAACCCAACTCTTGAACATGCAATGCCGTGCAATAGTCTGCATCCCACAAGCTGCCCAGGAAAGTTTATTTTGCCAATATCAGTTATTGTTCCCCCACAAACTGCTCATATCCTTAGGTCTATTGTGAAAATTTGTGATAAATCACTTCTGGGAGTTTGGGATATCCCCTGGAAAAGCTCCCAACAGCCAGTTACCAGGAGAGTGCCAGGACACACAGCAACATCATGCTTCATATTCTCTCTATTTTTAATGATGAGGAGAGGAGGGTAACATTTTAGTTCTGCATATACTGTGTCAGGATAAAATAATGTTCTTTTCTGGCAGCACTGAATCAGCACACATCCAAAATTTGCCTTCTTTTGCTGCAGATGCTGCCCCCATGGAAATTAGTGAAAGCCTCAAGCAGACATACAAGGGCAGTATTTAGCCCATAAATCACAACCCAGATCATAAATACATGCTTGAACCCTCCCTTAATATGATTCATTAAGAAGGAGCTTTTACGGTTGGGGTGGTTTTAATTATCATTGTGTAATTTTATTGTTATTGTTTCCATTAAACATTAACAAACATTCCTTATTTTTGGTTAACAAAGATCTTTCTTAGATTGCACAGTAGTTAATGAAAACCACATAAACACATGCAGAAATATACCAGGACTCTCATTCTATTAAATATAAAACTTAGAGCAGAAGATCTATAAAAAATCCAGATTGTAATGAATCATAAATAAATATGGAAAACTAACAACTGCTTTGGTAGAGCAGTGAATTTATAGCCCAAAGATTTGCATTTTTAAGGTTTGTGTTGTTGTCTGTGCTGTGTTCACAGAAGATGCATTCTCAATGCCAGAGCCCCTGGCCTCAGCTCATTTTCTTGGCTTCTCTAGACAAGCCCTGCAAACGCCCTCTTGTCCTGAGCTAAATCTGCCTTTGCCCAGAGTGACCTCTGAGCCTCTGAACCTGAACTGAGGCCACTTTCTGATCAATGAGTGAGAAGTCATCAGCCCACTGGATTTCCCAGGTTTTGGCTGCTGGTGGGATGGAGATACATCCAGCAAAGTTGCCCCCACGAACCCCGTGGTGGATGCAGCTGGCACCTCCTAGACATGTTGGAGGAGGAGAATTACAGAGAGAACAGCTGGTTCCTCATTCTTGGCTTGTCCCACACCAACAGAGGCATCTTCAATCATTTGTGAGGCTGAGGTTGCTCTGGTTTTCCATACTGGTTTGGAAAAAAACTCCTGTAACTTCCAGCTAGTGACTGGCACTGGTAAGAAATGAGATGGATAAAAGGCTGCTTTTACTACTGGCACACAGTCTCTGAACCCACTGAACATACAAATGAATTCTTGTTGAGAGACATGAAGTCAAAAGGGTTTAGCTATGTTAAAATAAACCTATAGTTGGGTTTACAGTTGGAAAATCCCGTAAGGACCATTACTCTTGGGGTAACTATTGAAGCCAAAACATATCCATGGACTCCTGCCCATTAAATGCTGTGGAGCCACTAGTTACCAACCTCAAAACTCATGTTCCAGCCTCTTTCAAGATTAACCTTCACATTTTAGCTTTGCAAGAACAATAAAAAAATTGGAAGTTCTTCCAGTACCTCTCCGAGCAACAGCAAAGCAAACTGGTCTCCAGACCAACCAGAGGCTTGGCTGGACACACTGGAATGTCAGCATTGGAAGACGTAATGGGTGAGAAAAGTAAAAGGATTTGATAATGGCAAAAACTCTGAGGCATCTGCTCCAGCATTATGGGTGTGTGTGTGTCGGTCTGTCTGACACAGCTGTTACCATGGTGGCAGAGTTCACCCAAAAAACACAAAAAGAGGACAAGCTGGATGAATGCCTGAGGAAAACACAGGAGAGCAGAGATGGCTGCAGAGGGAGATGGCTTTTGTAGGTGGGGCTTGGTGCTGATACTGAGGGCCAACTAATGAAATAATGAGTCTCGTGAGCTCCATGGTCTTCCAACTGGACAGATGTTCCAGGGGCTGGAGCCAGCTGTAGAAAAAAAAGGAAATCCCTGGGAGTTTCACCCAACCTAACCTCATTCCCATTGCTCCAAGGAACGCAGCATGATGCAGAGAACTGTCTGAAGTATTCACAGTGATGGCTGCAGAGAACCTTGAGAAACAAGGCTTTCCCAGGCAGCCCAAGGTTTTGACAAATGTGACCATGTGTCTGCTGCAGTTGTTGGGACAGCAGGGCTTTAAATGTGACTATTAAACAAGGAAGTTCCTCAGCTGCTGGCAGCTCTGGGAGGGAAGGGCTGGGAACCCTAAGCTTGCCAGTAGCTGGGGCCACACAGGCTTTGAAAAGCCCAAGGAGGACCAAGACTGGACATGCTGGGCAAGCAGGGAAGGGTGTACACACCTTTGGGTCTGCAGGGGCTTGGAGAGATGGGCTGGGGAAGCTTGGGGTGAGAGAAATTGGATGGGAGCAATGGGAGCCTAGTGAGGAGAATTTGGGGTATTTGGACTCCAGAGCAAGGGAGAGAAGGACTGGAGTGGTCGTGGGCTGATAGTGTTCCTGAAGACAGCTGCCACTCAGGCCCTTGACACACTGCTCCATGCAAACATCCAAGGGATTCCTAAGCTGGAATTACTTCAGCACTGACAAAGTGAGAAGCCCCACTGGACCTGATGCTGGGGAAGGCTGTGGAGTCAGATGGGAGATTTGTGACCCCAGAGTAGGAGGAGACCTGACTTGCAACACACTGGATCACCAACACTGTCTAATCAGGCCAGCGAGGGAGGTTTAAGCAGGTGGCAACTTACACAACACAGTGAGTTTTGACTGCACTGGGGTTTGCATACCTTGCAGTGTGCAGTTTTAGGGATGTTCAGTTTTCCCTCCATCTCATCCCTCTGGAAAGAGGAATTCACAGCTCAGAGCTCCCGAGGGAGCAGGCTGCTGCAAACAGGGAGCTGAGTGAGTGACTGAGGGGGTTCTCCTCCAGCATGCAGCAGGAGCACTGGCAGCTGAGCCACGTGAAGCTCCGCAGGCTGACGCTGGCTGGGCTGTAGCTCCTGGCACCAGCACATGCCTTGTGTCGTTCCAGCGCGGCCAGCGAGAATTACAGAACAAGTCAGAAGTATGCTCTGCAAACCACAGGCTTAAAAATAAGGGAAAACACATTTCCTCTCCTCACCAAGGTGGGAGAAGATAGTGTTTCCTCAGGCATCACTCTGCTAGCAGCATGAGGTGGGTCCTAGCTGGTGTTTAAAAGTGAAGCCAAAGCCAAACGGCTTCATTTGGGAGGGCAGGCTGGGGCCACCCACACAGAGAAATCTCTATGCTCATATGCAGTACAAGCATCAAGTCAGGAGCAGGCTGGGGATACAGGTGAGTATTTTCATGAGTCTGATGCACACCTGCCACATTGTGACAATTAACACTTCTGTACCACTCTTTTTCCCTGTTCTTCTATCCTTCAATTAGGTGAAATAATTTTCTAGTCCTGTTACTTTCCTATTATGCACAGAGTTAATAAAAGTTACCTTGGATACTCTGCTAAGGATGATTTAACTCTTTTCTGGTTTTCATCTGGACCTTCAGCACCAAAAAGGGACAACATTATGAGGATAAGTGGTTTATATGCCAAGAGCCCTTTTTTTTTAATTGATAGACTATTTGGTTTTGAAGGATTGTTTACACATTATTTATCGTAGTCTCTGGTGTCCCATTCCAGTATCAAGAAGATGGACTGCAAATCCTTAATTATACTTGCATGTCCTTTATGTGTTAAGAACCCATAAAACAAAGCACATGCAGGCTTCAGGCTTGTAATAGTTTGATGAAGATTTCTAAATTTTTCAAGCTGCCAGTCCATTTCAAAAGATGGATTACTTGTCTTAGGGTTTCATCTACCTAATTATTTCTGTCCTGATTACGTAACCACCCCATATTTTTCCTCCTGCCACTGCCCCTGAGAAGCACCTAGAGTTCAAGGGAGATGGTGTTACTGCTTAGCACATAGGTGACAGGCAGCAATGGCTGAGCTGTATCTGCAGGAAGATGTCCTTAGGGAGGGACATGGTGCACAAAGCCCAGGGACACCCTCGCAGCCCCAGTGTTTGTGCAGGTGGCAGGCAGACACGAGCACAGAAAAGGCTTGTGTCCAGTCAGGTGGGTTTCACACAAAGCTTTCTGCAAAGCCATCATGTGGCAGAAGGACAAAACCATAATATGATCGTGGGCATCCCTGTGCTGTGGGTGTCTACAGTACCTCATTGGAGGAAACTCATCTATTTGATGACAGAATCATTTAGGTTGAAAAGGGCCTTTCAGGCCATCGAGTATAACCATTAACCCAGCATTGTCAAGCCCACCCCTAAACCATGTCCCTAAGCACCACATTTATACAGTTTTTAAATATCTCCAGGGATGGTGATTCAGCCACAACCTACTGCCCTCATTTTTCAGCTGGACTCTGCAGGAGTGACAGGCAGCATTACAAGTGAGACTTGGGAGCAGAAAGCTGTGTCCTGGTTTCAAACCACCAAGGACACTGTGGGAATGTCCAAGCCAGAGACTTGCTCCACAGCACAGCTACAGTTCAAACAAAGCAGGAGTGTATTCTGAACAGGCCTTGCAGCTTCTTGCTCAAGGCTTGAAGGCACATGGATGTGTGAATCTACAAGGAGGGTTCTGTCTGCACAGAGAAGAGGACAAATGCTTTCTCCTCTGGATGGCTGGAAGTCTGCATGGCTAAGGGACAGGAATGACTGCCCCCAGGTTCCAGGCTCCCCTGACACAGGAGATCACACCAACTCCAAAGTTCCTGTGTTATAAAGTAAAATATGAGAACAAGAAAGCCTTTTTATTAGTACAACACTGCAGCTGAGATAAACTTCCACTGTTGATAAACACCGGCAGAGTTCTTAGTATTTTTTGCAGGAGGAAACATTTGCCCTAACTGCCACACTGTCCTCCTGCAGCAAGCCATGACATGGATTAACCAACACAGAAAGAAGGTGTTTTAAGATTCCCTTTTGCCCCTTTCCCTCCCTGCCAGTGAGTGGCCATTATCAGCATTATAGCTGTGTAATTCCTCTATTCCATCACAGTCCACACCTGACATTCATTTTCAGAGGAAGGGGGAGTTACAGCAGGTGGAGCCTCCTGGCCTGGGGGTGTGCTGGCTGCTGCTCTCCCCACTGCCTGCACCTTTCAGAGGACCAGCACAAGCTTCCCACAAGTGGGAGGCTGAGGAGAAGGAGTGATGGCTGCTCCTCCCAGTCACTGCAGTGGAGAGAGCTGCAAAAAAGCAAAGGGAGCAGCTCAGGGTACACTTGTACATCCTGGAGTGGGTTTGATGAGTCAAGATACAGCCAATCCCAACATCAGTGTAGGGTGGGCAAAAAGGGAGTTCAGATGGACACAGGTGCCCCAACCAGTGTAAGGGCAGATTTTGGGACCTGAGGGGTGGAGGTGCCTGGCTTGACCCTACACCTGCCCTGTCTGGGCACCCTGCTTAGCAGACATGCTGCACTTTGGCTGATCCTGCAGCCTGGAGCAGAGCCAGGACTTCCTCCACAGGCCTGTGAAACCCCTGCCCTCCCAGCACAAGCAGAGGCCTTAAAGCAGTGGAGGGTGGAGGAATGGAGCAGAGAGTACAGGAGAGGGGACCAGGAGAGTAGTGAGGGGAGAGCAGGAGGGGAAGGACACTCCTCACTGTCTAAGCCACAGGGTCCCCTCCTCCTCTTCCACCCTGCCAGAAAGAAGTGTTTGTTTCCAGTGGATGAATTGCAGCCCCTGCACCTGTGGTTATCAGCTTCAATATATTTTAAATTTAAGCTGCATCATCTATTTATACATCCAGCAGAGAAATAGGTTTTTCTCCAGCCTCAGGGCGGGGGCAGCAGCCCAGGAGAAGGAAGCAGGGTTGGCTGGGGAAGCTTTACAGCCAGGCTGATGATCCAATTAAGTCAACAAAGCGCCCCAGTGATGTGATCTGAGGGTTCAGGAGCTGGGAGTAAAGAGGGAACTGTGGCAGAAGGCAAAGCCAAGCAAACATATGGAATAAGTTACAGGGGAGACGGTTGAGGCAAAGTGCAGAAATGAGTTCAAGAGATGCCTGGGTTTTTCTCAAGAGAAGGAAAAGGATTCGAGGGGGTCTGCTTGAAAAAGCAGGAAGGGGGGATTAAGATAAAGCCAAAAGATGGAAGCCTGCTGTGCTGACTGGCCTTTGCTTGTTCCCGGAGTGCATTTTTTGCCTTCTTTTTTTCTTTCCCTTTTCATTTGTCTGTAGCAGGTATTAATGTAATTAAAAGATGCAGGAACTACTGGAGAGATCAGCAGTAAGTTAAGGGCACACAGAAGGGAGTAGGAGTGGGAGCTACCTAGCAACCGATGTACAGGAGCCAGTAAAATGCACAGATAGGCAACATCCAGGGGAAGGAAAACAAAGCCCAGGACCATGAAAGACAAGCTCACATATTGCATCCCCAAAGTGCTGCAGTGGTGTGAGCTGAAGGATGTCAAGCCAGCCCCAGGGTCCTGACACAAATTCTAACCTGGCCCCACCTCTCTGTTGCAGTGGCTTTGTGCCACAGCTTGGCCCTGTCTGAGCTGTGGGCAGAGCTCCTGTGATGCCTGGGTGAGGGCTCAGCTCCCCCAGCTCACCTGGCTGGGATGGCTGTGGCAGGTGAAGGAGCTGAGAATACAGCTGAGTGACTGACAGGGCAGCAGGAGTGACACCTGGAAAACCCTGTCTAAAAGTAGAAGGGCTATTTTGGCCTCTGTGTAATCCTCAGGGTTTACATCACCAGGAGAAGCCTGTCTGGTGGCTCCAAAACCCCACCTCAGTGGGTGTGAGCTGTGGAAGGAGAGGAAGCTGCTCTGCAAAGAGTGCCCCTGCTATGCTTTGACCTGCTTAAGAGCTTTTTATAAAACTTATTTACAGTTAAAGCCATGCGACCTTTTATTTCAGGCAAGACCTCATGTTTGATCCTGTAATTGTGGCAAGATTTGTATTTTAAAGAATACAGTGTTACAGAAAATGACACTGGAGAAGTGCTCATTCTCTGTCTCACTGTGCTTTTGGGAAAGACAGGAGTCTTTTTCCAGCAAGCCAACCTACTGTTTCCTTTTTGAACCTTAAGTTCATATTTTTATTATTTGATGTAAAACTTGTTAGGCTTCAAAGCATGGTGAATTTTTCCAAATGGTCAAGGAAAACTGGACAAGTTGTCTTTTAAGTCACCAAGCTTTAAAAAAATATCTCTTATTCCACTTTGAAAATTTGCCCTGTGTATCCTTTCTTTGATGTGGGACTTTGTTTACTTGACTGTTGTTACTGTACTACCAAGTTTTTCACCCAGGTGAAAAGAGTTGAGAAACTATTTCTAAAAAAATATGGCATAATTAAAGAGTTGAGGGGTAAAGATTGAAAAAGAAGTTTTAGCCGTCCCGAGGCTGTTTGCTGCTGCTGTCTCTCCCAGTGTCACACATGTCACCTTGCCATGGGCTTTCTCCCAGGCCCTGGGCAGAAGCAGCTCTGGGATTGAAAATGAGGGCTACAGCTCCAATGCAGGTTTCAGGGCTCGACCCCACCCTTATTTTTATTTATTTATATATTTTTATTTCTATATCTTGCATGCTGCTCCATATGAACACTGGCAGCTTCTGCCATGACTCCCCCTTGGTACTCTTGCATCATTAAAAATAAGTGCATTCATGCTTGCGGGATCAGGGACTTGTTTTGAAGTAATGGATTTGTTGCAGAATTATAGCTAACTAGCTGTGTCTTTTGCAAAAAAAAAAAAAATTTAAAAAAATTGGTTATGCTGGTTTTTAAGTTTCAGGCCATTAAAAATTACCCAGAATGTACAGTCACTCAGTAGCAGCTTCGTAGATAAGGATTTAATTATAAGCCCTGCACTCACTTATACTCTTTGAATACCAAATGTATTTTGTGATTGCTTTCAGAGCACACTATTTTTTTTTCCCCAGAAATTTGAAGGCAATTGAGCAATTTTACAGTCTGGAATCCTGATTCAGCAGCCTTCCCTGTTCAGCAAAGAAATGATGTGCTTAATTCCAATGGGACTTGGGCATATGCCTAATTGGGACCAATGTTAAAGATCACATTAAAATTAATATCTTAATTTTTGTACCATTTTTGTGCCCCTGTGTGGAACACAATTTGGTTCAATGACTCAAACTTTTATACGAAGAGGGTTTTGTTAAATCTCCACTCGGTTGCAGGTGCTGCACAAAGCCCAGAAGGTTTAATGGAAACAGTAGTTGGTATGTAAAATACTTTCAATATGTCCTATGTATTACAGATTATGTATGTATGTATGGTGTTTGAATACCATGTATGTATTCAAAGGAGGAGGAAGAGAAAAGGAGAATTTGGAGATGCCCTTGGGGGGTTTAGCTGAGCAATTCAGCATAAGGATAGCTGAGAGCAGGCTCATAGATGGAAATTTTCCCTGGTTGACGACAGCTTCCAGCTTCTCTCTGTTGTGGGGGTGGTTGTTCTTTTGGGTTTTTTTGGTTCAGCTTTTTATTTTGTTTATTTTGGTTTGGTTTTGTGTGTGTGTGTATGCTATTTTTTGGGGTTGTGTTTGGGTGGGTTGTTTTTGCTTTTGCTTCTGCAGCACGCCTTGCTCTCTTTTGCCTTCCCTATCTCATATCACACTTCTTGGAGATTTAGGACTGACTGTGTTGGAGACCCAGGTCCCAGTACAAACTCTAGTCAGCTAAAAGACTTGTACTCAGTCTTTCTTTGTCCTAATCATTTGGCTACTGGCCAGGCAGGCCTGATATTATATCTTCCTCCAGCTCTGGCTTTAAACAGAAATTCCATCCTTTTCTCGGTGAAAGTTTATAGCAGCTGCTGTTCTTCTGGGGAAAAAATCAGATCTGATGAGCTTGCACTGTCTCATGGAAAAGCCATTTTATTCAAAAATTTCTAAGCAAGCCAGAGTCAGCACGCTGGGCTTCGTCCCAGTGCTCTGGATGATGCATGATGTGCAGGCACTGGGGACTGTGCTCTGCTGCCAACACCCTCTGACCTGGGAATGACTGGAGAGCAGGAGCCCTGTCCCTGAAATCTGCCCTTTTTCCTGCTTTCTCATCCAGTGGGATCAGGAGAGGAAAGGGTGATGGTAAACAGTCTCTGGAGAATATGTGGGGAGCACCATGATCACTTAGCCAGGATGGGTTAAATAATCCCTTGTGTGCTAAGCCCCCAGTGCTGCTGGCACATGCCTGGGGGCACAAACAAAGATGTGGGGAGATGCAGAGAATGACCATGGCAAATGGCTCCAGCAGTTTTGTCCTGCTTCCATCATCTCCTCACCCCTGTAGAAAGGGGTGACCAGCTAAGGGATGGGACTCTGGTTACAGGTGTGGTCTAGAGGGAGAGTGCATCAAGTAAGAGGACCTCCCATTAAACTGCAGCTGCAATCTTGCACACCTGCATGTTAAAGGGAAGGCAAACTTGACCTGAATTCTCCCTAGCAGAATTTTTAAATATTTTTTTCACCAGTGTGAAAGATAACTCCCCCTAACTCTTGACGTCATTACACCAAAATGCTTATGGGCCATTTCAAATTGCAGAGTCCTTTGTGCCTCTGTTGTCTGTAACTTGCCACAGAGAGAAAGATGAGGGCAGGACTCTGGAAGGACCGTATCTCTCTGATCCTGAAGTGCCCCAGCAGCACAACTTCACTCCACGTGCATCCTTCTTCTCTCTTTCCTTGCTCTTGGGGAACCAGCAAACTGAGCTGAGGTCCTGTGAGACTTCCTAGGTGGGAACCACAGTTCTGAAGCCACACATCACCCCACCAGAGCCACGACATCCTCATCCAGCAGCCTCAGTGCTGCAAGTGCCAAAGCACAGCCTGGCATAACTCATGTGCAGGTTTGCTGTGAGCTGGGTCTTGGGCTCTTTCAGAGTACCCTGCTCTCTGAAGACCATGCCATTGGGCCCTTAAATCCCAGAGCTTCTCCCTAGCATCTGCTCAGATCAGGAGAGTGCACTGCTGCCCAGTTCATTTAATGCCTCTTTCCCTGGAGGTCTTGAAGCTTTGAGGGGCTGGACTTGTGGCAGTCCCCATGGAAGTACCCAAGGTAAACTCATCTCCATTCCAGCCCCTTGGTGGGAGCACAGCTGGGGACAGCGATGGATGAAAGGGCAGCTTTTCTTTGGGGAAGTTATTGCCAGTACATCCTACTCTGCTGTACTACAAGGTAGTACCTGGATAATAAATAAAGAATATGGAGGTTTCCTCACCATTACAATAACACTGCAAACTGCTATGTTATTTATTGTCATATCATTTTTTGCCAAGGGCTTTAGCTCGTCTATTGGTCGTTAGAAGCAGAAGCGTTTGCAAAACAGTTTAAAAAAAACATCTTGCACTGTTATTCCTCAGCTTCCATTTCCAAGCACTCTACCTCAGGAACACGGTGAGACTGCCTGTGCACAAAACACTGCCAGATGTAGAAAGCAAACGAGCTGAGAAAACGAAACGCTTTTTATCATTCCTTTCAGCTAGAGTAATCGTACGTGTTAGTCAGAACAATTGCAGGAATGAAATTTTCAGAGAGAAGCGTGATTTAGGTGAATTTCAGATTCCCTTTTTCTCCTTCAAATTCCTTTTTGCCTGGGCTCGTGTTTGGGCGGGGGTTTCTTCGCGCTAGCTGGAACTTGTACCTATGGCTAATCATCCTACCGGGTCTCTTGGGCTTTCCATGACATGAATAATCCCAAAACACCAGCTCTGCCTGTCACCCACTGTCTTCTTTAGCAGCAGCCTGTGCCACAGCCGCCGAGAGCAAACAGCCGCAGCGCGCCGGCGTTCGCGGCGTGTTTGCCTTTCTCCCCCGCCCCGAGCAATTGACGCGTAATTGCAGAATATTCGGAGGAAGGGCAGAAATGAGGGTCAGGACCCGGCAGCCCACGTCGGCCAGCTGGCCCTGCCGCTTTTACGTGACGTGAATGGGCAGCGAGCCGGCCCTCAGCCAGGCTGTGGAACGCGTGGGATGGATGCACAGCGGGAAGCGCTGCAGCGATGCTCCCAGGGCAGCGGGACGGATCTGCTGGGCAAGGCCGGCACAAGCCTGCCCAGCCCCTCCATCCATCCATCCATCTATCTATCTGTCTGTCTGTCTGTCTGTCTGTCTGTCTGTCTCTCTATCAGCAACCACTGGCTACCGGCTTTTGTCATTCACATGATGGTGTCCCTGCACCCTTATTGGGCTCTTAATATTTAGCAGCCTGTCAGTCAGCTTTAATTAGTTTTTTTCCAGAGTGGTCTGTGGGTTGAGGGCTGCTGCTAAAGGCATTTGCAGAGGTTCAAATGCACGGCAGTTCAGGCTTAAACGCGCTGGATGGTGGGATTAAAAGCAGAGTTAAAAATGTGCCCTTTGTGATACGCCTGGCAGCTCCAGGGGCCGGCGTGCGCGGCGCTGATGAATGCACGCAGCGGATCGAGGGAAGCAGCCTGCCAGCAGAGCCGCAGCAGCACACACAGCTGAGCGGGGGATGTCCTCAACCCCGTGTCCCTGTACTTGTGCTCCAAGTTCCCACACATAGAGGTACCTCTCCCCAAACCACACTCCAGCCCCTGACACCCAGCTCTGCCCCACAGAGGACAATCAGACCCCAGAGCAGCACCCTGGCATTGCTCTGCTCCTTTATTGCATCCCCCTGCCCAACCATCAGCTTCCCTACCTCACTCCATGGACCCTTCACTCCCCCGGCCCCCCAGTCCAGCACCCCTTTCACTGGCCCCAGAACAACCTTAACACCCATCTGCCTTAATTTTGTCTGTTCTCAATCTACCATAAACTTTGCACACCCTCAACCCCTGATATGTCCTTTACATCCTGTGTGTCCCATCTATTCCAGACCAATGACATCAGGGAGAGTGGCCATGTGCTTGTGCACAACCCAGGAATAATCCTGCCACGACCTAGGGTGGACCCGTGAGCCAGAAATAATAATTCCAAATATTTTAAACAGCCAGAGGAGACTGGCTGAGATAAAATGTCATGGGGAATTCCCTGCCAGCACAAACAATATGAATTACAGAATCAGTAACACAAAGTATCATTAACTGTTCTGGCCCTGCAAAATCAGGCTGTGTCTCAGCAGTCCGAAGGCAGAACAGGGTGGTTTGAGAAGGGCAAGACTGGTGGCGCAGGGGTACGGCTGAAAAGAAGCCAATTAGTGGTTTTGTTCGTGGCTTTTGTGGTGTTTCATGACCTCCCTGGTGGTGTATATTCTTCAGGGGTCGGGCTGACCTGGATGGCTGGGATTCAGATGTTAATTTTACTTTCGATGAGATGGAAGAAGTGGCCAGCCTGGCCTTTGGGAATATGCATTGCTCCTCAGCAGGTCGGAAAGGCAGTTTGGCACTCAAGCTTGGCCTGGCCTGGCTGTTTCTAAACTTAAGGCAAGCTTACAGTGGCCAGGGTAGCTAATTACACCAGATTTCAAATACTTAATGAAAAAAAATTCCTGGTATGGAGCAGCTCTGGCTTTTCTCGTGTTTCTCAGTCCATGTTCACTGCTGTACCATGAAATTCCCACTCTGGCAGACAGAGGACTGTTTGTAGAGGCTGGCTTCTCAGTGCAGCAGAGGTGAAAGCTGCACAGATATTTAACAGTAATAACCCTCACATTTGAGCACTTTGCAGATATTTACTACAGGCAGCAATATCTCAGTTCAACAGATAGAAAGTTTAACAGAGACAAGGATAATCTGAATTTCCCAAAGGTCCCAGAAGAGAAGCATGGTATGATATCAGAGCTGTAGGTCTAATACCCTTCGCCTTACAGATCCATGCAAATCCTGTTAGACAAAATTGAAGTCTCTTTGGGGGAAACCACCAACTCCTGTCCTGTGTCCATTTGGCAAATTGCTCCTCACACCCTATGAATTCCTTTTGAAATCTGTCCTGAACCCCCATCGTTCTAAATGTTTGTCAGTTCCAGGTGACCGCCAATCAGAAGTATTTTTAAAACTCATCAGGAATGAATAGTTTATTTTTAAAATGCTGGAATATTCAACAAGATAAACCCCATTTGCTTAGAGACTACTTGTGCAGCTAATCAGCTCAGTAATGCATCGTTTTGATAGAAAGCTCTCCCCTCTTTGCTTGGTAAACATGGCATACATTATTCCTTTCTGCATGATGATGTTAAATAAGGGAAACGTGCTGCAGACAGGGTGGTTTCCTGTGCTGCTGATTTGATTCAGGCAGTTATCAGATGACAAGATCTCAGATCCAGGAGGGATGTGGTGACTGCCTGTGGGGGTTACAAGCAGTCCTGCTACTGCCTGCCTTGATGTCCTTGGTCTCACCACTTGGCCCAAAGTTCATTAATTTTAGGCTTCAGGAAGGGCTGTGGGGTTTACAGATTAGGTTTTCTATGCAACTCTCTTCTGTGGGAATGACAACAGCAAAATCTTGTGTGGACCCACCAAGCTTCTGGACCCCTAACACAGAGGCAAAGAGAGGGGATCCAGGCAGGCAGGATTAGCTGGCAAACACACCCAGTTGTGATGTAGGAAGAGCCAGAGGAAGGGAGTTTGTGGGCGAACATGCTGGCACAGCTTAATCGGATGTTCATTCCAAGGAGGGAAGGAGCTGGCTGCAGCCTGCAAAGGATGCTGGCAGCAAGGAAAGGCAGGGATCCACTCCCCAATCTGCTCAGCAGAGAGCAGGATGTGATTTGGGGTGTAAAGCTGTATTAGTGTCCAAAGTGCTGCTCGGCTCACACAGGAATCCTTTGTGTCCTTAATGAAGGGAAAAAGCAGGGCTTTATTCCGAAGCTTTGTGTATAATCAGATGCCATGTTGTAAGGCTCTGGAAAACACACCAGAAATAATAATTGGGAGGAAATAAAAGGTTTAGTTCAAAACAGTGTGTGATTTAAATAAGAAGTGAAAAAGAAAGTGCGCAGGATTTGAGCATCAGAAGAATGAACTTTTAATTCATTTGCACTGAGATTACAGGAGGAGGGGCAGCATTTAAACTGGTATAAAAAACTAGTTTAGATGTAAATGAGAGATAATGGTCTTTGGTAAGGAAATAAGCAGGGGGATGAACTTTGGCCATCGGGAGCCCGAAGAAAGTCCTGGCGTTGTCGCTGGAGCTGGAAGCCCCAGATGCAGTAATTAGCAATGAGTTTGCAGATCTCAGCAGCCGTGGAACAAAAGGGCATCGCTGTGGAGCTGGGCTGCCAGCTGGGAGAAGAGGAGGTGAGCTGGCATGCCACAAGGGTTCATTACCCAGCAGTTTGCAGAGGGGAAAAGAAAAGATCCGAGGCTGCAGCCTGGGGCAGGCATAAAAGCAATCTAGGGTTTGTGGGGTTTAACAGTTCCCAGAGCCCTGGCATTTACAGCTGAAGAATTCCCTCAGCAACTGAGCCAAAGGGGTCGGGATTTTTCAATAGGTCTTGCAATGCCCGTGGAGACAAGTGCTGCTATTCTTTAACCCTTAAAGGTTCAGTTGATTAGTTTGGAGCAGGGAGGCACGCTGCCAGAGAGATGTGATTTGGTTTGTAATCATCCCATGTGCTTACCTGCTCAAGAAGTAAGGAGGAGTAGGAAACAGATCACAAACCTGCCTGCAGCAGCCATGCTGCTTCTTTCTCCCCTCAGCCCAGGATAGTGTTTGCTGCACAGGCAAAGTTAAAGCCATGTCCACCCAGCCCACATGCATCTCACATCCTGCACGGGTGTCATTAGCCAAAGTTTGGCCTTAGATCTGAGGTTTGTTACTGGTATTATTTGTGTTTGTTGAGAAGAGCTGGTCCTAGTTTGGTCTGGGAAAAGCCCAGTCCTCCCCCCAGGGTCCCTCAGCTCATGGAGGGATTGATTGATCTGCTTATTACTATCATGTTATTATTATTTAATTGCTCTCAAGGACTGGCCTCCCTGGAATGCAGCATTTGTTTCTGCTGAGGCCACCATGGCCCAAATCCTCCAGCCCAGGACGGCAGCTCCTGGCGTAGCAACCCCCCTGCTCAAGAAAGAATGTGCCCCTGCTCCCTTCCCTGTGAGTGCTGCACAGCTTCACTACAGGCACATCTCATGAATGCTGCTTATTGCCACCTCTCCATGGCCTGCCTAAGCCCAGCCAGATTTGTTATAGATTTACATGCAGAGTGACCTGATTTCTGGGTCCTGTCAGGAAAAAAATAACTCTGTTGTCATCTGAGTGATGTATGAGGCAGGCAGCCCCCAGGTCAGGCCTAGGCCTCACATTCCCAGGACTGGCAGAAGAATGAGAATTATCCTCCTGCTCCTGTGCCACTGCACTTAACACCCCATATGGCATCTGAAAACAGCTGGGAGTTCCACCAGCCAAAGGTTCCAAACCCTCACAACACCACTGAGCAAGTCCTCACCCCTCACGCCAGGCTTTCACATTTTGCAGGTGCCACTCACTCTTTTTCATGAGCTTCTTACCAACGTGTGTCAAGCAAAATCCTGAAGCCCACCACCAGGATCACTTCTCTTCCTTCCTGGCTCCCTTCCTCCCTTCTCCATGCTAATTCCGTTTCTCCACAGTGCTGCCTTGCAGCTCCTCTGCCCATGGGCTGCCTGCTGTGCCCTCACCCCCTGCCACACCACTCTGAGGTCACTGCTCCTGCCCCAGAGTGTCCATGAGTGCATGTGCAAGCAGGAGGGAAGGGAAACAGGCTTGCTGCAGTCTTCTGCAGCTGCTCAGAGCTCCAAGCAGCTCTGGCTTTGCAACATGGGTGCCAGGGTCCAGTCTCTTGCTGATGGACGCTGGAAAGCATTTCTGTGTCACTGCAAAAAGCATGGAGTGCCCGGGTATGGGCGTCCCCAGGGGCAGGAGGAGCAAGGGAGGAGTTTCTCCTCCCTTCTGTACACCTTCGCAAACCTGGACTGGGGGACAACTCACTTCAAACCTGAGGCTGGAACCTGGGCCCCAGCATGGGCAGGTCAAGCCCAGCAGAAGGGAGCTCCATGCCCACGGCTTCAGGAGAGCCCAGTCTGGGGAGCCACAGGCTGTGCTTTCAGTGGAGTGTGAGAAGGAGGAATAAGGTCATAACCCTCTGACAGGAGAGCTGGGGAGGGTTCTTCCCAATATCCAGTCCCTTCCCTGACACCCATGCCCCAGCATGTGCCTGAGCAAGCTGTTAGGTCTCTGAGGCTGGAAATGTGCCATATGGTACCCCTGGCCTTGGGGAGAGAGACGTCTCTGGTTCAGCCCAAGGTTTGCGAGCAAGCTGCTAGCTGAAAACACAGAAGTGGATGGAGAATTGATATTTGAAATGCAGAGGGGAATGGAGGAAAAGCTTGAGTCCCTCCTCGAAAGTGCAACATGCTAACATGGGCAGCAACCATCTGTCCACCGTGCTGGCTGGCCTGCTCCAGGCAGCGTGCAGCTGGCACTGCCAGGGGGCACAGCTCCACTGGGCCATGTCAGGCTGGGATTTTTTTAAATTCCCTTTTATTGAAGAGACTGCAGACATTCCCAGCCAGATTCACTGCTGGCATCGCCTTTAGCCACACGGCTAGAGCAATGTCAGGAGCAGATACAGCTCCAGGATTTGACAGTCTTCCAAAATGTGGATTGGCACTGAGAAAAGCCACTAAGGTAAGATCCTCCTGGTGTGGAGCTGTGCAAGCTACTGCACCAGAGCTGCCCACAGCTGGAGGAAGGGAAAGGCCATGGATCAGAGTAGAGAGGAGTGTAGGCAGGGGAGAGCTGAGCATCCTGCAGAGCTGTTTGTAATAACCACTCTTAAAATGTTACGCTGTATGGATTGGGATTGAAGGTGTTTCCCATACCTGTCATGTAAAGCTCTGCTAATTTGGCAGCATTATAATCGGTTTTTTCTCCCTCGCTTTGCTTTTCCCAGCAAGAGGATTCTGGATCATCAGACCCAGTTTACACAGCAATTCACACCCCTCCCTGTGTGCATTTGGGAAGAGCAGGAAATCTCCAGTCTGGGAGACAGAACTTGTTTGGAACCTGTGTCTAATTCCCAGAAACCCAGAGCTGAGCACCCACCACCCAAGCTCAGGGGAAGCTTGCACCGAGATGGGACATGCTGCATTTGTTGTCTTTTGTCCCCTTCCTAGTCCTCTCTTTCGTTGTCTGTGTTTTTTAAGGCAATTTAGAAGTGATTTGTCATTCAGCAGGTAAGAGGAGACTGATCCTTTATACGTGGAAAATCTCAGAGCCATTGGTACTCTCAGTCAAGTCTCTCCCTCCACACCAGAACAGGTCTTGTCCCTCTGTGCTAAGACAGTGACTCACACAGATTTGTCCAGCCCTGGGGCAGGGCAGCCTCTGCCCCACCCCCCAGCCTCTTTGTCCATCACTGATTTTCAATTCCAAGCTGTCTCTTGATTGCTAGTTTAAAAATTCCCCACAGCCATTTCTAATTCTTCTCAGGTATAATCTCCCCAGGGAGGCTGTGCCCCCTCACCACACGCTCCCTGTGCTCCTGGAAAGGCCGGGCTGATTGCATTCATGCATCACTGTGCAAACCTACGTACTGCCACTTCCCTCCTGGGAGGATTTCTCTGTCTGCAGGAGGATCCCTGAGGAGAGGAGGGCAGGGGAGGGATGGGCAGGGGAACGGCAGTGTCACCCCTGGCCGCTGGGAGCAGGGGCAAAGGACACACTGAGGAAGGAGGAGAAAAAACAGGTAAAAAGAAAAGAGCTCAGGTCCTTTCTTCATGTCTCAAGTGGGCTACATCACCTATCCACACCCCAGCTGAGTGCACACCTGGCCACACTTTGCTGATATATATATATATATATATAAAATAGACAAATTTCTTGCACATCTCTACCCTGCTTGGAGGTGAGAGCACGTCTGCCAACACACAGTTTCCAGAAAGGGAGCCTGTGGCCATCCTCTGTTGGGGGCACAACAGGGCAGAAAAGCTCTACATAACCTCCTGAACTCAGGGGCCTCACAGCAAACTCCTCTCCTGCCCTAAAGGCAGCATGGGCACCATTTGGAGGCTCTGCAGCCACCCCAGAAATAACTCCAAGGCATCCCCCCACCAGAGCTGTACATCCTTCCTCACTACCAGCACAGGCGCACACCCCTTCCGCTCCCATCCGCCTTTTCAATTTTTATCCAATGTTGGCAGCTGCTCTGCCACGCAGGAGTGAGCCAGGGGAACCACTGGCTTTAAACTGACTCCTGGAGAGACCTCCCAAGTCGTAAATTTTCTAGTTAATCATGTCCCAGTAGAGAGGACACTCAAAATCAGCAGCGCCCAGCACTCTGGAGCAGCACAACCTCCTATGGGTACGAGTAATCCTTCAGAAGAGCATCCAGGGGAGAGTGGGGAGCTTTTCCCTGTGTTCTCCATTTGCTAACTGCTGGCCTGTGATGGCTCTTCCAGCGTCACTGTTATCACCATTCCTTTTCCAGAGGCAATTAGCCTGCTTCCCCTGCTGTTTGCACAGGCCTCACAGGCAGCAACAGGGAGACAGAAAGATGGGAAGTTAAACATGATTGCAGTGCCACAAAATCAACAGGAGGACAGCAGGGGCTGGGTGTTGCCTGAAATGGGATGTAAAGCCTATTTTCTTTCATTCAGCAGTGGATTGATTCCCAGTCCAGGGAGAGCTGCTGGCTGTAGGTCAAATGGCACATTGTCTTCTCACCATTGGGCTTTTGCTCTGCCAAAATCAGCTTTTATCAAGAGTGATAACAGACCTCTTGGGTCTGGAAAGAAACAGTCCTGCGACATTGTTCCCCTCAGGATGCAGGTGACAGTACCCCACACACCTGTGGAACATGGGGCAGTGGGGATCATCCCTTGCCCAAGGGCCATTGGGTTCCATGGCATGGGGCTGTGCTGTCAGACTGCAGCACAGGTTGCCCTTAGGCAGTCTGCAACTCCTCAGTCCCTCTGTCTTCCTTCTAGGGTGTGGGTGGGTTTGGGTTATGCAATGCTGGACCAGTGGGAGAAGGCCAGCAGAGTGCTGAGGTGACTGCACTTTTGTTTTTCATTTTGTCACATTTTGTTTTCCCGCTGTCATCCTGCATTGTCAGAACCCATAAAATGCAAGAAATTACCCATATCCATGCTGACTGCATCCCAGTCCCACTCCCACCATAAGCAACAGCAGGATGTAAATGCTGAGTTTCGCCTGAATTTTAACATTAATCCTTGGTTTTGTTAGGCTTCTCCAGCAAAGCTGGGGAAGATTCTCACTTCTTCCAGCACCCAAGGGCCACCTGAGAGCCAGGTTGGGGCAGTTCTACTACTATTGTCTCATTACAATCCCTTAGGACCCCAATTCCTGCAAGGAGTCCAGAGATGCCCACTGCCTCATGAGGTGCCCTTGCACCAGGCTGGAGGGGAGGACAGCCCCCTGTCCTTGCTGCCACAAGACCAAAAGGGAAGGTACGTGACAGCCTTGTCATTAACCCTGCACATCCCCCATGGCTGGCTGGGAAAGTCCAGCCTGACATTCACTTCCCATCATCCATCACGTCTTTGACTTAATGTGCTGGTTTTGGGTGGGCACAACCCTCGGCACCTCCCCTGGATACCAAGACTTGCAGAGTGCATGTGCAGGCAAATCAGGGGCCTCAGGCTCAGTCCTTGCTCTATTCCAAGCTTGGGTCCCTATGCCATTCCCCACTGAGACCTCAGGCAAGGCTTGTCCTTGCTCCAACACTTTTAGGGACCAAGCCCTTATTCCAGGATGCTGCTGTCTCCCCCCCTGTAAAAGGAATTTCTAATTTCTTCCAGTGCAAAATCTGAGGAGCATCTAATCCCAGACAGGCAGCAGGCCACTCTGGAGGGGATTCTTCTTTTCCACTGCCCTCTTGCTCCCTCTGTTCAGGCAGGCAGAGGAAGAGGTGAATGCACTCATGCCTGAGCCCACACTCGCCTGCTCTCTGTGGGGTTTGTCCCTTGGCAAAGGGAGCAAGTCTCCTCCTGTTCTGCAAGGTTAGAGCTGCTGGGACATTCCCATCTCCTCCTGCCAAAAGCACTGCTGCTGAAATCGCTCTGCTGCAAATAAAACCATCTCCTGACTAATTACTGGGGAACAGTTCACCTTCTATTTTTAGACCAGCTTGCAAGCTTGCATTGAAGATTATCCTGCTCCTGTTTTTCTCTCCCTGCCTCTTTGCTGTACGTGTTTCTCTTCCTTTCTCTCCCTTGCTGCAAATCGTGCTGAACCAAGCTTGGCTTCCCGTGTGGTGGGGGAGCAGGGGGCAGCCTCCTGCCTGCACGGCAGAAACAGTCATCCAAAAGCCATTGACACCGATTGCTTTAGCATCAGGTGGAGAGGGAGCAGCGTTTCGCGGAGCCAGGAGCCTCTTCTCAGCTTGCCATGCCCATCCTCTGCCTGCTGAGTGCTCCCTCCACCTGGCCACAGCCTGGGACCTGCTTCCATCTGCTCCACACGCTGTTCAAATCGCCCTGTCCAAGTTCTACGCTCTTGCAAGACAAGAGGGACTGATAAAGAAAGGAAAAGGCTGTCAGAGCCCTGGCCTGCGGAGCAATCAGCGCGTTCCACGGAAGCAGGAGGCAGCTGGATGGGGAAGCGGGGTGTGAAGGGACGGCCACACAGGCTGTAAATCCTGCACTGAGCTGTGTGTCAGCCGCAGGAAGGCACGGCCACGGCACCTCTGCTTGGCACTGAGACACTCTCCCTGCTGTGCCCGCAGTGAAGAGCTGAGGCTGCTCCGTCTGCCTGCGGAGCGGAGCCGGCTGGCATCACAGCGGTGCCGGAGCTGCCTCGGGATGACAGTCCCCCTGCCAGGAGACCTGAGCTCACACGGCCTCAAAAGAGCAGGGGTGACACGTTCAAAGCCCCCCTGGAGGCCAGGGACCGCGGGAGGCAGAGCTCCAGCCACAGGCAGAGCGTCCAAGCCTGCCTGGCAGGGTTAACCTTGGTCCCCAAAGCCGGTTAGGCAAATTAGCACGGCGTTTTCCCCGAGCTAATTAACTTCCCTCACAGCAGGACTAATGAGCTCCAGCTCAGCACTTGGCTGTGGCAGCCCAGGAGAGGGGATGGCCTCCGGGGCTCGGGCCTCGCTGCAGCGTCGGCTGGAATCGGCTCCCTCCAGGAAACTCCTGCTTCTGAGCATCCACTGCACAGCTCTGCTGGCCCAGGGCAGGAGCCTCGGTCTTCTCCACTGGCCCTGGAAGCCACTGCAGCTTGGGGAGTGTGTGCGAGTCCCCTTCTTTCGCCAGGAAGGTCTGGGATTCCCCAGCTGGCAATGCAATACCAAGAACAAGCCTCAGCACCTCTTGGCAGCTTCAGAGGGACACAGGTGGGATTCCTTTCAGCCCGGGAGGGCTGTTGGGGAGTTGCCTTTCAGTATGTCCCTTGACTTTTGATGAAGGTGGGCACGATCCAGCCCTATGTCCACTGCAGCCAGTGGTCAGTTTTCCATTCTTTTCAGTGGCCAGTGAAGCAAAATGTCCTCAGTATTTTCCTCCTCTCTTCCTGTCCCAGCAAACCACATTTATTTTACCCTCCACTCAACTCTTCCAGGGATCGATGGGTCATCAAAATGATGAGTTAGTGCCTGTAGTGACAGTGGCACTTTCCATTACTGCTGATATACCTGGGGGACACATGTCTCCCAAAGACTCATCAAGGCTGGGAAATTCAACACAGCGGCCAAAACTGTCATTTGCAATGAAGCCACCCCAAAGCACGAGACCTGCAGTGCAGGCAGGACCTTCCCAGACCTGCAAAGACCCCTCTGAACTCCTGGAGAGCTCCGGGGACACCAGCATGGACAACGTGGAACTGAGCACAGACTTGGATCTAAGCTACTGCTGCTTTTTGGGGTATTCCTTCTCCCTTTTCACTGACTGATTTTCTCATAGAGAGCTGCTTGGATAAACACTTCTAGCTGGGGAATGATTCCTTTTCTTGCATATGTCTCACAACTAACAGACACCGTGTCTTTTTTTGAGATTGCATTATTATGACATTTTAATTGGCTCAGGACTATGCAAGTCTCAAAGCCAATTTGGCCCCAGCATTTCCAGGCAGAACTGTTTTCTGTCTCCATTTTGATAGATATTTTACATCGGCCAAAATGGCCTCGCATTAAATAAAACAAAACCTCCTCTTATTTTAGAATTCGTTCAGGAGTGGTCCATTCCCTTCCTGCTTCAATTTCGGCCTGAAACCTGAAGCCTACCTGTCCTCGCCATGGCCGAGCTGCCCGCCCAGGGATGGCTGCGGGGCCGGCGGCAGCTGGGCTGCCTGTCCCCACTCGCCTTTGTCTCTCTGCCGTGCGGGAGCCAGATCTGAGCCAGCGCTCCGGGTAATTGCCGGATTTCAGGCAAAGACGAGGCTGCAAGTCGTGAACTGCTAATGAGTGGGTGTAGCTGGAAGGGGACTGGCGGGGGGACACTTGGGGACAGCCGGCCGTGTGCCGTGGCACGGGCAGCGGCTGCGCTGCTCCGGGAAAGCCGGAGGACGTGTCAGAAATGTGCCACACGTGGTGACGGCAGCGGCAGCCGGCGGTGACACAAACGCCCGGCGGCGGCGCAGCCCGAGCGGAGCATCCCCGTGCGCGGCAGTGCTAATCTTTAATTTGTCACACCTGCACGGCTCCTCCGGCCTCCTGCCGCCCTGCCTTCCTCTTTTTTCCGAGGCACTGGCTTTGATGACGCCTGGCAATCCAATGCTCCCGGCTGGAGCTCCAACACCCTCCCGCTCCGGCCGGGCCGCCCTCCCTTTCCGCGCTCCCCGGCCTGGGGGCTGCCAGCCGCACACCCCGCTGGCCCCAGGGACCGCTCTGCCGCCCCGTGCCTCACACGCACGCACAGATTTTTCCAGTAAAGCTGGAGGAGACCGTCTGGATGCTGGGTGCAGTGCTCTACCCCCCCACACACACCCTCCGCTGTCCTGCCCTCTGCAGTGACAGTGACAGGTGCCCGCAGCCACTGCTCGTTAAGGTCACCGCCGGAGGGCTCTTAATCAGCAATGGCCAAAATCCGCGGCTCGGAACAGCACAATGGCCCGGGCACGGCTCTAAATCCAGTGACACAGCACACGCAGGCAGCAGCCCAGGGCCGCAACACACATCGTTTATCTGCTGCCCTGCTCGGCACCTTGCTCACCTGCAGCAGCAGAGCTGTGGACTCTTGCCAAGCACCAGAGGCAGAAGGGAGAGAGCTGCCAACTAATACCGTGTTGCTGCCGATACGGAGTCTGTCTGCCCCAGCCTTCCCTGGACTAGAAATACCTTCGGTGGATAAAAGCCCCTCCAGTTTGTGGCGTGTACCAAAATCTTTTGGGTTTCGGCACGTTCCGAGCTAAGCTGCTGAGAGGTTCCTGCAAAGGTGCAGGATGCCGTGTCAGCCCTGCAGCTGGAGGGCTGGGTAAGCCCTGCCCTGGGCTTGGGTGTGCCATACATGCTGCTGTCTGTAAAGTATCACCCCAGGATCTTGTGCGAGCAATTTTCCTAGCTTTTCTCTCTTCTTTTTTTTTTTATTTTTTAACCAACTTGCCAGGTGTTGCTGTAGTTCATGACCCAAGATCCATTTTTTTTTCTTCATTCTGACTTTACGCTTTCAATATGATTTACAAAAATTGCTCATAATAAGGCTCATTCAGCAGCTGGATAATGGCTGTCAGGAGTTAAGAGACACTGTGGCATGTTTAGCACAGAAGCATATTGAGTTTCTAGGTCCCAAAGCTCTGTGGCTTTTAGGTAATTTCTATTAAGGGTAGGATGTGCAAAGGTACCTATGGGGTAGCAAAAGAGCATTCTTGTAAAGGATAAGAGGGTTGCAAGACGGAGGAGGGACAGTAAATGGCCTCAGCAGTGAATTCACAACTGTAAATCCTGATTAAAAGAGTTCGAGGTCTGGGAAAGGCTGTGTTAATCCTTTCCTAACCTTGGCCTTAAAAACTTGAACGACCGGCTCTTTCCCTGCGCATCCCCCTCGGGCAGCTGTGACCTGCCTGCCGGACACTGAGCAGGACCAGGGAGAGACGGTGACAAAACACTCCCCCATCCCTCGGAAACGCCTTTGGTGTCCAAGAGCTTGCAGCACGGTGCTTGCAAAGCCACCCCCGCGGGTGAGGGGCTCCTTCTGAGCAGGAGGGGAGGTCGATGGTCGGCAGTGGGGCTCCTTCCTCACCAACAGCCCGTTCCCCGGCAGGACCCGCCCTTTTGCTCCCCTTTTCTTCCTGGCTTCACCTCCAGCACCCCTGCTCATTTTGATTTTTCTTTTTATTTTTGTGGGTTTTTTAGAGTAGGAAGAAGAGGTGCTTTTGTGGCTAATAGGTTTTGGGTTTGCCCTTCTTTCTGCCAGGCTGGATCCATATAAGCCAGGGTAAAGTCTGTGGGCTAAGTGACTTTATTTATTGCCTCTTTCAAGTCTTTAAATCACTCAGGGGTTATTCTCTGTTGCTGCTGCTTTGCTGATTTGTTTGGGGCAGGGACTTTTTTTCTTTTTGCCTTCCTCTCTAGGGCCTCTGTAATTCTCACCTCAGGCACCAATTACGGCTCAGCGGTGCTTTTGGGCAGCGGCCGAGTTTGAGAATTGCACAGCCTTGGGGAGGGGGAGGCTGGGCGGGAGGCAGCCTCTGCAGGAGGCGATGCTGCGGGGAGGGGGCCGGAGGCACCGCAGGGATGAGCTCTGGGGTTTCATAACCAGAGCTGTTGGGAGGTTTGCTGTCGTAAAGGTCTCCCCGCTGAAGCTGAGCTGCATAAACTGCTGGATAATCTGTGTTAGAGGCTTTTCCTCCCCGGCAGGGGAGCTGCTGGATGCCAGCCACGTTGAGTGTTTCATACTCGCAAACCTCTACTTTGCTTCCCAAATTCAGCTGCTCTAAATTCTGCCAATTTTGCGAACAAGAAATTAGTGAGGTTTTTTGTATTGTTTATTGCTAACAACATCCTCTTGGGGTTTTGGGGCTTTTTTAATTGCCAAAAAGTGCAAAAAATGTTTTATTTCTCTTGAAACAAGCAAAAACCACACTTTTTAAATTATTATTTGTTTTGGTGGGGTTCTTTCCTTGTTTTCCCTGAAATGGGGGATTTCCATTGCAGTGCCCTGAGTTATTTTCCTTTCCAGAGGGCAGAGGCTGGATGGAGTTTCTGAGGTTCAGGGCACACAATTCAGTTACACTACCGCGGAAATACCACTGGAGACCTTCTCAAAGCATCACTTGGCAGAAAGAAATGCTCTCACATCAGCTGTTTTCCCTTTCATCTTCCACTGCCGCGTCTCTTCAGAAAATCAGGGTAATTAACACAGCCCTGTCTTGTCCTGCCTAACGCTTTGCACGGTGCTCAGAGCACCTGATTCATGGTTAGTGTAGAAGGAGGGGAAAGAAGGAGGAAAGGATGATCAAATGCAGACTTTGCCATGCAAAAATTGAATTTGAAATGAAATTGCATTTGGACTCCCCACCACAACCCCACAGAGAGGCACAGCCTGGCCACAGGGATGCTCGGGATCCATCCATGTTGGAAGTCAAGTCCTGGGAGTCAAGGGATGGGATTAAGAAGTCAGACAGGCTGCTGTCCACCGGGCAAGATTAGTCCCTGCTAAAGTGTTTCCTAATCCTGGGTGCAATTGAGATAATCTAAACACAGATTAACCAGGTCCTGCTGGAGTTAAGCTCCCTGCTTCCCGTTTATTTTTGGCAGGAAGAGGCTGCTACTGCTTGGGTGCCTCACCAGACCTTTGCACACCAGCACCACTTAGGAGAATGGGACACAGGAACTCAGTGTGGCAGATTTGTCTTGTGACAGAGACCCCAAATCCTACACAAGTTCTAACACAAGCTTTGTGATATGGGATGGCTTTTTGCTTCTCAGGCCCTATGTCTCAGATTTCTCTGATTGCATAATACACTACCTTTCACTTCCAGAAGAAAAAAAAAAATCAAAGAAAATACACCACCACCACTATAAAAAATGTTGGCACTAAAATGCAAGGAAAATTTCAAGGTAAAACTGTCTTCAAGAGAGCCCTTCCCTCAAGATATTCTATGGGGCAAATCAGTGACTAGATCGGGAATTCTTTCCATCAGGTTTCCATATAGCAATGTTGGAAAAACTACAGGGTTTGCAGAGAAAATAATACTTAATTTCACGAGTCTCCTTTCTACTTTCTCAGCTGAAAGCTTGTGTGTGGCTGAGGCTGGACATGGGAGCTGAAAGACATTCTGTTTTCAGGATGCCCCTGCAAGCAGCATCTGGATTTCTCTCAGTGACAATAGCAGCAAAGGTCTGTAGGGTTTTCAAAGCTTTGAGAATGTTCCTATCATTCTTAGATATTACAGAAACTGTTTTTTCAAATTAAAATAAAGTCTTTGCCAAAATTTCTTAGTCTGCCTTTAAGGAAGGAAAAGCATAGGGAATGTTAAAAGTTTAAACTGGTATTTCTAGACCCTTAAAGTCTCTCTTCTTTTTTTTTTTAAGATGAAACATCTAATTTTTAGTCTCTCAAACATTGCTGGATCATTTTAGGGTAGCAAGAGCACCATGGCAATGACTCACTGCATTTCAATACATCCAATACAGGATGCTGTGCATTTTAGGCAAAATGTAACTTTCTCACAGGCACATGTGTGTCTGTGTCTCTGCACAGAAATCATACACTGTGATAAAATGTTGAGTGTGGGATTCTCTTGGAGATGGCAGCTCCAGTACACTGTTCCTGGGGACACAGGGAGCTGCTGTCATTCCGAGGGGGGGGTTGGCATTGGTTGCCTGGAGCACTGCTTGGATGTATCAGCTCTGAGAGGCGATCCTCTGGGACATGTGGAGCAGCATGAGCCTCTCTTTGGAGGAACTCTCTGCCGGGGGGGAGGCCAGTGGTAGGCAAAAGTGGGTACAGACCACCCCCAGAGGATTATCCATGCACCTCACATCTAACCTGACATCTAACCTCACTGCCTTCTTGCTGCTGGCAGATTTCCAGGCTTGTTTTATTGCTTCTATCTTAATTTCTCATGGTTGCAAGCTGGCTGAGTGAACGGGCACCTCAGTGAGCTGAGCCACTGTGCTGCATCCCAGAAACTTCTGCATAGGTTTTGAAAACAGGGACAGGTTAAAGCGATTGATTTGCTTTTCCCTACAAAGGCCACCACACCTCTAGACTGCAAGATGGATCAACTGACCTTTATTCCCATTTAATGCCCCTCCCAGAAATTTGTTGTACCCGTGTGCCGCAGACACCTCTGTCAGGATCAAACAGCCACAGGACACAGGCAGCTCAGGTGCTGCACACCTCTGAATTTCCAGAGCCTTTAAGCAGCCCCCTGGAGCAAAGGGCTGGGATCAGACACACACTGTCACCACAGTCCTCTGCACCCCTGGCAGCCACCCGTGTGCCAGCCGCCCTCCTCAGCATCCCAAACACAGAGCTGCCATTCCCACAGTGGCTGTGGGCAGCAGCCAGCATTGCTGTTGTCCCAGCCATCCTGCTTCCTTTAGGTGCATGCTTCCCTTCTCCAGTGTCTGGTGGGATGAAGCAGAGGGGATCCAATCCTGGAGAAGAAGAACCGAGTTTCCCAGGCAGCGGCGCCTTTCCGCCCTTGGGGAGCGCAGCGCCGTGGAGCGTGCTTATTAAGCAGACAGTCCTGAAGGACACTTTAAAATAAATTAAGAGGGCTGTTCCGCTCCTGCAGCTGATTACAGGCATGCCTGTTTTGTTGTTTGGTTTGGTTTTTATTTTTTTCCCAGAGAGTGGAAAAGAATGCTTGGAAAAAATTCTCTAATTTTCCCTTTTTGCCAGAGCAGGCCTCTGTGTAATAACAAAACCACAGTGCTCGCCACTCGCTGCTCTCTTTGGGACACCCAGGCTAAGCGAAAGCGCATAAATCTGCTGGAGGCCTGGGGCCAGCACACAGCTGTCCTGACATGCTATCCACCCCCTGCCTCCCCGCCACGGCTTTAGCATCCGAAACGCAGGAGACATGCAGATCTGGAGGTAAGCCCTAGTGGGAAGGAGTCCTGCAGGTCACCAGCTAAGCATTTCAGCCCAGAGCAGATCTCTCGTAAGCCACTTTTTGGAGATAAGCTTATCTAGACTCGACAGCTGAATTTAACCCTGAACTCTTGATCTTGATTTTTAGCCTCTGCAAGCCAATAGGTTTCCTTGAAATTATGCACACTAGATTTCAGCTCGCCCGCTACAATGGCTCCACAGCTTCCTTAAAAGAGACCTGCACGGCTGTGCATGACAGCATCATCCAGTAATGCCCTTGGTTTCACAGCCAGCCCTGTGAGTTAGACAGGCCCCCGGCCGGGCAAAGCCTTCGATTAATGACAGTGGGGCTCCAGCGGGAGAGGAGTCGGGATTTTACACTTCCAGTGATAACACATTTGAAGGTAATATTGCACAGGAGTGGATTATCACCCTGGCACTTTGCTGTGTGGGTTTTTGGAAATTTGTTTTCATCGCATGGAAGCAGCTAGAAACGCTCTCTCTCACTGCATGAAAAATGCACTTGGTAATGGTCTTTCTATTGCTGGACAAGCTGCCTGCGTTGGGGCTGTCAGAGCTGTGACAGACTAGCCAGGAAGGGGCTCGCTAATCAGTTTTCCCAGCATCAAAGCAGCATCTGCTACATGTGATCAAGGAAATTGAGGAATCTCAATGTTTTTGCAATATTGCTTAGTTGGCCATGAAATATGGGTGGTTCAGAGAGGGACGGCTTGTTTCTCCCTCACGAAGATAAAGCAACTTTAGCTAACGATGAAGCATTGCTGCACAATGAAGGCAGCTAATAGCAGAGCTCTGATGAGAGCAGACACACAGCAGCACCCCGGCAGGCGGGGAGGGGAGGGAGGCGTAAACAGCTTTGCAACTAAGACATTATTAATATGCTTGAACTACAGAGGGCAGAAGGGATTTATTTCCTCCTCTTTCACTCCAAAAGCAATATTCTGAAAATGTCTGGGTTCCCACATTAAGCCAAGAAATTAAATTCTTAGAAGTGTAGCCATGTGTTTTCTAACTTGATTTTAATTTGCTAGCACATAAGACAAGTCTTTCTAGGCAAGGTGGCTGTCTAGAATCTGGCGGAGGAAGTCACTCTCCTGGCCAAGAGGTGGATAAACAGTATTTAAACAGAGACAAAGTCCCACTTCTGGAAGTTATTTGGGGCTATAGTTGCCCACGTCACTCCTGACAGTGGGGTTTGAGCTCTGCAGGCTCTCTGTCACTTCTGAAAATGTACCTTCTGCACGTGCCTAAAGAGGTCTCTTAGCTCTCCTCTGTTTAAATCCGTGATGTTTGCCTCAGAACAAAAAGCTTGCGGGGTCAGTGCGATGTGGCATGACTTTGTTGGGATTCACAGAGACGGAAAGGCTCACAGCAGGTGAGGGCCAGGCCTTTCTGCCTCCAGGCAGGGCAGATATTCTCATTCCCACTCCCACGCATGCCCCCAGCCTGCCTCCGCAAGGGCAGCCCCCAGTTCACACGCAGCTTTTCCTGGCCAAAGCGCTTTCTCAGTTTTCTTTTGGCGAGCCAGCTGTGGTAGCAAAGAGAGAGGAATTTGCTTCCTTCCTCCCCACCCTCCCCGGCATTTTTCCTAAGGGTAAAAAACAATAATCCCAGAGCCTGCCTCTGCCTCCCCTTCCTCCCCATCCATCCCGGTGCTGCGGGAGTCACCGCCCTGCGAGGATGGGACTGGATGTAGGGAGAGCGCTCCCAAGGCTGGCGCAGCACGGCGCAGCACTTGGGCGGCTCAGAAGGGCAGGAACAGTCTAGTTTTTGTGTCCTTTGTGAGATTTTCAGACCAACTGCAGGCCTTTCAGTTGAGACCCACGGCAAAAGGTGCAAACCTGTTCCCGGGACCGAAGTGCATAAACCCTTTTTATGTAACAGCCCTGTGAAATAAGCGGCAGCCGGGGATTTATGCTGTCTTTGAAGTAAATTGCATCCCGGTGCACTATAGCATGAAAGTTAAGATTTACCATTCCCGGGACACTAAAGACCCCGGTGGAAGCCGGGGAATAAATAGCGCGGCGCTCTCCTCGCTGCCTTCTGCTGCGCGCCTGGGCTCCGCAGACCTTGGTCCCCTCTCCGCCCCTGCTCCTACTCGCATTGTGCCGGGGAAGCAAATTGGTCACATCTGCATCCGGCCAGGGAGGAACAAATGTGCTGGCTAGGCAGCAAGGCGCTTTCTGAGCGGGGATACCTCAAAGTGAAATGAAAGGCTGGCCATCAAAGGTAGAAAACACACCAGCGGATGAAAGGGATTCTTTGCTTAGCTTTGGTAAGGCTACTAGGTATTAATAAAATAATATATTAAAAGAAAAAAAAAGAAAGGCAGAAGAAAACTGGGGCATCCAGAGCAGCACGTTTTTTTTTCTCCTCCCCTTTTCCTTTACTCATCCCTCTGTCATCAGTGGAGGGGAGGGATCAGCATCCCCCCATGCTGCGGCAAGGACTGTTTATCTTCACTCCTCAGGACGCTGCCATTAGCAGGGCTTCAATGTGTCGTGATGCTTCATCATTAGCTGGAGGTGCTTGATCTGGCTGGAGAATAAATGAGCCGTTCCCCCCAAAGAAACCCTCGTGTTTCATAGCCAGCTGAGCAAATATTTTGAAATATTCCAGCTCTGCAATTTCAGCCGTCAGATAAAAACAAAGGGAGATCTGATACAAAAGAGCTGAATTCTTCCATTTGCTCTCCAGCAACCCCACCGAAGTCAGCAGTGGTAATGGGGAACTGTGGTCTGCACAGCAGGGAAGCACATGCCTAAGTCCCATGGAAAATCCCTGTGGTCTTTACAGTTAATCATGTCCAGTTAATCATGTCCAGAGGTGGACGAGTGCTCAGCTGATGTGCTGAATCATGACATACAGGCAATTACCCTAAATCAGAGCAGTATCTTCCAGTCCCAAAAGTCTCCATTACACTTCACCAACTCCTGAAGGAAAGGCAAAAACCCCAAGAGGCAGGACAGCAGAGGAGGGAGGAAGAAACAGCCAGGTGTTCCTCTGCTGCCTCTTCAGTACTTTTCTAACCTCGTGAAAAGTTCTGGCAGCTCTTTAAATCCAGGCTATGGAGATTTACAGCTCCAGACCCTCCAGGCAGCTTGCTTCGTTTACTCTGGGTTCCTCCCAGCTGGCTGGCTCAAACCTCACAGACAAGGTTTCACAGACAAGTTTCAAGGTTTCAGAGGCTGAGACTTATGGGCCAGGCAGTGTTTGGCCTCCTCCTTCTCTCTGACTATAAATCTGTGTCTTCTCCTCTTCTCAGCATCTTGGCCCCCTTCTTGGGCACTCTGCTGAAGAGAGCCTTCTCTCCAGCCTTTCATCACCTGGGCCCAGCATGGCAGTGGGATGCTTTCCCATGCACACTGATGGATATCCAGAAGAAGCTGCTGCCTGCTGGGGACAGCCTTGCCCTTGCCCTGTGTCACTGCCAGCAGCTGCAGCAGCCACTGAGACTCTGTGTGCCAGGGTATCCCAGCTTCTGCTCACCCAGCATCTGTGAGGAAAGGGCTCTTGAGGAAGGATGCCTGTTAGCTGCAGCATCTCTCCTGCGGGTCAGGCTCCCATGGGAGTCCTGGGAAAGCCGGGTTTGTCTGCCCGGGATCGCAGCGCTTCCATTCCCTCCGGGCGTTTAACTCAGCAGGATCTCCTGCTGAGCTGCTCTGTGATTGGAGGCATTTCCCAGCCCGCTGCATGCTAGGAAAAGAAAAAGATCCAAAATGGGAGGCTTTGTGGGGAGAAGACACAACGCTGGGGTGGGTGGATCGATGTCAGGGCAGAGGAAAATGAGAGGCTCTTCCCAGGCTAGATACACTGTCTCTAAAACAGGTGTTCCTCTCCCAGGAACAGGTTTGGCATCCATTTACAGGACTAGAATATTTTCGCACATTCAGATACAATCTAAGCCCTATTTTTCATGTATGCACAGGGGGAAAGGAGAGGCAGGAGGAGGGCCTGCATATTCTTGTTTAGGAGCCAGAGACTAATGTGCCTAGCAAAGCAAAATTAACCCAGATAACCATGATTATGCAGAAAAATATCTGCCAGAGAATGTCGTTTCACCAGTGACATCCTGCAGTTTTCCTCCAGCGAGAGTTCGAGAGGTGGCGTAGTAACAGAGTACATCAGGGCAGGCATTTGACTGGAAGCATTAAGTACCTTGGAAAGGTGAATGGCCAAGGTCTTCCCGATAATTAAAATGTGTGCAGTCTTCATAGACCAAGGAAGGGACAGAGCTATTGTTTAAACAGGTAATTAGAGCTGTATTTTAAGCAAACTCGAGGCGGTAACAAGCTCCCTCAGACGGGGAGAGCAGCACTCCTGCTCCGGTTCCAGCACGAGTAACTATTGCCCCTCAACCTGCTGCCAGAGACAGCCACAGTGTTCCCAGCCCCACTCCCTGGTGACTGCGGCTGGTTGGGAAAAAAAAATCCCATTTGATTTCACATTTTTCACTCCCTGTCTCTTTCCTTTTGCGTTCAGGTTCAAGAGAATTGGCTGAGCCACTTTTTTTTATTAGAGCGGCAGCAGAGAAAAAAAAATGGGACCCAGTCAAGCCCCAAGGGAAGGGAGGAAATAGCACGAGCCAGCGCTCCGTTCTCTCACACAGACACACACACACACAGCCACTCTCCCCATCCACCAGGAACAGAGGGCAGACATCTGGTGGAGCTGGCATGCAGGCAAAATCAGCCACCCCCACCCCAAAACCCAACTGCATGAGACTGTAAAGCCTCTTCACCAGCTAAATGTGGAGGCATCCCAGAGATGTGCCATAACCTCTTTCTGGACAGCCAAGGATGCACATTCTTCTGCTGGGGGGGTCAGCACTGGAACTACACAGGGAACTACCCAAACCCTCCCAGTGCTAAGAATGGGGCCAGGAATCTGCACTCCCTCCACCCTGCCTCCTGCAGAGGACTAATCCCTGCCTCCCCTCTCTCTCACTGCTGGCTCCTAATCAGGTTTCCACACAGGCTGGGGGGAATTACCAACTCCTTGTTAACCCCCTTGTACACAAAGTTGGAGGAAATAATCAGGTCTGGGGAAAGGCAAGGAGCACCAACAACATAACCTTCCATAAAAAATGTCTAAGAGACATCAGTGATGAGGAAACGAGCATTCAAAGAAGGCGCTTGGCTGCTTGGCTTTGCTGCCCATTAGCTGGGTTGCTCTGACAGGTTAAAAAAAAAAAGCAGCAAAGGGCTTTGGGAACAGCAAGATGAAGGCACACTATTCTGACACAGCACAGGGTGAGGAAAAAGCCCCTGGAAGGCAAAGAGCAGGTGACATCTGGGGACAGCCCACGAAGGTGTACTGGCCATAGCCACAGTCTTATACCCTGGTTTACCTGCAGCCAGGCTTCTGAATGTTGCATACCCTTCCTGAGTTTTGTATGGGAACCCCAGGCAGAATTTTTGCTGTGCATTTTGCTCCAGAGTATTGCCCCAGAGGAGAAGACTGATACCAAGGAGTGAGGAAAGACCAGCCTGTTTTGGACCTGGTATTCCTCACTCCTTTGAGAGTTGAGCTGGGAGACGAGGCACAGCCCAATAAAGGACATCCTTACTCCTTAAACATCACCACACTCAAAGTCACTTCTTTGACACTCAAGGAGGATTTTGGCCAGTTCCCTGCAGTAGATTTGCTTGCTTACATTTTTTCATAAATGCCAGGTTAATTTGTAATAATGACAATACCTGCAATATGCAGAAATCTGTCTCTTTTTTATACCATACACATCTAGAACAAACTTCAGTATCTTTGTAAACTTCCCATAAATCATTATTACCATGCCCAGCAAAATAGCTATTCCAATTTGTGCCCCTCTTTTGTAAAAGCTATGTGTTAGAGACAATACTGGAGTTACCTCTGGATAAGAAAATAAGTCTAGGGACCAGAAAAGTATTTAAACTTCAAACAGGTCTAGGGACCAGAGACACATGAAAGCCTCCACCCCAAGAGATATTATGAATTCAAGCAGTATGGCTATTGACTGCTCTATCCCAATACAAAGTAATTACAACCAAAATGCAATCAGTACAGGTTTTTCCTACTTTCCTTGAGAGTGTGGGAAAGAGGATGAGTGAGTGTCATTGCTGGCTTCGACTGCCCACACAGCGCTGCATGAGCTGCAAGATAATCTCTGTGTCTTTTGCATCTTGGGATATCAGGAGGTTTTGCTGCAGCCCCACTTCCCGGAGCCCTGGTAATGTGAAACTTGCTGCTCCTTGGTTTCTCTAGCCTTACTTCTTTGGAGAAAGCCGTTAAAATGTTAATGGTGGAGGGTTCAGCACTGCCAGGGCTGTCGTTCAGGGTTCTGGCAGGACCCACGATATTAGTTGGAGCCCACAGCGCTCCGGCTGCTCCCACTATAAGGAGCAGGAGACGATGCAAGGTTAGCCCGGGTCTGGATGAAATTTTCCCTCCTGACTGCTCGACTAAACCATCCCTTCAGGAGCTGTCTTGTAGCTGTCGGTGCCTGCAGCCGAGAGTGTCTGCGGCTGTCGGGGTTCTCACCCCGAGCCCGGGGGAGCGGCGGGCGGAGCACATGGGCGGAGGGGAGATGAGTTTCATGCGGCCGGGCTGCATCACTCGAGCATCTCGCAGATCTGCCCTAGCATGGCCGGGCAAACCCTGGGCTTTTCCCAGGAGAGGAGCCAGCCTTGGGCAGCGCGGAGCAAAACAGCTCCATCCCCTGACCTCCACATGGTCTGACTTTTAAACAGCTCAGAGCACAGCCGCCCCGGTGACTCATACTGCGAAACTGGGGCTTTTACTTTTTTTTATTATTTTTTTAAGTAGGAGCGCGGCTCCATCAGTCAATTACTTGAAGAGCCGCTCTAATTTGGCACCCAATTGTTTCCCCAGCTGCCGCTGCGTCTGATCTCCGCTGTGGGCGGCAGGAGCAGGCTGCCTGCGCAAGGGAAGGAGCCCGGGAGCCCAAGGGAGGAGGAGGAGGAGGAGGCAGCAGCAGCGGCAGGGAGGGCCACGCTGCCTGGCTGAACAGCCCCGCGCCTGCAGAACAGCAGCAGTAAAAATGCAGGCATTAAAAATATCTCAGGGTCACAGGTGATTGCAGGATAATAAAAATTACTTCGGGAGGCGGCAGTGGGAGGGACGGATCCTGGCGGCAGGGGAGCAGCCTGGCAAGGCTGGCCCGGCCACAGCGGCTCGCTGCGAGCCGCGGCCACAGCCGCTGCTGCTCTGTAATGAATGTGATGTGACATTTATGGCTTTTTCCACTGTGGATTTTAAATCGCTTCACAAAGGTTGCTTAATAGCACTGTCCTCTTCTTCTCTTTCTATCTCTCTCCTCGTCCTATATAATATAAAAAATAAGTGACTTGCCTCCCATCATGTGAGAATTCAGCGGCTGAGCCAGCAGCAGAGCACAAGTACCCGACCTACGTCTCCTGCCCTTTAGCCCCTACAAGCACTCCCTTTTTTCCAAGAAACCCAAGAATAGGATCTGTACTGCGACAGCTGTTTTTAAGTCAGAGAGGATTTTTTCCTGAAGAAGAGGAAGCTTGCTTTCAGCGCGGAGCCCTGATGAAAACTGCACAGCCCCGCAGGCTCTGCAAGGGGCTGCGGGGAGGGAAGCGGGAGCGATCCCCGCTCCAGGATGGAGGTGCCCGGGAGCAAGAAGAGGTGTGGCTGCAGTCGCATACGTGTCCCCAGGCTGTAGCTCCCCTTTCGCTCTCTTAGCACAAGCATTTCCGTATTCTGTGGCACGGATTCACACGTGCATTCACACACACGTGCAAACGCCTGCCTCAGCCCGCGCTGCTGCCATCGGACCGCTCCTCCAGCTGCCCCCGCAGGCGGGCAGAGAGCATTCCCGGCCGGCACAGCCCCTCAGCTGTGCTCCTGCCCCTCTGTTTTAACCCCTGGCATGTTCAAACTGAGACACAGCAGCGGGTCCAAGGGCAAAGAAGCAGCACACTCATTTTGGAGAAAGCCCCTCTGTGCTGTGTGCAGCACAAGAAGAAATGCCTGTGGACAAAAAGGATGCAGCAGGAAGACAGAGGATGGATAATAATATTCCTGCCCTTTTCTGTCCTGTCCATTTCTTGGACTATGCAAGGTTTTTATCATGTTCTTACAGTTCATAAACTGACTCATGGTACACGGCAATATTTTGCTTCTCTCTGAGAAAATTAGCATTATTCAAGGTATGCACATGCAGATGTGCACTCACACAAGCACACACACACCCAAACACACACATCTGCACTGGTGCTGCCTGTAGCAATGTATCAGGCTCTCAAAAGTCATTCCTTCAAGTTTGCTCCACCAGGCTGAAACTTTCCTCTTTATCAGGACATTGCTAAACAGCCAGCATCCCCCAGAAGATGAGCCATTGCACCTCAGTCACAGAGCTCTCCAGGAGCTCCAGGTGAACCTCCTGCTTCTGCAGCTGTGAGACCTGAGATTCAGGACTTGTTTTGACATGCTCACGGCAGCTTCTGTTTGAAGGCACTTGTGTTCACCATCAGCTGGCATCTCCCGAGGGCAGATGGCTCCCTGCCAGAGGGGAAGAGACACAGACCCACGCCTCTGGGGCTGGGTCACTCTCTGCCAGGCCAGGCAAGAGAGTCCCAGCCAGACGGAGACAGGAGAAAGCACTACCAAGTTGTTGGCCAACTTGGGATGTGATGTTGGCTTCACAGGAAGCTACTTGGCTGCCTCTCCCTGAATCAAGATTCAGTGATGCCAGGAGACAGGCACAGCGGGGAAACTGAAAGCAAAAAATGGCAGAGTGGATGGCAACTCGACATTAATTCATTTTTACCATATGTCTGACTATTCATTACACTCTGCCATTCTGTTCTACAAGACTCCTGGGGGTCCTCCATGCCATTTTATGGCTAGTGGGGTTTCTCTCCGCTGGTGGCACTACATCACCACACGTGCCCTGACTAATGGCTCGCGAGGCCCTGTGGTGGGAGCAGCCCCATCCCGTGCACAGGCAGCCCCTGGCACCAGCGTGCCCTGGCACTCACAGCCCATCCCCAGCACACCACGGGCCTGCCAGGTCACTGGCACAGGGGCCTGTCCCCCAGGAGCACACACAGGCAGGTGACACCTGCTACAAACATGCTCTGGCACCTGCTGAGAGACCCGCCCTGGGAAGCAATGGGATTTTTTTATGGATTTGCAAATTATTCTGTATTTCTCTGCGGTCTCCCTCCGGAGTGTGTTCCTGGCATGGGACCAAGCCCCGGCTCCAGCAGCAAGCGTGACTCATCCTGGCAGGCAGCAGCCCAGGAGGGGGAGGATCACCCAGGCTGGGAAGCCAACACCATGGCTTTGCTGTGTGCTCTGTCTGCAGAGGCAGCAGCAGCTGTTTCTCCTCGTAGGTGAGAAGATTGAATTAGTGGCCCCCTTGCCTGGATCCAGCTGTCCAGCCCCTGGTACGCTGCCATGGCCTCTCACCCTGGCTCCTGTCACACACACAAGAAGAAGCAGTGAGCTGCCTGCACTCTGCCTGCTGTGCTCCCTGGGCTGAGCTCCCGTCACAGAAGGAGCAAACCCCAATCTTTTTCAGACTGAAAGACCCTGGACCAGCTCCTCATGAACCAGCTCCTCTGAGGGACTTCAAGGTGCACCAGAGGGCATTCTGCACAGGGAGGTGCAGGAGTCTCTCTGGATGTCAATAAGGAAGGCACAAGAGCAGGTAGAGTAATAATAAAATTACTTTATTAACAACATAAAATTAGAAGGGGAATGTAAAGTAAGTCTTATGTCCCTTCAGATGCTGGAACCCCATTTATGAGCTTCTTTAGATGGCCTCCAGATGAATTGCAACAGCTATTAGCATTGAGGTGACGGGTCTCTCTCCTGGACCATAGTGCTTTTAATCTCCTGTGACAAACAAAATCAGATCTCTTTTTCTGACAGGTGGGGAGGTTCTCTCCTTAAGGATGTCCCCCAGAGAACAACACCAACATCATGAGGCATCTCAGCACATTCCCTTATACTGCTTGTCTATGTGTGTCTGCAGCTCATCCAGTACAGGACCCTGTAGTGCAGACATGGCTTGTCCAGTGTCACTAATAAATGTCTTCCATGAGGTTCCCATCAGGAAGAAAACCTTTATTTTTCTTTCTATCAGACATGTCTTTTTCCTCTTAAGTTTTTGTGCTAGCTACTGACCACAGACTGAAGTCCAATCAATGGAGTGACTGTCATTGCTTCCCCCAAGGGGACGTGCAATTAAAATCATCAGTGTCACTCTACCTAAAACACAGGACCAAACTCTGCCTGCACAAACAGTTTTATTTCATCCCTTTAATCAGAGCATCAGAATCCTCTTACAGGAAGACTTCAGGTCCCACAGGTAGTACAGATGATCAAAATTTACTTCAACATGCTGTTTTTCTTTTAAGAGGTACCAGGTGGATGTACTTGCAGAGGTCAAGCATGGACTCAGCACAGCAGTGAACACAGATACACACATTTCCTAGAGTACCCTGGGGATACTCAGATTGTATCTGATGTGGATGACCATCCACTGACAACTTTATCAAGACTCCTGTGTCTTCTTCCTTTGACTTCAGCGACAAAACACAGCTCCTCTCAGTCTGACAATCCTCGAACTTGGAGAAGAGCACCTCAGCAGCTGTGTGGGAAGAAGACCTAAAGTCTGTATGGGGACATCTGACTCCCAGTTGTATGACTGTAAGGTGTTCAAAGCCCAAAACACAGCTCAAGTGAATAACTGATGCTTCTGGAGTCTGTCCATCCCTAAGGTCACTCAGTAACCCTCTCCTGGAAAACTTTTAATCTCCTCCTTCCACTCTGCTGAAGTGTCTGCAATCATTCATGGCCAGTTTTCCAAACAGTTGGTGTTCTGCTGCAGAGTGCTTTTATTTGAGATACTCATTCTGTCCCAAACCAGGAGCTTGGGCAGGACAGAGGGAAGAGAAATGTTTAAAAGCAGTGTTGAAGTCATGCTCTCACATGCAGATTTCTGTGGCATTAAGGCAATCTCCAGAAAAGGGGTAAAAGGCTGCAGTTATTCCCCTCAGTTTACCTGCCCCGTGTCTTTCCTTTGGTTTACCTGGGAACCCGGAGGCAGACTTCCTCTTGTGCCGAGTTGGATTTTTGCAATATCGCCTCCACGCAGGAGCGGCTTTTTCTGCTGCAGGAAAGGAAAGCGTCCCTGTCGAATGTCTTTTGCATTCATGTCCCGTGCAGCTCCTTGTGGCTCCGTGCCTCCCGACAGCCGGCAGCCCTTCGGGCAGCGCGCCAGCGGTGCGAACCAGCAGCGCTTCCCGACGGAGCCGGGAAATCACGGCTGCGGCTTGCGGGGCTGCCCGCGGCCAGGCAGGGCTCTCCCACCCTTCCTGCTAGCGGGATGGGAGCTGCCCGGGGAGGGACTCATCGATCCGGCGCTCTCCCTCTTCCAGGTCGCAAAGCGCTCACCAGCAGCCTGCAACCGCGGCGCGTTTGTTAAATTTAATGAGTGAGTTTCACCGAGAGGCGCTGTGAAAATTCCACATCTAAATCAGTATTTGCATTCGTATTGGCACATTTCCTAAGGAACCTGAAATCGTTCCTGTTCCTTTATTGGCTGCCTGCTATAGCTAATTAACAACACAAATTAGCATGGAGCAATCCCAAAATCAATTTTTGGAAAGGTACCCCATTTTTGTCCCTGAGATTACAAAATACCAAATCACATACACAGCATAATGTGTATGACACATATGATGGATATACGTGCGATGCACATATACCACATACAAATCTAAACAAAGATAAAAGCTTGCCAATATTAATCCACTTCAAATCATTGTTCCAACTACTTGAGAAACAAACATGCATTCAGTGACCTTGCAGAGCCTGCCTTTCCTTCTCTGATGTGAAAGCTCCTAAAAAAAGGTGATGACTGAATTCTTACCAGAGAGATACATAATAAAGGTGGGCTAGAGAAGTGCACAGATGAACCCAAATAGCCACCAAGAATGTAGGAAAGGATCACATCACTTTCTTCTTCCAATGGTGTAATGATAGTGAGACCAATTAACAAATATTTGAGCAAGACTTTCATGAAAGATCTGCTCCTGAGGAGAACTCTTGCTCCTGGAGGAGCCCCTAGGGAGCAGCCCTGAAGTCAGCCCGTGTCGGCAAGAGGGAGACCTGCAGTGTCTGCAGGAGACTTTGCCAGTGGGAAGCTGAGCACCGGAGGGAGGGCCAGGAGAGTCAACGCAGTGACCAGCGTGACACGGTGCTGGGACAGGCTCTGTGTTAGAAGCGTCTGTCAGCTCCTTGGAAACGACCGAGAACTGAAAGCATCAAAGAAATAAAGCTGTTGCCAGCTGGAGGAACAATAGGCGAGCCAGAGCTATCTTTAGCTCACGGGATTAAATTCAAATTGCAAATGCAAAGGCCTGGAAGAAAAGGCCTTCCCGCACTACTGAGCGCCAGCCTAAGCGCACAGCACAGCCCGGCACTGACGAGCATCCGCAGCCCCTTTGTCATCCCCTGTCATCACCTCACCCAAAGGAAGGGCAAAAGGAGAGACAAAGAGGAGGGTGAGTCTGTCCCTGCCTGAATGCAATGCTTCCAAAACACCCGATTTGTCCTTGGGAGGGATGCTCCTGGGAGGGTGCCATGCCGAGGCGGCTGCCCGGCAAACTTCGGCATCGGAAGCCACCCAGCTGCAGCAGCACAGACCTCAGCACAAGCCAATTTTTCCTGCTTCTCATTCATGATGGGTAGAGCAGGCAGCAGCTGGATGTACGAGCAGTCTGCACAGCCTCCTGCAAAATCATCAAGGCATGTGTTTGGCAGCATGAGGCTCAGTTTCACAGGCAACTCTAGGTTTGATGAGAGATGGTGAAAACTGACCTGGTGCACCACTTTCCTGTGACACTTCACTCTGCATGGTGACTCGTGCCTCCCTATCCTGTAGGCAGTGGCTCTGAATCCTTGGCCTACCAATTGCTCCTGAGAGTCCTCCACATCAGAGGAAAGCAAATCCTCAGCAGCAGTATTCAGGCTCTCCCTCTTCACCAGAAAACCTGTATACAGACTGAAAATCTAAAAACAGCCCAGTACACATCTGTGGCAACCAGGACATAAAGGACTGTTGGGAACACATCCTTGCTGCTGCCCCCTGAAAGGGAGTGTTGATGTTCAAGCCTAAGCCAGATTTGGCTGGTTTTGGTTGCATTAAGGAACACAATGTCCTGCCTTTAAGACCTTAGGATGTCTTAAAGCGTTGTCTTGCTTTAGGATGTTAGCTCGTGTGTGTTGGCTAAGGGGCTGACAGCTTACTTAGGTCTGACAGCACACATCAAGCTGGCTGACCACAGGGTACATCTGCACCATGCCCTGCAGACAGCTTAGCTCGCTCTCAGCCAGCTCCCACTGCTGCCAGCTCGGCTGATAACCCTGCCACGGAGCACAGGACACGGTCCCAGCAGAGCTCTGGCAGCCGCAGCTACACCTTGATTCATCTACAGCCGTCCCCAGTGGCTGCAGAGGGCTCGGTAAGAGGCTGAATCCGCACGACTGAGGGCAGCACTGTCAGCCCCTGCTCGCAGAGAGACTCACATTCAACTAATCGACCTGCTGGGGCATCACAGCCCCAAATAAAGGGAATCCTTCTATACCAAACTGGAAAAAATCCAAGCTGTGAGTTAGGGATTGCAGGCACGCTGAAGAGAGAGCAGGGGAGGCTGTTGCCTGATAACTTGCTTAATGAATTGCAGGCTTCTGAGCTGATCTGTTCAGCTAGGGAAATCCAACAAGCACCTCACACCCGAGCGCTAGGAAATTGGTTTAATAGTTTCAATGCCATAATGAAACACCACAGGGGAGCAGAGGTCCCAGCTCTCACCTGCAAGTGCAGTTTTCATGTTGTAAAAAATGAATTTCTTTCTGATTCAGCCAAGTGTTTTGAGGTGTTGTTATAGAGTCACAACATCGACTTTTAATGACAGTGCAAATGACAGCCATAGAAGATCAAGAGTGTACACGTCCAGCTATGGCTTTCTGCAAAACCTGCCAGCATTGCAGAGATTTTTAACTCCGTGCTGCAGTCATCTGTGTTTTTATGTTTGTTATTTTGTTTTTAAGCATCCACTTAGTGGTATCTGGAGGGCATTTGCTACTCTAATACTCAGCGTGAAAGGAAGGGCTTGAACAAGTGGCTGAGCTCTCTTTTAGAAGAAGAAAAGGAATTGCTGTTGACTGCTGCAGCACTGGAGCTGGGGGAGAAGGCAGTGAAAGCTGCAGCTTCAGCCTGGCCCTGCTGGCCGAGGGAGGGCAGGGATGCAGGGAAAGCCTCTCTGAGCCAGGCAAGCTGCAGTTATGACACAGCCTCGGTCCCCGGACCGCTAAGGCAGAGGTGCTGGCACACAGGGGGTTACAGTGAAGTTATAACTTCAGCTGTTAAAATTCATGAGGTGTAAAATACAAATTACACGTGGTGGATGAGCTGCCTTTAAAGTTTATATATGACTCTCCTCCAGCCTGCTCCAGTTCAAACCTCTGCTGGCAGGAGCTAATGAGAGCTCACCAAAGAGGGAAGCGCAGCCCTGGCGAGGCAGCACAGGTTAGGCAGGGGGTCAGCCTGAGCCCCTCCAGACTGTGTTTATGTAGATGTTTGGCTGCAGGAAGCTGGGGGAAACCCATGACCAACACATACATGAACAATCACAGATAAGAGTTAATCCTTTGTACTCATTTCTTTATCTTTTTAGACTTTTCAGTTTGAAAGACATGAAGCTTTACCTTTGAAGTTTTTTTTATTTTGTTTAATTACTCCCACAGCTCAATTTATGTAATTTTTCTGTAAACAAAAAAAACAAAAAAATATTTTTAAATAGTTTCCACAACACTAAAGCTTTTGTTTGCTTGTTTGTTTTTTTACATCAAGCTCCAATCTCTTTTTTATGTGCTCCATACAGCTTGACACACATACATCTTCCTGAACCAAGCTTTCTTGATTTTTTGCTCACATTGTTCCCTCATCCTCAATGCCACTACTTTCACCATCTCAAGCAGAGGGGGAGTAAATCAAAAAGGCCCAGGTAGACACACACATTTGGGCATACCAAACTTGTCTGTAAGGGTTTCTTCATATCCTGGGTGACCCTATGCATTCTCACTCAGAATTCAGTCCCTGAGGGAATTTTACTTACATAATTCCTTCCTCACCCAAGAAAGAGTTAGGGGATCAGAGATTCAGTAAGAAAAAAATATGTAAATATCTGGAGCACAGAGAACGAGCATCAGCTTATGCATAGCTGACTGAATAGAACACAAACAATGATTGAGAATAGGATGGGCTGGAAGAGGAAATTTAAATATTTATCCTAAATGCTCTTTCTTTGCATTTCTTGAAATAAATTACTCCCAGCAATTTCAGGCAGAGATTGTTGATTAATTCCAGCAAAAGCAGAGACAGGAAAAATTACTGTACATCGTCTATTTCTGAGTTTTAGACAGTCTTTTCCTATTTCTTTGTAGTCTTTGTGATTGGGCTTTTTGACTCCAGGGTGATTTGTGGGCAGTTTGCAGAGGAGTTTGCTGCTCACGTCATGTGTATAGATATAGATTGCGAAGCACCGTCACAAATATGAGGAGGAAGTGCTTTCCATACAGCAGGGTGGCAATACAGGCCGTAACCTGGCCAGAAGATAGCAAGGTGAGCAGCACAGATCTCCTGAAGATGTTCTGCTGAGAAGAACCCACACTGGGGCCACACGTACCCTGATCCCACTCAGCCACTGGCAAAAGCAGCGAGCACCGAGGGGAGAAGCAGAGACCAGGATGCTGCTACAGCTGGTTGGGCCTCGGCTGACAGAAATGCCCCGGGGCTACTGGCAATCGGAGATAAATTAAACCAGTTGTGAAGCTGCTTTAGTTTACACTCGGGCATCAGGCCAGCCCCAGCTGCCTCAGCGGCAGAGGAAGGTTTTAAAGCTGCCTGTCCTTCCTCGCACGCCTGGCCCGGAGTCGCACGCAGGCTGCCAAGCAAAGGGGCCTCCCTGTCCTGTGTGGAGAGTTCCTCCTCCCTCCGCCAAAACAGGTCCACGTGTGCTCCAGCAGCAAACCCCAGACTGGTTGTGCTGCTGTCTCAGCAGCTTCAGGGATGCTGCAGGAGATATTCTGGTCTAAGGTATAAGGAATATCCCAAGTAAGGTGGTGTGATTCACTTTGTGTGAATTCACCAACAGAAAATGTCCACACCGTTGTGGAAAAAAGTGATTTGTACTTTTTTTTCTGACTCCAGGAGTCAGAGCAGAGCTTTGCACAGCCTCTGAAATTCCATGAGCAGTTGCACTGCAATGCACATAATGAAAGACTGAAACGGCTTTAAAAATGCTGCTGTGCAGGATAATCCCGTTGGAAACCAGGGGAAGCCTGAGCTGAGGCCTCACGTGGCTGCTCCCTCCGTATCCTGTCCCTGCTGGCGCTTCAGTCGAGCCCTGGAGCTGTGCTTGGCAGCACTGCCAGCCGCTCCTGCCACCGTGCACTGCCCCCATTCCTCATGCCAGGGCATTTCCTCATGTGCCAGCTCAAGGCTGCTGCTGAACACCTCTGTAGGACCTGCAGCAGGACCTCCATGTGCCACCATGTCAGCCATGAGCACCGAGTGACACCTTTGAAAGCAGCCAAAAGGCAGGGCAGAAATCAGTCCCCATCCCCAAAGCCCCAGGGCTGCCCTTACAGCCCCGCTGCAGCAATGCAGCCTAGGCAGGCACAGGGTGGATGGCTCTCTCTGCTGCTTCAAGTGGCACTGGAAGCTTGGGGACCAGCCAGAATGGTGGCCCACGGATGGTGCCACCGGGTCTCATTTATGCCTCCTTCTCTGGGGCTTGTCACAAGTGCCGCTGGTTTGTGCATTGCCTGAAAGGGAGCCAAGCTAAAGGCTGAATTTCTCTATGTGGGATCTGAAGCTTCAGCAGAGGACATCAGAGAAGCTCTACAAATTCAGGAAACCATTCCAAACCAGAGGCACTGGTTGTGAAGAGCAGGTGAAGAGCAGTTGTGAGCAAAGCAGGTACATTTTGCTGGCAGCTCTGCTAATCATCTCGTAGGTAAGCAGCAGCAAGCACCATAACAAAGCCAGAGAGGATGGCTGGAAGGGAAATGGGCCATCTTCCTCCCCTTGTCACTGGGATTCAATGAGAGTCACATTACTATTTGCAGCCGAGCCTTTGCAGGCAGTTCCATTGTACACAGGAGGCCTTGCAGGCTCACAGTGACACAGACAAGATCATGTCCCAGTAGCTGAGACTTTGCACTACAAAACAGAGTTCCCACACACCCAAAACATTATTGTCTCCACAGTACATGTGGGAGTCTCATTGGTTTCTCTGTTTAAAGGCATTTCTAATGTTTCTCTCTGATCTAGTTTTCTCTCCTATAATCAGTGAGACCCTGGACTTCCCTGGAAATCCAGTCAGAGGTTTCACTGCCTATGTGGATACCCTGTGAGGTGTGGAAGCACACCCTGCTCCTTCCACCAAACTTTGTCTAGGGGCAGTGATTCCTTGTAAACTTGCCTACAGCACCTTGCAGAAGGAAAGTCTTTCTGGTTTGGGCAGAGCTTAGAACCACTGTGGTTGCACTAGCAGCACACTAGGGCTAGAACATTACTTACATCATTTGCTAGTTGGTGTCTTGGTGCTTTTATTAAACAAATCAGATGGACCAGAGAGGAGATCAGAATGTCCCCACATTGGATGCCAATACCATCACTTGACATCAGGCAGCTCTAACATTCAAAATCCTAGGCTTCTTTTCCAGACACAGTACACCTCAAGCTCTCATGCCTTCCTCACAGCCAAACTCACAGCCATTGCCTCCTCCAGCAGAGCAAGGGTTGGACACCAAGCATTAGACAACGAAAGCATAAAGCAGTTGAAAGCCCCCAAAGGATTTCCATACTGGGAGCTGTTGCCACAGCAGCTGCCCAGTTAAATGTCAGAAAGAAAGACCTACTTTCCTATCTATCCAGAGAGACTTCCATTACCACCTCTGGACCAGGCTATGCCTGTGGCTGTGGCTGTGGGGTGGCCAGCAGTGGGTGCAAGGCACATCTGGGCTCCAGCGGCATGAAAGCTCAGGCGGATGGCACCAAGTACACCCAATGGACCAAGGATTATGAGAAATCAGCCCTTGCTGTCAGAGCAGCCAGTGGAGAAGGTGCCCGGCACAGCTGGGGAGCCAGAAGTCATTGCCTCCCCATCGGCGTTCTTCACACATCCAGCTTGGTAAGGCAGGGACTTAGAGAAACAAGAGGCTATTAAACTGCTAGCAGAGCCTGGGGGGAAAGAGTCTTGCAGGTTCAAGATACATAGAGGGATTTTAAAACCCAGGCTTAAGAATAAAAAGCAAAAAGAGGTTGCTCAGAGCCAGCGCTTTTCAAGAACCGTGCAATGTAGTGACCACCTGAGGTTAATCCAGGCAGAGTGGGTGGCACGCATACGGAATTACTTGATGGCAGGGGGACGGACCAGCTGAATAAGGGATTTACTTGTGAGAAGGGCAGAAAAGAAGGGCTGGAGGAGTAAGCAAGTTGGTGGTGAGCCTTTTCACAGCAAGTGATTAACCGCAATTTCTAATGAGCAGAGGGAGACTAAAGCTGACTGCTTTTTTAAAGCCATTTCGATAACATTGGCCCCGATGTAATAAGCTATTTGTTTGTGCCTACTGGCAGGGACAGCAAGTCGCTACTGAACATAATCCTCTAGAACCGGGGCGTCAGCTCGTTTAAAAATGTCAGCAACAGCATCCAAAAGGGCCCAGGCCCCACCACAACAACCATCCCAAGCGCTATTTAAAGTGCCTCAAGCTCTTTTGTGCTCTCTCTCTCTTTCTGCCCTCTCTTTACCCTATTCTTCTCCCTCCCCAGGCAGCGGTGGGGCTGATTCCCAGCCCTGTGCCCCCGGGCTGGCTGGGAGGCTCAGGGTGGGCTGGCCCGTGGCTGGGGATCCCTGGATGACCTTCGAGTCATGTCCCTGCCAGTTCACTGAGCTGCCCTTTCCGATAAGCGTCACTGCTGGCGAAAGCAGGCAGATTATTGATGGGGGGCACAAGGAGGGCAGAGGGCCGGGGAGCTGTAGGGAGGGGGAGGCGGATCAGCCTACCCGCTCCGGATATTTGAGGAGGTTTGTCCGCTCCTTTGCGACGAGGGGTACTTCTGGGAATCTGCCTTTCCCTGATAATGTTGATGAGTACACACGCTTTCTTAAAATAGCGTGGAAACGTCGAGCAACAGCGCAATTAAACGCAACCCGCAGAACAGGCTGGAAACAAAGCTGAACTCGCCGCCCCAGCCAAGCCCTTTCGACCCAGAACGCAGTGCTCCTTTAAAGCCATGGATGCACAAATAAACACCACTCTTTTGTAAACTCCTCTTTCTACTTCAATGCCAAATCACTCCTTTTTCAGAAGAACTCCAGCTCACCCACGAACCCCAGAATTCCAAAGTCCTGCCTGTTTTCCTGGCGTGCCAAAGCCTTTACCATCACAGTGCCTGCAGGGAGCCTGGCATCACAGAGAACTGGTGGTTGGACATGGTGATTTGGACCAAATCACTGGGAAGCAGAGGGACCACTTTTATGCCTCTTTGAGGGCCATGGATGACAAGGCTGCTTGCCTGAAACACTGTCAGAGCCCGGGTGGCTCTCGAGTGGGTGGACATTGGGAGTGGCAGTATTTTATTTTTGCTAATTATTATTTATATTACCATAATTTTTTCTCTCAGCAATTTCTACAGCACTCTCCTTTGGATATGTGCCTTCTCTGATGGGTGAGTGTGACAAAAACTCATAAGAGATGGTGGTCTCTGAAGAGGCACACTCAATTTTCTTTTCTGGGTTTGCAAAATTCCCTCTTGTAAAACAGAAAGTCAATTGCTTATGTGATCCCAAGTTCAAAACCTACTAAAAGTGTGCACAGTACTCCATGCCAGTTCTCTGCACTTGAATCCACAGTGCCTGATTTGCCTGGAGACTTCATACACACACTGACACACAATTTCTGCCTCTGGAAAGAATTGCCCCCTCTTCCTTTAGCTCCCTTGATAGTTCCTGGTAAATCCCTCCCTTCTCCAGGGGTTCCTCCTTTTTTTATCTGAGTCCCCAATTCATTCTTCATCCTGTTGGGATGAAGAATCACTTTATTTTAGAGTGCTGCCAGCTTCCTAGTGCTGGTGGATCCCAAATCCACAGGACCCTTGTGAAAATGGGTGACTGCAAAACTGTCTGCTAAGAGCCACCTTCTCAGGGCAAGTTGATGTGACCCAGACTCCCTAGGCTCAACTCAGGGCAGAAAGCAGAAGATTTTGTGCTTTTAAAACATTTTCATCAAAAGTTAATTCAGATTTAGTGCCATTTAATCCCATGGCCAGAGAGAACAACGCATCTGATGCTGTGCTGGGCAAGAGACCTCACCAGGGAATTACCCACGTCACTCAGCACTGGCAGCCTGGATATAAATAGGCCTGGCTGACAGCTGCTGGATCTCCACCCTTTTTTCCTTGCATGAACTTGTGTTTCCTGTTAAAGTTGCAGGACTATTTGAGGTTTGGCTGGAAAGGAGCAGATGTTCTGCAAATGACACCGAGAGCCACAGACAGTGGCATGGTGGCGTGGACCTCCCTGGGCAGCCCCTTTGCATGCACCAGGCTAGAGGGGAGAGCTTGCAACAGAGGCAGGCTTCCCTCCCCTGAAAAACAAATTTTTCCACAACAAATTCTCATTAACAATGTCCAGCTCCTAGGGGTATTTTTAAAATGAGGCGAAAAAACCAGGCTCAAGTTTATACATACAGCTGTGAAGAACACTGCAAAATTATAAACGGGCTTGTTTCCCTGGCTATGCCTCCCTCCCTCTCAGCAAAAGAGCCTCACTTCAAAGGGAAAATTCAAGCCTCTCCCCCTCTTCCTGCACTAATTTTTTCCCCTGAAAATATTTTTCCTCCACATTTCCAAAGCATTGCCCAATTAATTACTTCTAGACAGCATCTCGCAGCACGGCTGAGCAATAATGAACGAATCCTTGTGGCTCACATGCTGGTGACTTTAAAAAAAAAGGATTACTTTTAATCAGTGGAATGAGCACAGGGGCAAAGCCTATTGAACTTGAGCATACGCAGGGAGCCCAGAGCAGCTCCAAGAGCAGAGTGTGACTGCAGTCTGCTCAGTCTGGCTTGTGGCAGGAGACTTCTCCTGAGCAGATTCCTGGGGAAGAATGTCCAGGGCACTATGCCGTGCACATTTTAGCTGATCCTAGCCTGTGCATCAGGAAGGTGAAATGGTTTGTAAAACTTTACAGTTTTCATTAGAGTTTTCTCTCTCTCATACTCTCTTCTTTATAAAGCCCCCTCTTCTGAGCTGAGTGATTCCAATGAAACCAATTTTCATAAGTTCTACCCTCCTCCACTAGTGCAAAGAAAGGTGCAGCCAAATTTCATCTCTGCCTACAAAAAAAACATGAAGCAAAAGTTGTGCTTTCCCTCCAATGTCATTATTCCTTTTCATTACAAACATTTTGGGACAAGCACTATCTTTTACTCTCTGTCAGCATTAAACAGCAAGATCAGCACACTCTCTATCTATCCACTGCTGCAGTCTGAGTAACAAGGAGTAGGAACAATTCCCGTTCCATTTTCCAGTCTGGTTTCTGAGTAGGATGGATGAAGGCTTCTGTGAAGCACGCAGCTCTTAGTTCCTACCTTCCCTTGAGGTGTCCAACAATGAGATCCTTTAACACTGCCTTGCTACCCATTTCAAATGCCTTTTCTCCTAACCAGAGAACCTGCCATCAGGAATCAGTTCCCAACTCTGCATCCTATCTCGTTACTGTTATATTTTGGTTTCTACCTGTATACTGTCAAGGCACATTTTATTAATATTTTGACAGTTAGCAACACCCAGAAAATGTCTCAAAGCCCCCTACAATTCTACTTACAGACTGCATCTTCCTTAAACATAGTGAAATTTACTATAGTGAGACAGTAGGATTTTATACTTGGGGTGAATTCTGAGAATTCTTTAGCAAAGGAATTGCCCATTCCTTGCTAAAATTTCAACACTCTGCAAATGTTGACTGATGCATATGTTGAAGATGAGCAACTTATGATGACATTGTCACATTTTCCTCCTCTCAAAAATTCAGTAGACTTTTCTGTCAGCTCCAGAAAAAATTACAGCTGGCTCCTCTGATCACCAGTGAATCACCTGGCCCACACATCAAGCATTGCCTCCTCCAGGGTGGAATGCAGCATGAGACGTTATGCAAAATTAATTACTATTGCACAGGCAGATTAAAAGCACTTTGTAGGACAACAAGCTGCTTCTACTTTTCCCTATTTTATTTTATTTTTAACAGAAAAGAGCAGATGAGTTCCCCCCAAAAGTGACCGATACAAACAACACTGTGACTTTGGTGAGAGATTTGTACCAGCTGCTGTTAAAGTTGATCTCCACTTGACAAATGATAGCTCTCCTGTGAGCCATAGGCATTTTATTCCCAGAACTAGCTGTGATCTTTCCCATGTTACTGGCACTAGCTGAGCGCAATAATACCAAGCCTTGGACCTCCCGTTTGAGAAATTGCTGGTATTGTCTGCAAGTGTCACAATCACATTATCACCCATAAATGGCGCTGTACAGGGGAACTTCTTGGGGCCCTTCTAGCTCGCCACGGTCTGTCCCTTCTGCTTTGGTCGTGCTTGATGCTGTACAGGGAGTACAAATGTGGCTTGATTGGATTAAGGCCTTTATTTCTGTGAGGTCTGCTACTATTCACTGAGGTTTAATTAAATTTGTGACCTCCAAGTGGTCAGGGAATGTGTGTCAAGTCAGGCACATAGGAAAACTGATTCATTCTGCAAAAGCTTTGTAGGTGGACAATGCCATTTGAATCTTTCATGACACCGATACCAAGAGAAGGGCCACAGCATCGTCAAGTATTATGCTTTTGCTGAGCCTCTGGGACAAAGGTTTAAGCTGGGAAGGTCCAGGTGAAGGCAAGTCTCACTTTTTATCCCTCCCTAGTTCCTACTGCTTAGTTAGTTCAGTTTACAGGGGCAGTGAAACCCTTCCTGAGAGACCTGGCAAAACCTGTGGAGCACGTGGCACTGGAGGTTTAGTGCAGCCTCTCCCTTCCCTCACACCCCAGCCCTCAGGGGGCAACTCCCTTCCTCAGGGTAATCCTCTCCCTCACCCACTCTCCCCTTGGTCACCTGGCTGCCCATGGGATCTGCTCACCTCCAACCTTGTAGGAGAAAAGAGGAGCAGCAGAGACAGACTCCATGCAGATGATTCCCTATTGCTGGAGACAGAGGCAAACAGAGTCAGCAGAGGAGAGACACAAAGCAGAATACAAAATGAGTCTTGTGGACTTTGTGGNGTGGCACTGGAGGTTTGGTGCAGCCTCTCCCTTCCCTCACACCCCAGCCCTCAGGGGGCAACTCCCTTCCTCAGGGTAATCCTCTCCCTCACCCACTCTCCCCTTGGTCACCTGGCTGCCCATGGGATCTGCTCACCTCCAACCTTGTAGGAGAAAAGAGGAGCAGCAGAGACAGACTCCATGCAGATGATTCCCTATTGCTGGAGAGAGAGGCAGAGTCAGCAGAGGAGACACATAAAGCAAAATACGAAATGAGTCTTGTGGACTTTGTGGCCTCAGCACCCAGTAATTTTGATGGCATTGAGTAGGGCACAATTTTCATATTGCAACACTGCCATGGTCTAATTGCATTGACCATCACTACTTCCAACCCCAGGAGAGCATTGGGATGAGTTTGGTAGAAATATTTTCCAGTCAATTACCTTGGAAGTATTCTCCTACTTTGGAACAAGGTAGTTCTCATATCTCAGCTGGAGATATGAGAAGGAAGGAGACTCTCTGCCTGGTTTTCTAGACAGATGATGTGTGACCTGTTACTTTTCATGACAGTGTGGTAGGACTCTTCCAGTGGCAGGAATTTCACCAGCAGGAGAGACAGAACAGGGATGCAGCTTCCAGAAAGATGGCTTGAAGCCTGTCCTGTCTGAGAAGACTCTCTGAGTGGAAGAGAGGAGACAAAACAAATGTATCTCAGGGAGAAAGCCATGGAAATTGTACCTCAGTATGCCTTTGCCAAAAAGGGTCAAAGAGATGTAGGCACAGGTAGCACCTTTCATTAAACAAAATAGTATATCTGAGGAAAACAACTCAGCTTTAGGGAATTAAAGCACTCCTTTAGGTCTGACATAGAAACAAGAATCTTCCCAAGGTAAATAGGGGTGAGAGCAAGGGGTTTATGCTGATCATCTGAATGATCTGAGATAAATGATAGCTGGTATCTGCAGGGCAGGCTGGGGGCAAGGGGATCTAGGCAGAGGTGACAAGCCTGAAGGAGCCAGCTTGTCTTTCATTCCTCCTCTTCTCCTTAGGGTCCAAGGCCAGGAAGGCCCTTCCTTGTGATGAGGAGGGATGGGGCTTCATCCTCCCCATGAGCCTGCAGCTCTCTCCCCAGGCAGCTCACACAAGGAGAGGATTGGGGGATGCTGGAGTGGCTTTGCCTTTGATCCAAAGGAACAACAGACATTTAGGGTATTCCTGATGAGGGCCAAAAGAAGATAAGAAGAAGAGAAGACCTACACAGAGTAGCAAGTCAGGTAGTTCTGGGACACGGTGACAGCACAAAGGGGACAGGAGGAGGCAGAGGGACATCTGCTACAAGAGGGATCCCATGATGGCGAAGGAGGGAAGCAGAAGATACAGAAACAGAAAAAGAGATAGGGAAGACAAGGAATGACTGACAAAAGCACAGTGGAGTGGGATGAGAGAAAGCATGAGATGAGAGGGAGTTGTAAATGGCTGACAGATTGGAAAACGATCTGTAGGTGGCAAAAGGAAATTATAGAAAAGAGGACATGCTTTTCTAGGAGAAAGAGAAAGATATTGCAGCTAAGAGAGAGCTTATAAATACTGAAAGGGTTGAGGGGAAGACACCTAAGCAATGACCCCACCAAAACAAGGCTCCAGTCTGGTCTGCCATAGCAAAAATATTTTCTCTGAAAAAAAACTTTCAGGGATCCAGAAGGAGCAGTTTAATCACCAAGAAATATCTAAGAATCCACAAATACTTTTTAGTCTAAAATTAAAGGCAAGAGAACTCTGAAAAGAATCCACAAGGAGCACCAATTGAAGTATTTCCAAATGGAATAGGATACGACCACCAAGACAACTTTATTCCAAATGTAAATAAGTATGCCAAAAATGCATCATCCAGAACATCCTGCAAAACAACAAAGGACACTGTACAGTTTCAAAACACCGCCTTATATCTGCAGGTAGCCCCTGGGCAGATTTCTTGTTCCAGCTTCTTTGAGCAGCTACAGTATTAAAGGAAGAAAATCTGGGCAAATGTCATCTCATTAGAAGACATTCATGATGTGCATCTGCCATTTAGTAGGAATTAAAACCCTGGAGATTAAATTGCCCACTATCCCCAGGCACACACTGAGGAACATCTCAGCAGCATTTTCACTCTGCTGAGGTATGGTGGAGCCATTTTTTTATTTAGATAGTCAAGAAAAAAATAGTCCTAATCATGGAAAACTTGTGAAATTGCCATATTTTGAATATTTCTTGTAACAAAAGTACCTCTTCTCCATCTCTGGCTTTGTGTCATTATTGAGTTGGAATTTTTTAAACTATGACCCTAAATCTTACTGTCCTGACTCCTTAAATACTATAATCACTCTTAATGTGAAGAAAGAGGCTCAGTAAATGGGCCTAGAGCTTTAAGATTTCTCTTTAAGGATGTTATCAATAGTTTCTTGGCAAAGAAACTCATGGCTTTCCTTCTGATGATAGTGCCCAAGTGACTCTGTAGTTTAAGCAAATAGCTCAGCAAATGTATTTCTAGGCAGTCATCCTCTACACCATTCCTCAAGCACCAATGTCAGAGAAACATAGCAAGTGCCCCTTGGTCAAAGAATCTGACATATCCTCCAGAGCCTGCAGTTTTTAGTGAATGTCCAGTGCTATTGATTCAGTACCTGCTCTTTCCCCCTCTTCTTATTGTTGAGGTCCTCACAAGGAATACCAAAGGGCAGTGGTCAAGGCTTTTCAGATAAGTTGCACATACCAGAGGGCCCAGCTCTGCCTTCTCCTGGTTAAGCAGGGAAAGTGATTCCATGGCTTTTGGTAATGAGGAGAATTGCCAACATGGTGCTTAGACCTCTAACCTAACATTCTACCTGAGCAGCAAAACATCTCACCTGGCTCACCTGTGAGCTTGGTCTCACTCATGTCCCAGAGGCCCAGGAAAGGAAAATGTCTGAGCAATTCCTTGTTCTCCTGGGGCCATCTGTGCTGAACTTGTGGACCTTCCTCACCCTTTCAGGGGTCAGCTGGGGACCAGCCTGTTTGCCAGCTGGGCCTCCCCTCAGCTCCCCCATGTCTGCAGCAGATGGCCGGATCCACAGCCCACGTGGTGGCTGCCAGCACCTTCCCCGTGAGCAGGAGATCAGATGGACTCTCACACATTGCCCTCCCTGGCTCTGATTCACACTGGATGCCTCAAGGTCAGGGATGGCTCAATAGGAATCATGGAGACACCTGTTTTTTGATCTGGGTGCTGTGGTCTCTCTTTTCCCAGCATCCCTGCCACAGGGGCTCTCCCCATACAAAGTGCAGGAAGGGAGATGAGCTGTGCTTTTGGCAGTGCATCAGGGGAAGGAATATGAGAAGGCACTGGAGGGTTTTGTGATGAAGTTCATCTCTTCTTCCTGGTGCCTCGCACGCTCTGATCTTGTCATTGCATTTTACCAAGATGTGCCCTTTTGCTTGGCTGAGAATTCATTCTTTATTTAATAAATTTTTACATTAAAAGCCACTTAGCTGCAGATGTAAGAGGTTCATCAGGGCAGAGTCATGTCTGCTGACTTTACCAGGGTACATCCTGCCATGTGATCCATAGCAGCGTATGAGAGGATAAGCAAGGGTCAGACACAGGCTGCAATATCATTTTGAAGGTGGCTTGTAGCCACTTGTGTTTTTTCACCATTGTTGCTGGATAACAGTAAGGAGGATGTTAATACATTACTTACCCAAGGTTTTTGAAGGCCTTTTTGGCCTTCAGCAACAAAAGGACTCTCTGTGCCTGTGCTAGGTTGTGTAGTATGGCAGATGAGTAACCTCTCCCTTAGTGTCCTTCTCATACTTCATTGACAGAGGAGAAAGATTACTCTCTCCACTGAATACTTTAATACCTTCTATTTTTATTTCAGAGAAAGTTTGGAGGTTACATTTTCCTTAAAAACCCGCTGAAGTCTAAGGCCTTCACTCTGTGCTTCATAAATCTTGCTGAACTTAGAAAACCCTTCCCTGAGTAAAACCAAAATAAAAATTGAGTAGAGTCTTTGGGATTTACTTCCCTTTCTTCTGATTTTTGTACAGTTGTCTTGCCATTTTGCCTTTGACATATTTTTCCGTCTGCTGGGTGTTGTAGGAACTTCTGCATTCTTCCTATGAGTCCATTTGAAGAAGATCAAGGAGTACAAGCAAAGTTCAAAGAAGCCTTGTGCTGTTGTGGTTTCAAGTCCAGATGAAAATTAAGCAGTCTTTATTGCTATCAAGACTTCTTGTGGTTATGATGCTCAGGGCTAATATCTTGAACCCAGACGAGCTGAGGGTGGCTACAGAGATGTGGAGACCCAGTTTCTCCATGCCCTGCAAGATCAGCCTGCAAGCTTGAACTGCAGCAGGCACTGGGAGCGTGTCTTCTCCTTCACTGGTTGAATAAACAACTTTTTGCCACTTTCCTCCAAGAAAATCTTCTCCTGTCCCAATTCAGATAAAGAAAAGAATAGTTCAAATTAGTTTTTCTAGAGAAACTCCATCCAGACGTTTGGGTTTTTTTTCCTCTCCCAAATTTACCCTAAACCAAGACACTCCCCTTGGGACTGGCTGGTGCTGTGCAAGCTGGCCCTTGGCAGGATCCTGTAGAGGGTAGTAAAAAGGAAAGAGGAACATTATTCTTTTAGCTGTCCCTTCTCCTGATGAAATCTGCCAGCTGCACGGTTTCCAGAGGTGTGGTAGATGTTCCTCTGCTGGGAGGTGAGGTGTTGAACACCAGCATGACTGACGGCCATCGCCGGGCTCCGGCTGCTGATGAGCACCGTCAGTGTCCCTCAGATAATGATGACTTACCTCTTCCAGGATTGGAGAAGAGCAGGCCTGTGAAAAGCTCCACCGCTTGTAAGTAACTGCTCCTTTCAGCTTCAATGACATGTCACATCCATCCTTGAGCACTTCCAAAAATTCCCTCCTGGGACTTTGCTTTCCCCATAACTCGGAGTGACATGCATTGGCAGGGGGGGAGACGAGGGTCTCGCTCAGCTCAGTCCTGACGTGTGTAAATGAAAAGGCTGGGTGGCGGGGGTGGGGTAAGGAGAGGCCTGTGGCAGAGTAAATAAATTGCACCCTGCCTGTGTTATGCCAGCAGGGCTCCAGAACTGTTCCACGGGCTTCTGTAAATGGGAATTTGCCTCCTCGATCGCTCAGGGCAGTGCTGTCAGACAGTGTTGCCAGGCTTGTGCCTCATCCAGAAGTCTCAAACATTTCCCAAGTCGCCCCACTTCAATTTATTTTCGCAAAATGATGTTTCCCGTTTGGGGAGAGGGGGGAAAAAAAAAAAAGCAGGAAGGTGAGCCCAGAAAGCCCACTGTGACGCTGTGGGAGAAGGGGAGGGGAGGCAGCAGGTGAGTGGGAAGGGATGGGAGGCTGAGCAGGACAAGGGCTTTCTCAACACAGGAATTCAGGCTCTTCCCCCCTCGGCTCCCCCTCATACCCTTGTTTGAATTTAGCATGTGTCCTCCTATGGCGTCGTAATTACTAAGATTACCAAATGAATCTTTGCTTCTGTACACACCGGGCATTCAGCGGAGCTCTAATAGTTGTCATTAAGTTTTCAGGGAGGTGGGAGAAGATAGATTGAATGCATGCACTCCAGCGCTGCGCAGAGCCCATTGATGGCTGCTGAGTAATGATTTTTTTCTAATTGGTGGAGAGCAGCGGCCCTAATGGATGGAGCCTCTCTGTGCATTTGCACTGTCTCCTCAATCAATAACCCTCGCTGTGCCTGGCACGGAGGAGTTCCTGAAAGCCCCTTTGTAATAATGGATTGCTGGAGGTTACACAAACCGCTGTCTCCCGCTGAGTCAGCCCTCTGTCAGGCACCTCTCTCTTCCCCGGGCCCCAGCTTCCAGACGGGACACCCGCAGGGGTCCCTCGCCTCGGGTCCCTGCCCCCAGCCCACGGCCACGGGCGCCCCGCGGCTCCCCGGCTTGCGGGGAGGGTTTTTGTTGCCTGCAGAGCCCGAGCTGCCTCGGAGGAGCGGGAACAGCTGGGAAGCTTTTTATTGGCTTTGGCTTGGGAAGTCTGGCTTTTTATAGGAGGCTTTGTGGGGGTTTCTTCCCTTCTCCCCCCCCTCCACCCCTTCTCTCATCTTCTTAAAGAAAAATCCACAGGTCAGAGGCTGAGTATTGAGGCTGAAATCACAGAGAGGTCAGGCCATGTCAGGCAAGGCTCTTGACTTGGCCAGAGCAGTTGCCCAGCTCAGGGAGAGAAAGCTTTGACCACCCATTAACCACCAGGCATGCACAGGCTATTTGCATCCTAGCCCTCAACATCCCCCCTAGTTCCTGCTTTCTTTTTGAGGGATGACATGCAAGTGAGAGCCACAAGAGAGCTGTCAAAACTCAGCCTTGCCAGTGCATTTCCAGGAGGCAGGCAGGTCTCAGGTTGTGGGTAGAGATGAGAAATGGGATGTTACAGGGAATCTTAAAAGGGATGCCCCAACACTGAGATCAACAGCTCAGCCTTCCTCTTCCCAACACAAGAGAGCCTTTTACTGGAGAAAAAGAGGGGATTTCCATGGTTTGATGAGATTTATAGATGGCTGAGGCTTGATTTCTTCACTGTTACTCTACTTCAGCTCCATGTCCTCACAGCCCACTGCAGAGCATTTCTGAGTGGCAGCCTGTTGTCGCTGCAAACTCCAAGCTCCCCAGAAAAGGCTCCCATTTCTGGGACCTTTTGAAGGGGAACTTGCCCTATCTGTGTGATCCAGACCCCCATAACTCAGGGATCCCAAGTTCCCTGCACTGTTTCTGCTCTTGTCTGCTTTCTAGAGAGGCTTTTACATACATTGTGTACCTGGGCTTTACTCAGCTGCACAGCCCAGGCCATCATGCACCCCAGGCTCTGGAAGTGGCATTACTGTGGAGCAGAAGGGCTTGGGATTGCCCAGATTGCATGGCTGGCTACTGTCAGGCCCACTGTGAATGCAGACAGTCTGGATCTCCTCCAGCATGGAGGTAATTGGCATTTTCTGTTGTCTTCAGCAATGTTTTGGGGTATTCATAGCTTGTAATGATCTCCAATCCTTCTCCCTGAAATCAAAAGTGAATTTAAGATCTGCCCCTAACTTGCTTTAGTTAAAAGGTGAAAACACAAGAGGGTAAGGTAGGACAGCAGATTTTGCTAGTAGGGAGGATCTGACCTCAAAACTTCACATTGAGCCCCAGGCTGAGTCCCTAGAAAGTGGCTCTTTGTGTCTGGATGGCAGAGGGCATCTCAGGATGTGAGCAGCATGATCCGCTGATCCCTCCAGGGCTCAGGGCATAGCAATGAGCAGATCCAAAGGACCTGCATCGCCCCATCAGCCTGGGAACACGAGTGGGGGCAGGAGGGTGGTCTGAGACTCTGCAGTGAAACATCATGTCCTTGCTTGGCAAATGACCACTGGAAAACATCCCTGGGACAGGCTTCAGCAAAGGCTGTTCTATGTTCCCAGGTACACCTTAGTTGCAGCTGAAGAAGTGGAAAGTAAAGGGTTGTAGAAGAAATGTATTTTCTCGGTTGATGTCCTGGTGAGGGAAAGACTATGGAATTGTTTTAGGAGGTGGAAGTCCGATTCATCCTCATTGTCACTCCTGACTCTCCATCTGAGTGCAGTGAGTGATTTTCTCTCCCTTTCACAGGGGCAGTCAGTCATACCAAAGCTACTTTCTCACTGAGTGTCAGAAGGAGAAGGAGGCAGGTGGCTTTGAGTCTCTGTTTTTCAGCAGGGTCTCTCACCAGGATGTGTAGAGGTTGAGGCAGGAACAAGGTAAATTCTTCCAGGATCTCTGTCAATGCACCATGGCCAGAAGTCTCCCACCCTTTATAAGATCGTGCCTCAGATCCTCCTGATCACTAAGATCAGCCCTGAGGTAGTTGCCACACAATGAACCAGCCTTGTTCAGGGGCCTGTGGCTGCTCTTTGCCAGTGCCTGAGTGCCCAAGGTGACAGAGTGTGCACTGGGAGGACAAAGTAGTGAAACCTCAGCCTGGGAAGGAGGCACAGGCAGCAGGTTAGCAGCAGAGGGGACAAGAAGAAAGAAGAGGCCTGGGAGGTCCTTTTGTAGAGCACCTGGGACACAGGGTGTTGGAAGGGAAACCAGAGTGATGGTGAGGCAGAGGTGCAAGAGCTGAGATGTCCAGACAGAGACCCGCAGCAGAGCACAGTGTGTTTCTTCCCTGTAGCTGCCCTGGGGATGAGGGAGCTCCCCAGCCATCAGCAGGGTTCAACAGGGACTGGAGACGAGATCAAGGCAGGCTCACAGAAAATCTGGGTGCAAAGTTTCGAGGCAAGAAAGAGGAGTTATGTTTTCCTGTCTTTTATGAAGTTGTTTTAGAATCCTTTTGTAAGGGTAATTATCACTTAAGCAAGGGGGCAGGCCATTTAGCAGTGTAGTTTGAGAAGAAGAAAGCTTGGAGAAGAAAGCTGTGCCCAGGGCAGGGGGACTGGAGCCCCCAGCAGAATCCCACCTCTGCAGCATGGGGGGAAATGCAGCAAGAACCTGGGATTACTGCTAAACAGGGTTCCCTAAAGGGAAATCAGGAAGAGTTCCCTAGATGGCAGAGAGGAGAACCTGAAGCAATGGCAAAGGATTGACATTCAGGAGCAGGATTTGGCCCAGCTATAAGTCCTGGCTTGCCAATGCAGATGGTGGCAAAGGATTTGTCTCGTCCACTATCTATCACAGCTGTGTTCACTCATCAGCGTTGCAGGAGTTAAAATAAACACACAGTTTTCAGAGCAGGACCATGTTTCACCTGTGCTATAACCAATGAGTGGATTAGGGCAGCCACTGCCCCTTGTTCTGTCACAGCCACAGGGTTCCTGGGACTCTGGCACTCTCACAGCACAGCTGTGGCATATCAGAGCACAAGATCACGGGGCCACAGTGGAGCCTGAAGGCATCCAGCTGTTCATTTATGCTGCTGCTTCTTCACAATCCACTTACTACAGGACATCTCATATAAATCAAACTGGAAATATTTCCATAAACTCTACTTTCTGTGTAGTTTTGGAAGCAGAGAAAACCTCTAAACTCATCCAGGATCTCTGGTGAGGAGAATTACGATGGCTCAGGTGGAAGTGTTTCCTGTTTTCCTGCAATGCCCACCTGCTTGTCTGAGAGACAAGTCAGCACACAAAGCAGTGCCAGATCCCCTCTTTTGCTCATGGACGTAAACTTTTATTCTTTGTTTATTTGCAATCCTGCTTAATCTAGAGGAAATCATCGTCATTGGGGAAGTATAGTTTGCTCTTCTTTTACAAAAATCAAAACCTTCTCACCTGCACTTGTGATTTCTCACCTGATGTGCCAGCTCCTCAGGGACTCCAGACCTGTCCTCTGCAGCTTCTTTTCCTGACTTTTCCCTGTGCTTTAGGAAAACAATGTCAGGCAAATCAGACAAACCAGGATCTTTCCAAACTGTCCTTATGAACAAGTCCATATTGCCATAATTTCCACGAAAGAGCTTACAATGAGTGACATGAGAATACCCATTCCTATTATGAAGGAAAAAAAAAGAGAAAAAGAAAAAGCCACGCAACAAAAAAACCCAGGAGCTGCCTGAAAGAAAACTGTCACAAAGGAAAGGAGAGAGGGCTCAGTTTCTCTGACAATCAGTGATACAGCTTGCATGAGAATTCATTTCAGTGTGCTTCTTCAGCACACACCAGACTCCCAGGAGGGTGTTTCAGATCTCATTTCCTAACTTTCCTGATTGGAACTGAGGCTTGCATTTACTTGGAGTTTTCATTTTACGCTCTCATTTGGAGTCCTGCTTCATTTCTTACAACCTCCCTGCCTGTTGTGCCTCACCCTCTTCCCCAGACCCCTCATCACCGACCAGAGAGATAAAATATAGAGGATGTGCCAGTGACCACAGCTCCAGCAAACTCCAGTTAATCCCTGCTCCACTCCCAGCAGGACACAGTCCCTTCCCAGAGGCGTGTCCCAGCCCATGGCTATTTACAGCAGTCAAGAGTTCAGCTTGTTTTCCCAAAGCATGTTCTCATTATAGCTCAGAGGAAAGGCTCCCCAAGAAAAGCAAATACATCTCTTCCATACTTTCCAGATCTGGAAAAAACAGCTGAACTGGCCCCTCTGATGGTCTCCAGAGCCTCGTAGAACGTGGAGTTAGAGAGCCATAAGAGGCTGAGGGATAAGGATCCAGGCTGAGTTTTGGAGGCACTCTCACACAGAGCAGCTTTTCACTCTGCAGAGTCATAGGCCAAAGGACTGCAGCATCTAAGGCCCACAGCTGGCCTGAGGGTCTGGATCCTGGCATCTCACTCTGCTTTCTCCCCATGTTACTTTAATTTGACACAGGAAAATTTCTTCTTCCAAATGCTGTTTCAGTTCAATCTTGCTTCTTTTGGGCTTTTTTCAGATGATGTAGCAATACCTCTAGTTTGGAGCAAGAGATCCTTGCGTTTGATTGCACATCTTGGAGCAGAAGACCAAAGTGGTATTTAATAAACCATCACCTTTGCCAAAAGCAGCGTAATCAAATCCTGTGAAATGGGCAATTGCTGCAACTGAGATAGCTTGAGCTGGTGTGCTGGCAGAGCGACAGCTGCTTGTCTCTTGGCTACTGCTGAGCCAGGTTCAAGAGCTTGAACACGGCTTTGAGCTCTGGCAGCGAGTCTCAGAGGCACTGCATGCTCAAGGATCCCAAGGGCAGCAAACCCCCCTCGCATCAGTGCCTGTGAAGTGGTTTTGCATCAGCTCCAAGAGCAAGAGGCAAAAGAGTGAGTGAGAAAGAGAGATGTTCACTCAAACTGGCAGCTGCCTTTTGTTTCACGATGGCAGCTGCCAGCAAGAGACAGGCAGGGCAAGGGAAAAACACACAAGAGCAACACGCTAGATGCAAAGCATATTACACGCTAGATTTAAAATAAAATAGCATGCATGAGGGGTAAATATTCAGCATAAAGCATGACGACTCAGCCCCGTCATTCTCCTTCCATTTCCTAGGAGCTGTGGGACTGGATCTCCCAGGGCAGCACTGGCCATCCTGGAAGAAAAGACAGGGCCAACACTCAAATTGTGTAAGCAAAGGAAGCAAGTGCCTAAACATTGACTTTTTTCATCCACTTGAGACAGGTGAAAGGAGAAATATCACTTCAGTGGAGAAGGGTGGTCTGGGGATGATCCTGTACAGTGGGCTTGTTGTTTCTCTCACTTCTGACAGCTCGCTTGCTTCCTCTCCTTGCGGGACTTTAAAGTCAGTTTGATGGTTTTGGCAGGGTGATGGCTTTGGAGCCTGATCCCCCCTCCTCTGCAGAGGCAGTGCTAGCAGCAGTGCTGAACATCTTTCTCCTCCTCCATCTCAGCCTCCCAGCACCACCTCCTGCACCAGGGGAAGCCCTTTGTGACAGCAGGATCCACTGGCAAACAGCTGCCAGGACTTGGGCAATGCTGAACAAGGTCTGTATCTGCATCCTTCAGGGCTGAAGGACTATCCCTGGTCCTTTCCCTCCTCACCCACCCCAGTGCTGTTCCTCAGACAGGCATGCCAGCAAGGGTGGGCACACATTTCCCACCCTTTTCCCAAGTGAAGAGTTTGACAGCACAGGGAATCTGTCTCTGGGTTCCCTGACACTGCAGCAAAAACACTTTGGCCATGTGGCACTCACTCCACTGCTTTGAATTCATTTTAACGGTTCTGACAGGCCAACTTTGTACCAGCAGCTTCTTCTGCCAGATCAGATATTGTTTACCCATCCTACTTTAACTTTATGCCATGTTCAATATCTCCTCTCCGCACCAAGCTCACTTGATACCAGATCAGGTATCGTCTGTCCTCCTCGGCCAGCACAGAGCATCAAGCTGGCATGTGTTCCCCATCCTGCACTCTGGCTAATTCAGCAGAAACGTGAGCACACGCCTGTGCCTGATCCAGGGCTGCTCTGGTGGAGCAGGGACCTGGCGCTCGCTGCCGGGAGCACCGGGCACACCGTGCAAATCCCAGCCCGAGCACTTGGCGGCTGCAAAGGTGAGGCTGGGCCACCGGCGAGCCGTGCCCGAGCTTGTAAACATGCTAGTGCATAAAGGGAAGGGGGATGGGGAAAGGAGAGAGGGCAGGAAGAGGAGGGGAAAAGTTGTGCTTTTAGTATCTCGGGATAACAGGACACAGAGGTAAGATGAGGTTTATCTGAGTCTGAATTCAAGCTGCTAGCTCCCTTTAAAAATAAATAGGTAAATAAATAAATAAAAATAAAAAGGCGCTATTGTGGGTTTTTTTCTAACGGAGCTAACTCAAGTTAGTCGAGTCACACTAAAAAAAAAGGCATATTTTCTTTATTGACGTGTTCTGATCTGGAAGAATAAACATACCTGAAACCTGGGCTCCTTTTTATGCAAGGAAATGTTTCCGAGAAATCCAAAGAACCGGGGCTTTTTTGCACGCAATGTACAGAAAGAAACATATTGTCTGAGAGCAAAGTGACTCTGGATTTGGCCACGGAAATAAAATGGGGGTTTCAGCTCCTGCATGCAAGAGCAGCGTTTCTCAAAGACACCTTCTTTTTCTGTTTCATTTTCTCTATGTTTATTTTAAGTGAAGCTCTTTTTCTATCTCCTTTTTTTTTTTAGGTTTTAATCTTTGTATATTACACACTCTGTGACCCTGGCAGAGGGAAAGCAGCCGAGTCCTACCTCCTCTGTGAGTGTGTTTAGAAACAGCAACTGATCAAAGTCAGCGCCGTGCGAGCCGCGATTGAGTTACTCCTCTCGCCACGCGTTCCCGGTTTTGACAGACTGCATCGTTTGGTGTGTTGATGTATCAGGGTTTCATACACTATGAATATTCACGGCGCACATTAAATTAACCAGGTGAGACAGTACAGGTTTGTTTTGCATGTTAACTCTGTGTTAACGCTGCCCCTAAGTGGTTAAGTTGGTTTATTGCAAGTTAATTAGCCCTCATTTCGGGCAGATTTTTATTTATTTATTTGTTTGTTTGTTTATTTATTTATTTATTTATGAGAAGAAGACTGTCGTGGCTCTTTCTCTTCCAGCTTCGTGCCTAGACCTTGCCTCTATCTAGTCTGCGTTTGCATCCTACTCTGTGTGGGTTTCACAAAACTGCAACATTTTCAGTCAACTCAGCTTGGCAGACACATGTAGAGGAAAACACGGATGCCTACTACACATTTATTACTCAATCCAAGCAAGGCTGTGATCCTGTTAGCAGGCTCCTCTCCCTCCGCTCGTTTTAATTAGCATTTCAAGAGATGCTTGGTAGCACAAGCTGCTGAAGTTACGATGGGCTGACTTTTGCATCTTTCCTCCTTCATCAATGTGCCACTTCAGGAACATTTCATCACCCAGGCAAACCTTTACTCAACCTTGATATATTCTCAAGCCTTGGTATTCACCCTCGTGTTCCCATCCTTCTGCATGGATCCATGCAACGTGCCAAGATCACACCTTCTCCTCTCAGGGCAGCTGGTTGCTCTTGGAGAGGTGTGTGGGTGTGGGCACACTGAGCAGAGCAGCTCAAGCTTTCGGTGAGGCCTTGAGCTCCCCTTCTGCACGGGGTGTTCCCCTCCACCTGCCCCATGGGGAGAAGCAGGAGAGGAAGGAGAGCAGCTGCTTGCAGCTTGTTGGCTCTGAAGGGCCTCACACCAACAGAGGAGACTTGACAAAACCTCCAGCTGAGCAACTGATGTGCTGGGCTCTGAGGAGCCTTTTAAAATCTTCCTCCTTGCTTTAGTTTTTTCCAGGCTGTGGTTGGGGAGCTTGGCTCTGCTCCCCAGTTTGGTTTTCAGTTTTTCAGTTTCAAACTGCCTCCCAGAGAAGTCAGGTGGCCATTGTGACACCTTCAAAGCAGATTTTCATTTCTGAAGTTCTTCAGCTCCTTTTGGTGTGGAAGAAGAGTGCCTCATCCTTCTCAGGGGTTGGGGTCCAAACAGGCAGGGTTAAGCCAGCAGCAGGCAGAGTGCTTTGAGACCTGGAGGTAATTCCCAGTGCAGTCCCTAGCTGAGGAAAGCAAGCCTGGTCAATATTGCAGTAGCAGATTCCTGCACTCCTGCACTGCAGCAGGCAGCAGAGCTATCCATCCCTGCTCAGCCTGTGTTGGCAGCACAGGGAAAGTGAGGAAGAGCAGGAGCAGTGCAGCTCAGGATACCTGGATATATTGGCAGAATCTCTCTCTTGATTATCAGCCTCTCCTTTCCATAAGCTCTGAAATAAGAGCATAAAAAAAACCTGAAGAGCCGTGAATCTTCAGGAAGGTCTCCAGTCTTTGGCAGAGAGCACAGGCTGCTTCTCCATCATGCCAGCACTGCCCTTCACCTTGAATGAGCGACATTTGTCTCCTTTCCCCTTGGCTCTGGAGAGCACAGCCCGGGCTCCCGGGAGGCGTCTCAGGCTGCCCGGGGCTCGGAGCCGCCTCCCTGCAGCGCATCCCCATCGCTCGGGGGGAGATGCCCGGGCTGGCGAGCCGGGGACTGGGGACGGCAGCGGGGACGAGCAGGCATCGTCGCTTTGGCAGTGCCCGGCTCCTGCCGCCGAGCGCTGCCTGCATCCCGGCCTTGCGCAGCGCGGCTGGACACGGAGTTAAGGAGTCCAGACACCGGGATACGAAAGGAGCTGTGGCGGTGCGAGAGCAGCTTCGCTCTTCTGAAAGGGTCTTTGGGAGGGCAGTGACACTGGCACGATCATACGGTCCCTCTCCTTCTTAAAATCTGCCGCCGCATCTCCTCGGCGCTGTGTGTTCGGTCGGAGCTGAAAAGTCTGCATGGAAGCTCAGGGACTACCTTAAATACCTCTAACTAAGCCTTCTTAAAACTCCTATTAAAATACGAACACCGCAGTCAAGACGGCAGGCTGGAGGTCTGCCCAGTGGCCAAATAAATCAAAATATTCCAGATATCCTGTTTGCAAGCGCCCATTAAAGCCTGACAACTGGCTAATACCAAAGGCAGCATGGATATGAAAGACAGAAAAAACGTGACCCTTCCTGCAAAGCAGCCCAGGTTTATTTCTTGCTTTTTCAAAGCAGGGCTTCACTGTTTTAATGCCGTCCTCTTCCCAGGGGCTGTAGAAAAGGGTTACTGGGGCCCAGTGAGAGGCTCGGGGCAGTTGGGTTGTAAGGCTGTGTACCCACAGCTCCTCACACCCCCAGCCCCACAAACAGCACCAGCGACCAACCAGCCTCTGCAGGGACCTCCCTGCCCAGGACTGTGGCTCAGTGTGCCAGGATTCAGGCCAGAGTGGAAAACAGCCCTTTATCTGCATTTGCTGCCTGATGACATCCGCAGGCACATTCTGTGCTCTTTATCTGTTTTCTCAAATAAATTAATAAATAAAAGACAGAGAGGCTGGAAATAAGGACAGAGAAAATGAACAGATTTTGATCTAGTAAGCAATTTAAATCTGGGCTGGCAAGCTGCGTTCGCTCATTCATTAATTCTGCCGTGTGCTCAGAAAACCCCAGCAGGACTCTCTTCCAGCGCAAGAACTTCCGACTGTGAAATAAACCCCGCGTAACCAGATTAGCTATGAGGTATGTATCAGCCAGGTCCTAGGCATTAATTCAAGCATACTTTGCACTGTACATTGCCAGAGCCTGATTTCTGGATCAGGTGTTGCTCACTGGAGGGCATAAACTCCCTGAAGTTTCCTGTCCTCCACCTCTCCTGTATTGCTGTTCCTTGCTCAATAAATAAAAAAATATTATGATATGTGCTATCAGTGAGTCTTGATTCAGTAGTTAATAGCAACATTATCAATACCTTGTCTTTCAGTGTCACATAACTCAAAAGTGGCTGAATGGTTTTGTTCTGGCATTACAAAAATTAATCACCTTGTGCTTAGCCCAAGCAGAGAAAATCTCACCTTAAAACTTCAGCATTCATAGAGTCAGAATATATTTAGTGTGCAGAAACTGATGGGGCAAGATAGAAATCTCTGCATAAGCTTAGTGCAGTCTTCCACCTCACAGATCTGTGTTGTACTGAATCACAAAGTGATTACTGCCTGTATGAGTGACTTCAATTATAGTATTATCATCTTATTTATCATTTGATAAATGAAGTGGGACAGGGGCCTGTTTGTGTCAGGTGCTTTACAAACACTCAGATGTGCTCAGACAATATCCTGAGGACATCCATAAAGTGAATGGGACATGAATGGGAATCTTCAGACAAGGAACCCCTTCCACGAGCTGCCATAGGAAAAGCTGTGCTCTGGTTTGCCAGCAAATTCCTGGTTCTCTCTACGTGCTCCTGTGGCCTGAACATAGATCAGTCAATGTAAAGTCAATGCTAAGTCCATTTGTAAAGACTTTTTTAGAAGTGGACACTGAGTGGGTTTGGGATTTGTCTTTTAAAAAGAAAATCTTCAGCTTATCTGGGTCTCAAACATTTTTATTATTATAGCCATCTAAAGTATGGTTTATGACATAGTTAAAATTCATGTATTGTCTCCACTGCAATTTCAATACTTTATTCCAATTTCAATACTTTATTTGCTATGGGGAAATCTAATGCATGATAATGGTAAAGCTTCAGTCGTGAAGTGAGCTGGGATGATGCTGTGGGTACCAAATCTCTCCTCACAAACACTAAAACAAAACTTGGCCAATGAGTTTTCCACTCTGTGGAGAAGCTTCAGCTGCCAGCCCCTTTGACACACCTGCTCTGAAGATGAATGTCTTTGATTTCCCATTTATACCAGTCTGGCACCTTTCCAATATATCAGCTCAATTTCATTTTTTTCAGGGAGTGCCTTTGTACACAGCATGTGTATGTGCATGTGTTCCTGCTGTCATTCTGAAGTGTGGAAAAGTCACTGGCCCAACTAATTCCAAAACTTTCACTGAATTGAAATTCGGTAACACAAAGAATTCCTTCAGTTTGGCCCGCAAATCTCACTTTTTTGAATTAGATCTTTCCATTCAAAGCTCTCACCAGGACAGTTTTTCTCTGGTGACATTCATCCACTCAAGAGCCACGTCACAGAGAGCAAGGATGAAAACATGCACAAGCTCCTTTTTTCTTTTCTCTCATCTGTTCCAGTCAGAGAAGGAGGTTCACAGGTTGGAGAATTCAGCTTCATCAGAGTCCTTCTATTCTATTTATCAAGATTTAGTCCAAATAATAGCTGTGAAAATGTTTAATTTGTTAGCAATGAAAATGCTTAGCTGACATTGATTTTGGAGCTACATGTTGCTGAATATAAGCTGGTGCTTTTGCTCCTGAGCCACCGGATGAAATGCAAGAGCATGCTCAGATGCTGGCTGAGATGAGAGTCTCCAAGGTGCATGTGTTAACACTGCAGTGAAGAAAGCAGTCTCATCCCACAGACTTTAAAGAATACACATGGCTTTTTAGTTCTTAGACAACTGTGAGCATCATCTTTTCCTGTACTAATATATTCTGTTTTCTGTTTTCACAAGACTTCAAGGGACAGCGAAATTGCTTCAAACCAATTTCATCATGTGAAAAAACAATTAACAGCGTTTCCAGGAGAGGAACATTCTAGGTATTCATCATGGATTCTGCAGTCACAAACAGACCACAGGCACTTTTCCCTCTGACAACAGCATTTAGAAATATATATTGTATAATATTCTGTAATTCAAACATTAATTTATAAATCTTTATAAATTCCATGGGCAAGGGACACACAGGGGCTTTTTGTTCTGGAATAGATATGTATTTGGTAGATAAAAGACAAAGAGCCTCCTAACATCAGACTAGAGTCCTCTGCCTATGCTGAAGTTAAGTCATACTTCAAGATTTCTTTTTCTGAAGTTTGATTGGATGAGCTTCTTCATCTTGTCCTTCTAGAGCAGGTTTGACAAGTTGCAAATTGTTCTTCCAGACATTTTTAAACCCTTTCCACTTTCACAATAGCCTTTGCAAAGCAGACAAAGAGGGGAAAGGGAGCTAAACCCCTTCATTTCCTACTTTATCTTCTCCCCTGAGCCCTGCCCAGCATAGTACAGGAGCTGCTGTTTGCATGATTCTCAACGCTCAGCTCCCTGCACCGATGGTGCTCCTTGTACGAGCAGATGTTTTTTTGAAGTCGTAGCACGTGTCCCTCTCAGAGCTTCTGCTTTCAAATACAGCATCCTTGCTCTCAAAATGTGACCAAATGCTTTCTTTCTCCCCTTACTCCTTCAGATCTATCCAGGCACTGTAAGTTCACTTCATCAAGGGATCCAGGTGCTCTGTAGAGGTGGCTGATATTTCCCTCTGTTCATTGTGCCAGCTGCAAACTCCTACACAGTGAATTTTTTTCCCTGACACACAAGTCAAAGTTCACTGACCTCAGTAGTCGGAATGGTGCATAGAAGAGGAGAACATGACTTTGTTCTTCTAGACAGATGTAAACAGGCTTCTTGCTTCTGCTGCTGCAAGAGAAATGTGTCTCATGGAGTTCAGATCCACCACTTCAGCTCTGCGGCCCCCTGGACTCCAATCCTCAGATGCAAACACAGCAGTGAAGGTCCAAGTTACAACCCTCTTTATGGCTTCTGCTCACAATATGGCTTAAATTCTGGGAAACCACATTAAGTTTGGGAGAACAGCAAGTGTCATTTTCTGTACTCAGACTGATTTCTTGAGTTCCCCACCGACAGCAGAGACCTTAAGTGCAGTAGCTCAGAGCTCTGTCAGAACATGACACAAACCCAAACTCTCATTTTAGCTCATACCTGAGGACCAGATTAACTCAAATCAGTGTCTCAACACTGCTAACACATCCCACAGACAGCAGTCCCCCCTCCACAGCCCCAGGCTCAAGAAGGGCTCTGTGTGTCATTTCCTTGAAAGGTAGATGGGGGCAAAGTGTTTACGGTGCAACCTCACGCTACAAATTTTACTATGATTGTGCAACAGCAGGAAACACCACAGACCCAGTAGAGTATTTCAAAATACACAATAAGTGACAGAAGAAACACAATTTTTTTTTTTACTGGATCAGAATGAAGTAAGATGGGTATTTCAATTGCTTACACAGACCGAAACCACAAAGCTATGCACCAAAACTGTTGAGCTTTATCCTTAAGGCTTTACAACATTTCAAGTTCTCAAGAACTCCAGAGAGTCCACATAGATCTCATCTCCTGTGAAAACTTGACTTTGGAACAAAGAGAGATAGCCAGACATGTCCTGCATCCTAGGCTAATTGTAAGAGACTATTATTTATTCCATTCAGTAAGTGTGCATCTGGTAGTGATGATTGCAAAGCCTATAAGAAGGCTGATACTTCCTAGCAAGTGACATTTTTATGGTTAATAGAAACTGTCAGAGAAACCACTTGGAGGGGGATATGTACAGGCTTGATTTTCAACTTAACAGTAAATCACTCCAGATTAGAATTGGATATCATGACAAAATCCTTCATCCTGTAAATTTCCAGAATGCAAGTAGCAGTGGCTCTGGGAAAAATTGTGATAAAACTAGAAGAAAAGTTTCTCATTTGGTTTTGACATCCAGTGTGCCTGAGATCATGTCTTCTCTGTAAGTGATGACAAATGTGCATGACAAATGTGCATGCTCTTTCATTAATGTCTATTGTACTAATAGTAGGAAGTGGTCCTTCTTGTAGACCATGAGTCCTTGGGCAAGAGGCAGTAGAAAAAAGGAAGACAAAAATGAGCATCATGCCAGAGAAATCACAGGCAGCATCAGACCTACAGTGCTGCTAGAGTCTGAGTCATCCCAAGACCCTGAAAATAAAAAGCACTCACCAGCACCTAGTTATGCTCATACCATCAGTCTACTGAAATGAGGACACAAGGGCTGATGCCATAGGTGAGGACATGTCTACCCAAAAATTCTTATTCCTGGTTTTAAGTAGTTGAAGACATCTGTATTTGTGCCATTGATCTGCTGCCAAATGAAATAGCAGCCTCAAAGCAGTTTTGTGGTGACTGCAATGGTCAAAGGACGTAGGTAAGACAAAGTTTGTGTCTAGACAATATCTTTTTAAAGACCAATTTACTACAGGTGGGAAAATTAGACCAGCTTCTTCTAGGCACAGGAAGTCTTTACTCAGGACTCCAAAAACCACTCCTTGTAATGCCTTCAAACAGAAAACAATCAGCACAAATGACCAATGTCCTCCTGACAATTAGAGCTCAGATTTTCCCTTGCAGCAAGGGATTGAGTCAGGGTCAGTTTTGTACCACCCACCCTTCACAAGAACCCATTGTCCTCCAGCAAGTGCTGAGGTGCTGTTGGAGACCCAGAGTGGTTCTGTCACTAAGCCATTCCCCAGTTACGTGGTTGCTCCTGGCCTGCCTGACTTTGCCCTCCTGGCTGGCCATAAGATCTTGTTCCTTTTGGGCTTCTCCCTTGCCTGATGTGGAGATGAGGCTTCTTTCTGCCCAGCATTGTCTTTCTCATGGAGCTGGAAAAGCCACGGCGCCATGGACAGTATGACTGGGATGGAGCATACTCATGAAGTGAAGTTATTCTCCAACTTGCAAGGGTCCCAATACCACCCTCCCATGGAGGAGGCACATCCCCTGGCTCCTCTCTTTCAGCTGGGCTCTCCTTCCAATAGCCAGAACAAATAACCATTTCAGCAGCAGTGACACTGTACTGTACATCCCTCTGCAGCCCTTGCCAAAGCACCAGTCACACGCTATTTACCACAAGCCAGAGAATTCACTAAATCTGGCCTATTTTGAGTCAAACAGGGCAGTTCAGCCCTTAGGAAGACAGCCCTGCCAGCTGCCCTCCCTCTTGCACAATAGGGAGAGGAAGGGGACATCCATCTCCAGAGCCCAGGCTGAGAGCAGCCGCGGCAGTGTGTGCAAGGAGACAGGTGGCTGGTGGGGAACCACAATGGAAAAGCAATTGCACGGCACCTCTTACACAGTACAGGCACGTGGAAAAGGCTGCGAGCAGCCTGAGCCAATTAATTTCCATATTCCCTTTCAGTCAGATCTCAAAAACGAAGCGTGTTGCATTCAGCGCCAGGACACTCCAGAGAGGAAGGGGGGAAGAAAAGAAAAAAGGTAAAAAAAAAAAAAATGATTCAGCAATCGGCGAATTCAGAGAAAGGGCAGGAGGAACGCGCCTGAAGAGATGAATCAGCACTGGCTTCAGGTGATGGAGGGAAGGAGGCATCTCTGCTCTGCTGATTTGTGCAGCCTGATTGAAGTCAGCCCAGCACTGGCACTGCATCGGATCGGAAACTGCCTGATAGGCTGCATGGGGAAAAATCCAGCAGTCACACAAAAAACATCTTTATTAAGTACATTTTGTGACCTCACAGCTGATTTGACATTTTTTTACTTACTTATAGTAGACCTTATAGATGCTGGGAGAGGTGGTGGTGGGACTGTTGTGTAGGATTTTTTATGCGTATGGTGATGGGGTGTGGGGTAGTGAATTTTAAACAGGGCTGCATGAAATTCAATCGCTTAATCTTAAATTACAAGCCACTGGCTGCCAAAGCAGGTTTTTGAGATGGAAATCCTTCTGATTCACAAATTCCTTTGCCTCTTTTAAGGAACAAATGAGTAAACAAACAATGAAAATGTTGCTTTCTTTTTCAGAATTTGCTAGTACAGAAATATTTTTTTTTCTGTGGCATCTGGCAGTGCCTCCTTTCCTGTCTGTAGCAGGTAGCTAGGAGAATATGATTCCTGATGAACAGATATGATTTCCAACACTTCTCTATCGTATAGCCAAGAGCTGATCCTATTGGTTAAAATGCCCTATGGATGTTAATTAAAGTTTACCAGAGATTACAAAACCTATTCCAGTCCCCTTGAAAGCCCTAGTGGAAGCACTGGGCCAAAAATATTTGTAGAGGATGTAGCCAATGGTTTGGTAAAAAGCTAAGAGTCCTTAGTCAGCCAGGTAAAGCCTCCCGGGATTACCCAAGGATTACTCACAGAGTAATTGTTGCAGACTCAAACTCTCCTGTGCCCACTCTCTGACAATCAAGTTGTTATAGGAAGAGCACTCTTCAAAGGAGATAAATAGCCAAGCATGAGTATTGGAGTGGGTGCTAAGAGGTTCTGAAAACCCAGCCCAAAATGAGTAGATCGTTTCGGGAAGAATCACCTGTTCCACTCTGGAATTTGTGCCTCTGGGAGCAGCACATTTTCCTGCTTCACTCCATGGGGCTGTGGCCACCCAACGCACCAAACCCTGCAGAGCTCTCAGGTGCCCTGCGAATGGGGCTGTATAAATGCCACTGGACCAGGCAACCTTTCACACCAGGAAGTGCAGAGGAGAGAGAAGGTGTTAACTATCAGCACACTCATTCCCTCACATTAAGTCACCAGGAGTGGAATAAACATCATGAACTGAGTCATTACAGGAGATTTTTGTTCATTTGTTTATTTTCTAGATACATCACACCTGCCTGAAACAGTCATATGCAGTCATTGTAGTTAAAATTGTTCTCCCAAAGAAATAATTACCAAGTAGGTAATTTTCTCTTAATAAATAATACGTACATGATCACACACTTCCCTAATTCTTTCAACCCAGAAAAAAATTCTGTAAAACAAAAGTGGCTTTCCTGTTCCCTCCACCCCCTTATTTTGTGAATCAAGGCATCCTTGCATCATTGAGGTCTGCTCAAAATGGAGCTGCCTTTAAAGCAGAGCCTCTGTATTGAGGATTACGTGTGGATTATTGCTGAGAGATCATTCAGCACCGGAGCTAAGCATTTACCCAGAAATCATTTGTAATACCAGTTGCCCCTTATTTTGGCTAATAGCGGCTGTAAGGACAATTGGATCAGTGCTGTGTACCTGTCAGCTGCGCCGAAATTCCCCGCGCAGCCCCGAATTGTGCGCGGCACGATTACCGAGGGGAGCTCAGCGCTGTGCCTTATCTCTTTTGTAAATCCTCTTAATGCGGTGGCTGCCGGATCCCCCGCACACGGCGGAGTCAGCACCGGGGGGGCTCTGCCTCCGGAGAACTCACCCAGGGCCGGGGACAGCCGTGCTTGCTGGGAAAGGGACTTCCACACCTGGGAAAAACAACGTGGAGGCGCAAGGGAGGAGGGAAGGAGATGGAGAGCAAGGGAAAGGCTGCCTGGTGTCCATCAGTTCCTACCCGTGCTGATTCCCAGAGGGGCTCTCGGTGCTCCCTCAGGGCACATTTGCTCCCCACCGGTGGCAGAAGCTCACCCACTCCCCTTTCTCCACCTTCTCCTCGCTCAGAGTGAAGGGGACAGGTTCCCCAAACGGGGCAGAAGGCCCAGCTTGCCCACCCACACCGGGGATCCCGTCACCACGAGCAGGCCACACGCCGAGCCTGCTCTTTGGAAAACGCCAACCTTTCCCATGCCACAAAAGAAGGATCGCTACAGACCTCAGCCCACTGCATCTCCCTGCTGCAGCAGCGGGTGTTTTTAAACAAATTCCTGCCTGACTGAGAGAAGGGAGGCGGGGGGGGATGATGAAAAAAAGGTTCCTCGGGTTTTATCCATTTTGCATGCACATAAAAGATGAACTTCCCTTTGGAAACAAAACGCACAGAGTTGCGGTTTGAAAGGGGCCTCAATTTGGCTTCGACCGGGTGCAACTAATTGCAGTTGCGAGCGCCGGCAGGTGCGAGCAGGCAGCTGATTTTCTTTTTCCTCCTCCCCCAGCCCTGCCTGCCCCCGGCACAGGGCATGTCCAGGCCTTGTGGGAGCCAGGAGATGCGAGGGACGGGACTGCCGGGGCAACCTGGTGATTGCCGCATCCGCTCTTGCTCCTGCATTTCTGCCACGGCTCTGTTCAATGTCAGCACAGCTGCAGAAGGTCCTAGAAGGCCCTGGAAGGTTCTGAAAGGTCCCAGAAGGTTCTAGAAGGCCCTGCAAGGTTATAAACCCTGCAAGGTTGTGGCCAATCTGGGACAGGATGTCACTTGCAAGTTAAGAGTCTCTCCTGGTCCCTCTGTCCCTCAGCTGTAGTTGCACCCCACCACCATGTCAGGAGGGAAAATTTTGGCTACAGCAAAACTGCAAATACCTCAAATCTTGCCTTGATTTTACCCATTTTGTGGCTGGGGAGAGGCTGTCTGTACCCTGTGTTTTTTGTTGGCCTCCACTTCATCTGCCCTGAACTGGAGCACACAGGGATTTCACCACAGGCTGTGCAGGTCCAGGCCAAGTATCATCTCCATCTATCACAGGTTCCCATCCAGCCACTGTGCCTCACTTTTGGCTGCTACACTGGAGCATCACTGATGCTGGGCTGGTTGTTTTCTTAGATGGAATGTCCACATAGACCTGGCAAAAGATGGAGGCAGTTTCATGGTCTGTCACTGGTGGGACAGGAGCCATGCCCTGGCTCACTGCTGCTCCCCAGGACAACCTCACTCCAGACAGAGGTTGTTTCTTCCCGTTCTGATTTTGGGATGCTCCTTGCCCTGGCCAAATTCAGCACAGCAAGAGGAACACAAAGCACACTTTATCAGTATCTTTCCTGAAAGCTTATTTTTCCTGCAATGCTTTTAGTAGGGCAGAAAATTACATTTGCCATCTTAATTCTTTCATTCCTTTAATGTCTTTAAAGAAGTAACTGAATCACCGAGATAATGCACAAGCTTGCATGGAGGGGATCTGTGATCCTGTCGCCCACACCCTTCTTCTCCCACTCTTACCAATTTGTCCCCTTACTGCTTAACAGCCCAGGGTATGAAATGAAGTGTCATGAGTCAATTTGGGCAAGTGCTGCATGTTTTCTACATGGTGTCTCTGTACTTCAAGGGCCTGTGAATCACAGGGGTATTCCAAAGGCAGAGCAAGCTAGCTTGATAACACACTGAAGGACATCTCTGCATTCATTCCTGAATGAACTAGAGCACATCTCTGGCAGGGGGAGGGGGAGGAAATCTAATCCTGATTTAAAGTTGGTGGTGATAGTCCCTACAGTCCTTGGTAATTAGTTCCACTGGTTAATTACCCTCACTGTTAAACATCTGCACCTTATTTGTAGTCAAAATTTGTCTGGCTTCCAACTTCCAGTTGGATCATATTATGGTTGCGTCAGCTAGATTGAAAAGCCTTCTATTATCACACTTCTGTTCCCCATGTCAGTACTTAGAGGCTGTGATCAAGTCATCCCCTCAACTTTGTCTTCGTTAGGCTAAACAGATGGAGTGTCTTCTTCAGTCTGTCACTTCAAGACACATTTTCCAGTATTTAGTCACTTTGTTCCATGGCCTTTCTGGGATTCGTCCTCACCTCATCCACAACCTCCTTGAACTGTTAGACACATTCATCTTTCTCATCAATCCTCTCAAGATGTGGTATTCCCTGCAGTCATAGGACTGTTGTTTGTATTCTACTTCTGATTGCAAGTCCTAGTGTTTGTGTACTTTGAAAGACACAGTTTTGGGGTTGTGCCCATCTCATTAAGTGATCCTGACTGTACTGCCATGGTGATCCATCCATTTCACTCTTCAGCTGGTGTTCCCACTGGTAAGGAGTTTTCTTCATACATGGCAGGGCTTGGACATGCTGCCTTCCCTTTCCTTTGCTAAACTTTCCCATTGCAGCACTCTGAAAGGACTGAGGTGGGAGATAAGGACTAGTGTGAGGATGGGAAAGTCCAGCACTCAGCTTTTGCTTCTGCAGAAAACAGACATGTCCTTTTTCCATTGCAGTCCACAGTGCCAGCTGTTTTAATTTATGAATGAAAAAGTTACCCCTGTGGTGCAGTGGGTTCTGACTTCCCTTCACCACCATGTGTGTGGCAGAGATACCCTGCCTAGCTTTAAACAAACTGGGTATCAAAAGCACCATTGCATCTCAAAGCCCAGCCAGAGCACATGAGCACGGTTTTCAGCAGCTCAGCCCACACAGAGGTGGATCCTATTTCTTCTTAAACAGCACTCAGCTGAGGAATCAACATCTTCCATGGATTCCCAGGGAGCAGTAAGCATGCTATTTATGGTGTGCAAACTGCTGTAAGGAGGGCCTCAAAAAAAATAAAAAAAAATCCAGACCTTTTTTTCCCCTAAGGGGAACATGGAACATCTTTTTTGTGTCCGCACACCGGATAGAGCTGCAGCTGTGGCTCTGCAGCCAGGTCATTTCTGTTTGCATAACCATGCACAGGACACAGAGGCACACTCAGCTCGAAAGCATGGGAAAATGCAGCAATCCAAGCAGTCCATGGGCATCTGCATCTGTTTCCTGGCTCCAAGAATATGACTGCAGTGTTACTTCCCTGTGATTCCCAGAGGTTGTGCACTGAATCCCATGGCTCATGTCATGAGTGAAATGCCACACAGCAGGGTCAAAGTTTCCAGGTCTCCAGTCCCCAAGCACCTGGTTGGCAGTCAGTGGGAAGCTGAAAGTTAATGCAGTACTATCTGTTCTTTCCTTTTCAGCACTAAATTGCCTCAAAACCAGATAAAGCTTTACTTGCCAACCCCAGCGACTTCTGTAGGCGTTACACAGATGTTGCAGGATGACAGAAGTAGTGGGCAGAAGTGTTTCTGTGGCTATTGCCCCTGCTGGATTTGCCCATCGTGTGCCGTTGGCTGAGGGTGCCGGTTACAGGAGCACATCCTGGCCCTGTGCACAGTGCCCCTTTCTGACCATCTTGTTCCTGGGTTGGGGAAACAGCCATGTTGTAACTGAGGATGACCTGTGTTTTGGGTATCACACATGGAGCCCGAATTGTGCTGAGCAAAGCCTCGGGACCATCAGAATGAATGGGAGTTCTGCCAGTGACTTCAATGGGTCTGTGACTTCACCACAACATCTGTCATGCATTAACTACATCAGTATTGATGTAACAGGCTGAAAACCAAGACCTGGCCTGTGCCACTTTAGTCAGGGGAGGAGTGCTGATACCAGTATCCGGGGGGCAGCCAGACATAGATATGATACTTTCATTTTTGGTTTAGCTGCAACCAGGTTTGGGGCTTGTGGGGCTTTTATTACCATGGTAAAAATTATTCTCACCCTTATCAAAATAGTGATATTGGTGCAAAGACATTTGCGAAGCAGACACATTTTTTATGTCACTGTAACTGGGATATGCTGTCTAATTCACAAGTGTACCCTAACAATCATTTCACTAATGCTTACAGAGCACTCTGAACAAAATAAAAGTGCTATATTGTATCATGACCACATGGACTGAAACATTATTTTTATAGCATGAAATGTTATTTTCATACCATAAAAATAATGTTTAAAAAAGCAATGTAAATAATTGATTGCAGAGATCTCAGTAAAATTAACCACATACAAAAACCTAGACTAGTCTCTGCACAATTCTAATATACATCCCAAATATCTGGACTGAATGACAGAAACCTGGTAAACATTTCAGTGGCAAAACAGAAAAAAAACAGTTTGAAAATAGCGTCTCCTTTCTGCAATTTTTTTTTTTTCTCACAGTCCAAATGACAGTGAAAAAGAACCCAACCCAATTCCCATAGGTCTCATTAATGAACCTGCAAAGGGAATGTGCTGGAATAGCTGAGGGCTCTCACTCCATTTAGAACACGTAACAAACCCAAGAATCACTTATCTTCACTGTTTTCAGCATATACAAAATTTGTGTTCAGTACTCTGCAGCTGGAGATTTCTGGCACAGACAAAATGCCAAATCATACAGGCTCCCCACTGCACCCCTTGCCAAACTCTTGGTGCAAAGCCAGAGCCAGGTCCTGCCTGCCCACAGAAGGTGGGGGATCTCCTCTGCTTAGCCCCACTCGTAGCCACTCATGTCCAGAGTTCATTGACAGCTGCCCCAGGGGCTGAACTGCCCAGGGATTCTGCGCTTCTTCATTGTGCATCCTCTTCATTGTGCACCTGCTTTTCTGAAGCGTATTGACAAAGGTTTCCATATGTCTGCTCAGTTTAGACCTGAGATCAAGAACTGAGGGGTGTGATGCCCTTGCTGGCTGCTCTGCCTCGGTGATGGGCAGGAGATGCTGAGCCTGGTGCACATCTTGTCTTTCCCCTTGCTGTGGAGGGAGTGGGAAACAGTTGCTGAACATGGCAAAGTTGCTTTGGGAACTGCAGCCATTCATCCTTGGTTGTGGGAATTCAAGTTAATCCACCTGCACATGAGCCTCACCTTTCCTTGCAGTGCTGTGAAAAGGTGCTGCCTAAGCTGCAGCCTAACTCTCCAAGCTGTTGCATTCTTCTGTCTAAATCAATTTGGTCCTTAGATCCTACAAAAAACCAACATGGTTGAGCCAAAATGAGTTATCTGGGTTGGAGATCCTGGCTCGGCACAGCACAAATAGAGGACCAGATGCAAACCTTTACTTTGGGTGCCTGCCATCTCAAATATATACCAGTGGAGCTAATTCTATTCCAAAGAAAATTAAAATTGTCTGGGTTTTTTTTTTTTTCCTCTCATGTCCTTTGCATAGTCTGTTTTTATTTATTAAGACCAGGGTTACTCAGGCTTTCATCTAGGTCTTATTTAAGATGACTGAGTCACTAGGTCCCTCCTGCTTCACCAAATCCAGTCCCCTGCTCTTTTAGGCAATCACATCGTATAATGCCACTCATAAACTGAACAAGTGCTGTCTAAAGACTAGTTGCATTTTTTTTTGTTGTTGTTGTTGTTGTTCCCTCTGCTCTTACTGAAAAGATGCTCCAGAACCCTGTTTCAATCATGCCTTTTTCTCAGCACGATGGCAACTCCAAATAAGGGAAGGCAGTCCAAAAGGAATAAATAATATTGTGTGGAGAAGAAAAGCAACGAACCTACACATTATCATTAAGCAACAGGACGTGACAGGCAGTGTAATGTTTCTGGTTTTGTTGTGAGTCAGGAAGATGAAGGTCATGTGATATCAGCTCCCTCTCTAGCACAATAAACCTTATTAACATTATAAGATAAAAATAAATATTCAACAATTAAGGAGAAAAAGGGTCACACGTTTGCATCTGCTGGGGATTATTGACAGCAATCTGACATTACCGTCAGCTAAACCCACTGCTCTATTTTGTCCAGAGTTTCTAAAGCCATTATATAATGATCAGTCTAATAAAGTCTAGATTAGAGGCATTTCTCTTTTGTACAAAGAGATTGGCTTTTGGGTTGCCTTGTGGAAAAGCAGCATTATTCTTAGGGAGAGAAAGGGTTAGTTGTCTCTAACACCAATCCTGATGAAAAATGTAAACTGTCTGAGGCCATTTCAGACCTCCGGCAATATTTTATGCTAACAGGTTTATGTCTGAATTAACAAAGTTCTCTAACCACTTAGTCTGTTAAAATGCAGTTATTTTTAGTCCCCTTGCTAGGAAAGCATGTGCCAACCTGAATTTGGATTCTATTTATTACCATTTGCAATCACCTGGTGTCAGAGGCCACGTGAATCCTGTGAGTTTATCTGATTTGAGTCTAGAGCATCCAAATGTACCTTTCAACTTGTTTCTTCATGCTGTGCATGTCTAGAGTGTTTTGCAGTAATACCATAAGCCCCCACAAGTGCACAGAGTGATAGGAAGGAGCAGAGTAAGATACTGTCCCTTGGGTACAACACAGCTCAGAGGAAGGTGCTGAATTTGAATTATTCCACATCCCCTGACCCAGCATCAGAATGCAAGCTTCTTTCCTTTTTTTTTTTTTTTTTTCCCTTAAAAAGGATGGGAGAAGAGTGGTGGGGAGGGGGAGTGGGGAAAGATAACATCGAAGATGTTATCAAGCCAGGTGTCACTGAGGTCCAGCTCCTCTGGTTTTACAGGGCACGTGAAGATTAGCAACACAGGATTGGCATCCAGCAGCTGCTATCCCAGACCTGCTGCTGCTCCAAGTGCTGGAGCAGAATGAGGGTGAAGGACCTTGTGGCAGCTTCAGCTGTGCTGGCTCAGGGCTGGTGTGGGAGGTTGTCCCAGCACCTGGGCTGCAAGGGCTGTTGTGGTGTCCTCAAAGACAGGAATGGCTGCAGACACAAGGCACTGACACAGCTGCATCACCTCCTCAAACTGAGCCAGCCCAGAATGATGCTTTGCATTTCTCAGTGTTCATTTTAATTAAGATCTTCCAAAAAGTTTAGTCAGCTGTGACATCCATTCCATTTCTGCTATTTTTTTAAAAACACAAGGAGGATTTGAACCCTGGAGGACAGTCTACAAAGGTCTGCAAAATCACACTAATACTTTTCAAAAACATTGCTATAAACACTTTTCTTACCTGAAAGATAACAGCAGTTTCACTTGGCTACCAGAGGTGGGACTCAACTATTATTTAAAACTGCTTTGCATAAAGCAGTTTCACAAGCTATGTTAAAAAGAAGCCACCTCTTTTTGCATTATCACCTTTGTCACCGAGATTATGATTTGCTCCAGAGCATGAGAGAGATGGTAAGATATTTTAGGTCTTGCCAGCTGAAGCCAGGCCTGAGATTTGTACCACAGACTTTGGTTGAAAAGCCAATACTGGAAAAGTTCAGTCCTGAAAACAGCTTCCTCAGCCACATCAGGGGCTTGTCATCAGGAAGAGGCTGCCATTGCAATGGGTAGGCAAAGGCTCCCAGATGAAAACACATCTGCACTGTTCCAGGCAGCTGTTACCTTTTCCCCAAAGGCTCTGTTTGCACCCAGAATATTTTGCAGTTGATGTTCCCAACTAGGTCTGGCACAGTCACAGCCCCAGGAACACTGTGAGCCGTGCTGCAACACCCGGGATCCTCAACACTCTCAGGGTGGGAATTGGCTGCACCCAGGACCACTTATCAACCCCAGACAGGGGTGAGTGACTCCTGTCAGCCATGCCTGTGAGCATCTGCTGTTGTTTTAAACTCTTTGCCAAGCAGATGAGGGCACAGGCAGGGCAAGGGGTTCCAGCATTTTGAAGACTCCCTGTATCTGCTACTTCTCCACTTTAGGATTCTTACATGAACGCTATTGGAAGGCAGGGAATAGAAGCAAAGCAAAATTTTTGAAGTTCTGCAGAGTAACCAAAGTCCAAATAAGATTTGACCTGCCTACAATAGCAATGAAGTGACTCACTGGTCACTCCTCTGTGAGCCACTTTTGCTGCTCTTCTCACAGATGACTCGCTATCACTGCAATTAAGAGCTGTGGCACTGGTCCCCAGGAGTAGCTCTCCAGAACTGGGGCACAACAAGAAAGTTGCCCAGGCAGAGGCACAGACCATGCCCAAATTTAAATTTGTAATGTATGTTTGTAGGCTTCTGTATCATATGGAATTTGAGACACAGACATGTGGAAGCATATGGACCTTGGTCATTAGCCAGTGCTGGATATGCCTTTTAAACCCTAGTACGATGTGATTTGGTATGAAATACCTAATTACATACCCTGTTTAATTTTACTCCCTATCTCCTGCACAAATGCACACATGTAATATAAGGTTCAGAGTTGCTGCTGTGCAAAATTCATGAGGACTCTATGCTGATAATCTCACATTCTGTGGCTGAGGGCCTGGAGTCACCGGGCTGAGCACGGCATGGCAGCACGGAGAGCTGAAAGGCTGAGCCAGAATCCAACTGTGCTGCTGTCATGTGCTGTAAGGGTGACTCTTTGATTGCTTTTGATTCCATCCCTTATGGAAGGAAATAACATTTGTTTTATTTTCCTTGGAGGAAAGGTACATATTTGCCTTGAAATTTCAAAAGAATTAAGTCTTCCTTCTTGTACCAATTAGATGTTAGTGCGTTTGGACTGTGCCTGTGTAGCACTTTTATACTGTGCTTTTAAATCCAGGAACAGATATAGATTATGCTTGTGCATGGAGACTGGACATGCCCCAGAATTCTTCCACACAACCCTGGCAGGTTCCTTTCTCCTTTGCCTGACACAGTGCAGGTCCACTGCAGGGTACTAGCCCACAGCAATTAGTGTTGGAGGGTCAAGGGACTTCAGAGTAGGAAGGGAAGGGGTGTATTTTCAGGGCAAAAGTTGGCTTTTCCTTTTCTTTATGCAAAATTCATTCAGAACTTAACCATTCAAGCGTGCCTTTTCTTCCTTTGCAGTATGCAAGAGAGGTCCCCTAGCCAGCGCTAGTCAGTGAAAAAAAACAACATTCTCTCCCAGCCTTCTGATACTTGCTCTCGACCTGAGCTTCCCTGTCTCAGAAAGACATGCTCATTTAATTTTAGATCAGTGACGTTTTGCTCTTAGCCAGTTACCATTAAAACACTCTTACGTCAGGCAAAAGTGAAATCTAAGTGTTTATTTACAACCCCTAAAACAGAGCACACAATTTAAGAAGATGCACTCATAGAAATGCTGAAGTCTTTCTGTAGCCATTCTGGTAGGTCCAGGGAGAGTCAAAGCTTCCCATCAGAATATATTCACTTCTTTTCCTCCAAAAGTTTAACTACCTTTAAATGTTTCAAAAGGCAGTCTTGCTGCTCTTTCAGTGAAAACAAGCACTCTCACTCAGAGATGCAAATGTCAATGCACTAAACCAATATGTCTCATCCTGTTCTTGACTTGACTAAACCAGCAACTCCTTCGCTCAGTGAGGGCTAAATCCTGCCTACCCTCACCAAAAAGAAAGAAGTTGTGAAGTGACTCTTCTTCACTGCAAGTGTGTCTGTCTGTTAGATGCTCTATTTTATTTCTCCAACCCTTAGCCAACACACTTACCACAGGCATCTTCTGGGGACAAACATGGGTAGTTCATTAGCCAGTCTTGGCTGAGAGCAGCCACTGCAGTCATTGACTAGTGCCTGATGACAGAGGGATGTAGGACTGTGCCTACTCTCTGCCAGCAAAAATTGAGTGGGTGAGTGATTGGTGCACAGGGAAGCTTCACTGAGATGTTGTTGACCCTTCGCAGGGTAGGTACTTGGCTAACAGGAAGGAAGTCAAGGCATACAGGAAGGGAAAAAGAGGACGGTAGTAGGGGATGAAGTAAATGGGGCTCATTCTTCAGGCTGCCTCTTCTAGGTAAGACTGTGTCTCTTCCATTTGTGAGCTCTGAAGACCTTGCAACTCACTTTCTCCTCTGTTTTGGAAAATAACTTGTGGCAGTTTTTGTTCTCCTTGGGACAAGCAGATACTCCCAAGCCCTCTCTTTGAGGGCTGATTTACTTATTTTCATGCAAAGAAGGGAAAACAACTGATATTGAACAGAGTGCTCTCAAATGTGATGTTAAGGAGGGAGCCAGGCATAAGCAGGCTAAGTCTTCTTCACATGCTTGCAACTGCCTTTGTCCTTTAGAGTCTCACTGTAATCTCCATTCCTAGACCTGTGTTGGACATGAAAATAATCCAGCTGCTAATTCACCACCAGCATGCTGAAGGCGTTCCACACAATCACAGACTTCCTCACAGTAAAGACACGTATCCTAACCTGACCATCCACCAATCCCTCTCCTTTTCTACCATCTGCAACTGCCAGTTACAAGCATAACAGGCATGCCTTGCCAGAAACTTTCACAGTTTATTCTGTTTTTCAAGAAGCCCAGCCTTTTTTAAAAGCCTCCCTCAAGCCCAATGGAAAAGTCTGCAGCTATCTGCATCCCTGGCACAGGGTACAGTGCTTGCCAGGGCAAGGCTGTCTAGCCAACATGCATAAAATTGCAAGAGACTCTCCAAAACCTCTCACCAGAGATGAATTAATTTCCTGTATTCTTCTCCAAGGTCATTTTTTAAATTGCCTGCTGGAGGGAGACCTTGCTAGCAAGTTACTCATCTCCTGCCAGAACTACAGGTCCGTGTTTTCCACAGCAGTCAGTCCCTCACTGATTGCTCTCTCTGAAATTACCTTTTTCTGTGTGGTTGTTTCTCCATGAGGCTACCATGCTCAGCTTTCTCAAGTCCAAATCAACCAAGTTCCTGGAGCCTGAGTAGATCTACTGTGGAATCAGGAGGGTGAGGTAGATGTGGGACCTCCCCTGTGTGCAAAACAGCTCAGGCTCAGCATTCCCACCTATGGATGAAACCAGATGGATGAAACCAGGACCATTTATGAGCCCTCTGTTACAACTCTGCAATGAGGGGAAGATCAGGGTTACTTTCTTGTCTTGGATAAAATTCACACCTCCATGCCTTTGCATAAAAGCTACTTTGAAGGACAGCTTCTTGATTTGGAGTGATTAGGTTGCATCAAGCAGCACACCCATGTACTGCAGAATGATTTGTCAGTGGAAGATATAACTTCATCAGACCCACCAGCCCCATGGCACAATGCAATTAATACAGTCTGCTCTCCTGGATATCTTCACTCTTATGCTGGTTTCCAGCAGTGTTCCCTCAGTGACTGTAAAGTTCACCCTCTCCTTCCAGAAGAAAGACACATGAAGGCTTACCATTTCAAAAAGGAAGGAATAGCATTTCTAGTAAAACGTAGCACAACACAGTCTTGATTCCACAGGGACAGCTTGAAGGGAGCCCTTCTTATGTGTTTTTTGGTTCTCCTCATACCACAGCTTTGTTCTTCACCTGGAACTGCCCCTAGGCTGCAAGGAAATGATGTTGAGACTCCATTTCTAAACTCCAAAAATACTCAATTTCCATCTCTGCCTGTCTGGCCTCTTTGGCCTCTCTCCAGAGAAGAACAGTATGTTGATCACTCAGTAGGAGGAGGAGAGCTACTTTAACAAGCCACAACCAATTTTTCTAACTTCTGGTGTAGTGTAGTGTATCAGAGTTTGATCCAGTTGATTCCATGACTAGATCAAACTCTGGCACACTGCACTACACCAGAAGTGTAGTGATGACTTCTTTGCTTTTTCTTTCTGCTGCTGTCACAGTTAGCAAAGTATCAACAGATAGGCCAGAAATGAGCAATTCCCCTGTGTGTATGCTTCAGGAACAGTCTAATCCCTACTCTAGCCAGTAAAAGTTTTTTGGAAAAATCATCTGACAGCAGAGAAAAAAAAACCACCAAATCTCAACGTTAGAAGAAAGCAAAGACAAAGTCCCCCATAACAGGCCAAGTACTGCTCCTACGCACTGCTCCTAGACAGGAAGCCTCTTAAGAAACCTCTGCCACTTCTGGTTCTTTGAGGCTCTGTAGATGTTCATGCACGTGTGAGAAGCAGAGAGAAGAGGAATGTCAAAGCGTGGCTTTCTCTGTACTGATAGTTGCAGACAGAGCCAGCACTTAGGGCATGAGATAGCATCGGGCTTGATTTGCATCAAAGTTGCTGCTACCGCTCCTTCACAAGGGAAAATATAAAATCCATTTCAGTTATTTGGTTCTCAGCTGCATGTACAGCAAAAAGCAGCTCTCAAATCAAGGGCATTTGTGTCCTGACAACACTCTGTTGGTACTTACTGTTCAAAATGACCCTCTTGTGGCCCCGTGTTACCCACAGGGTCCTCAGTTCTATTATTGGTAGCAGTGCATTTACAGACTTCCACACCTTCCTTCTGCATTTTAATCACATTGCTGCACAACTCCTAAACCACTCTGAGATTCCTAAGCTCTAGCAAAGATCTAGTCCCACTCAGGAGTAGAAGACATCCCATGCCTTCTTTTGTTACAGCAGTGATGCTTCTCACCAGCACTAAACCTCAGGCAGAGGAAGGTTGCAGGACCACTGCATTGTGTTTCCCCACACATGTGACATCTCCTGAGTTCATACAAAGGTAATCTGTATTTCCCCGTGCCTTCCATGTTGTTGTAACATTGATGTTAATTTTTCTAGGCTATAAAGGAAGAGTACAACTTTCTCCGTTTACAAAAATCAAAACAAAACAAAACAAAAAAAGCCAGTTTTCTTGGTTCATTTCCATAAAGCCCAATGCATTATGCATTATCTCATTCAAAGGTAAATAGTGGATACACACATGGATGAAAGATTAAATCCTGGAAATTCTAAACAATTGGCAGGAGGCATAACCATGGCAAATTGATTCTGTTCCCTCTCTGCAAAAAAAGGAATGAAAGAATATTTGCGCATTTTTTAAATTACATGTAAAATTTAAAAACATTTGGGGATTGGTTTCTTCAAATTTTTTTGACTATTTTTTTTTTCTCTTAACAAAAATATGTAGCAATTATTAGGAAGTTCCTTGAGTTCCAAGGATTATTTTAAAACAAAATGTCTGGTAACCTTGCTATTGCTCATCCACAGTATTAAGGGCCTAAATACTTGAATGACAATGCTGCATCTATCACAGCAATGATGTGCAGAGGCAAACAGTGCCAAACAAAGTGGCATGCAGAAAAGAACAAAATCCATAAAGAAAATAATGTTGCCTTGAAGAATATAGATCAATTTAAACATCTAGGTGGTCTTTGATTGGTCGGGTTTATGTCAACCCTGCCCCTACACTGAGTCCAGCCTTGCTGATCAAAGGTGTTGTGTTAAAGCTGCAGGACTGGGTTTATAGTCTGTAAGACTTTGTCATTGCTCTGTGTATTGCCCCTGGCAGAGCTGTAATTTGGTATCTGAGGGCACCAGTGAGCAGCCTTGCTGTCCTTTCTGACCTTCATTTGCGCTCTGAGTGGTTCAAGGTGTTGATGTACAGGTGGTCACAGAAGTCTTTGTTTTCTGTCCCAGCCTGGTAGTGAGGAAAGCAACGACAGCACCATGCCCAGAACAGAGCTGTGAGCACACCAGGAGTCATTACTGCTGTACCTGCACAGACTTGATTCCAAGCATATTTTCAGCAAATTTCTGCTCCTTCTCTACCCAGAACATTCGGTGCATCCAGTGCGCAGCTCCAAGAGCTGTCCCAATAAAGAAAGCTTTGCTGCCACTGCCCATCTTGGCCACAGTAACAATTCTATTTTATGGCCATTAGGGCCAGACAAGTCCATTTTTTCTGTCCCCGTTGATTCCCCATCACACTGGCTGTAGCACAGCATGTGTGTGTGTACAGGTGTAGAAATGGCCTCATGTTGGCTGTGAGGGTGAGGAAGGTGCCCGTCAGAACAAACCTGCAGCCTCCAGGCCAGCTTCATATCCACTGCCCTCTGCTCAGGACCACCTGGCTTTCCCACAGGCAGATGTGTGCTCTTGCACATTGGCCATCAGCAGTCCAATTTCTTCTGCATTTCACCTCGTGAAGTCTCTCCCTTCTCTAAAATAGAGGAGCTGTGAAGCAGTGTGGCATTTAAAACAATTCTAGGTAAAGGAGCAGAGGAGCTTACATTTGCATGGTCATGCTGGACAGGCTTGTGATGTCAGCTAAGACCAACAGAAACTGTTCCATCCTCCCCTCTACTTCCAGCCACACATTTTCTTTGTTCCTTCATGCTGCAGGTAACATGGGGGTGGCTTAGCAGAAGGCTAGAACAGGGAATTCATCTGACTGAAAAAAACACACATTATTTTACTGAGACAGAGCCCATTTCTAGACAACCATTGCTCTTCCTCAAGGTCTGCCATGTTGTTGGACATGGCCATCAGTAGACACAGTTCTAGGTTCAGTAAAGGTCGGAGAAGTAAAGAACCCTTTTTCCTCTACTTCCTTTCTCAATCTTAGAGGAGCTGACAAGACCTCATACAGCCATTTCTTTGAACACTTAACAGAGAGTCTGAACCCTCTCAGGTCTTCAGCACCTAATTAGAACAGGGGACTTGGGTCACACCTTAGCAAATAGAGTGGTCTGATCCTCACAGTTTTCTGTACACCACTGCAGGTGTGTCAGGACTCAGAGCAGTCCCAACTGTGTTCAGGTTTCATTTGCCATTCCTAGAGCATTTAATTTCTCCCTCAAAATGTTTTTGCCTTCCAAGATTTCACATTGCTAGATAAGTTCCCTCATTGCCTGAAAGCCATAGAGATCTTGTGTCCCACAGCTATTGGATATAAAGCAGCTGGGTGGTGAGGTCTGTCCAGTCGTTTTATTGTCACTATGTTCATGAGGATGGTTTTTTGCAGTCCATATTCTTCTCATTGAAAAATGCTTTCTCCATTGTCCTGAAATGATTGTCAGATTCAGTGTGGACTTACCAAATTGCTTTCCTGGAAAAAAAACTGTCAGGATTATATTCACAAAGCTGAGAGGAAGACAGCCACTTTTTATTCATTCATAAAGGATGTGGGAGTCCTGGGTTTAATTTCCTTGTCTGCCTGGGGGAACTTGAACCAGCATCACTTATCTCTCAGGAGAATACCATAAGGCTGTGCTGTGCTGCATACTAAGGTGTGTTTGTTCTCACTCTCTGCAACTGGTGTGTTTTGGTCTGCCAGAAGATCTTTCTAGATCCTCAGCTGAAGCCCTCATATCAAAGTGGTTCTCCTGGCTTCCTCAAGTTGTGCTAATGAGTACTGAACTGTTAAGGAACATAGAAGTTGACAGATAACCCCCACCAGGAGCCCTCCTGTGCTCAAGGCTGTGACACTCTCCTCAGAAATCAGAAGGGCAGAAGCAACAGCAGCAGAAGGCATTTCATGTCCTGCACTATTTCAACCAGAGACATATAATAAAGCTCGTAAGGTAAAAAAACACAGGTCTGAATCACAAAACCAATGGACCAAAACAGGTGTGTCAGGATCTAAACTGAACTGATGGCTATCGGCATGTTCATCATCTTCTGGAAACATCTATTTTGATACTGATGGTAGGACAGGTGCACAGAAAATGGAAATCTGACAGTTACTATTGCCAGCTTTGAGACATAACACTGCGACACTGTTGGCACCTATTTACCTGATCTGATCAGAACTTTTGGCCAGATTTTGTCTAGGAGACACCCAGATGTCACTGCTAGCTCCACGAAGTTCAACTCACTGGAAACTCACTTGGAAGATGAGGTCCTGACATGATCCCTTTCTTAGTTGTTTTGTCATTTCCTCACATGCTTCTTTCCTTGTTCTCTCTCCTTCACCTTCTGTTTAAACAAACGTGCCTAGACAGGAAGGGTAGGGGTTGTGCAACCCAGCTGAGACCAACAGTCAGGGAGACTCCTAAAGACAGTGCCCAGAAGAGACAGACACTGGTACAAGTATGTTAGATCTCAGAGGGGCTAAGGCCAGGTTTTGTGCTTGTCCTTTTCTAGCAGTGAGGCTGCAAGTAAGAGCCAACACCAGAAAATGAAGTAACACTTTTTTCTCCCTGCTATCCTTTTCTCTCCCCCTGTGCATGTGTGTCTTCAAGTGAGCAAATTCCAGAATGAGTGGCAACAACAGATCCAGTCTATCTCAAAGAGTGTCTCTCCTTCCCAAGAACAGTTTCTGCTGCTATGAACTTAAATAAAGGGAAGGAAGATTGCTGTAAGAACTACCGACAGCTAAGGGAAGAGGAATAATGGACCCTTTTAAAAAGGAAAGTCTTACTTAATACTTTATTTTTCAAGTGCCTAAACTGTTTTTCCTCCTTTTTGTGTATCTTTAATTAAAGGTTAAAAGACTTCTACTGGTGATTGTTTGCCATGGTAACCAAGTAGGCTGAGGTCTCCAAATTCAAAACCCAAAACCTTTTTAAGTGTTTAATGTTGCACGGTGTCAGGGTCATGTTAGCATCTTTGACTCACTGAGGCTACTTCTTCCCCTGAAGTGAACACGACTGTGCCCTGACAGCCAGGCCTCCAGACAGGAGAGGGACAGCCATCTCACCTCCACTCCCTCTCCGAACCTAACCCCTTCCTCCCACCTCTGTGGGTGTTGGAATGTTTCACTTTGAACTAAAGGCAATTTTCATTTTGAAACAAAGCTATTTTTCTAGCAGTTTGTCATCGAGAGAAACAAAACCTAACTAAACTCCTCTGCTTCTACTGAGAGGTGTTGCTCTCTTCTTTCCTGTCGAACCAACCTGCATTTATTCATACCTTGCTTCTATTTTTAAGTGTGGGGACCAGCTTTATGTTATTCAGAGACTTCAGCAGCAGAATACACACACAGTATTTTTTAGCTACATGACTGGCAAAGTCATTTTTGCACTGTGTGCTGTCTGTGTCAATGCAAGTGCGTGTCTGTATTATGTTAGTCACCTCAGCTGCTAGAATGACTTGTGATTAAGATTGCAGTAGTACCTGAAATGTCACATTGCTTGTCTCTGTTCTGAAAGTGGCACTGTCTACCAGGAAGGCGAAGAAAGACATACAAGGACATGACCAGACTTATCCCTGTGACCATGTTATAAAGGGCTAAAAATGCTACCACACCTGGTAGAGAAATGCCTTGTAGCTGATGCAGAGTCACTGGCCATGTTCAAGTTCTCAGTTCTTTGTACTGCGAAGTAAGATGAGTTCCTGACATGGCAAAAGTTAACTTTTTTCTCTTTGCCTTTTGCAATAGATCAGGAGTGCACACAGATATCACTTTTTTCCAGGGGGCCAGCCCTCTCCAACCAGTGACACACAGTTCTAAAGTTACTGTGCTGTGACACGGAGCACCACCAGAGCACAGGCTGAGTTTGAATGAGGTGCAAGGCAATTAGCACAGGAGTACTCACATGGCTGATGTGTTTTGTCAGTTCTGTCTCTGGACAGAGGCAGGTGTGAGTTTACCCTTACACCCAAGCCCAGAGCTGGGACCTGCCCCTTCAGCAGGATGTGGGTGGGTAGACACTGCTGGGATGCCCCGGGAATTCCACACTGCCTTCGGAGCACGCTTTTATGAATCACAGACCAAGGCACCAATGCTTCCTCTCACTTTGCCTCTCCTGTGCATTTTCCATTGCTTTCTCATCAGCAGTACAGCCCTGGTTGTTGTTTCCAGGGGCCATTTCCTTCATTCTGCATAGATGTGCAATTCAATCTGTTCCTTAAGCAGATAAATCAATGAAAATAGGAAAGAACAACAGCACCTATGACTGAATGTTGGGATGAATATCCAGTATATGCAGCCCCCTATCTCTCTCCTCACACTCCTCTAAACTAACATAGGTAGTCAAACTGTGGCACAGAAACTCAGCCATATATGTTTGTTCACAAGACTCATTCAGTTCAATCAGCAGCTTAAAATAAAATTAAAAACAAGTTTCTCCAGGAGAAGAAAAAACAATAAGTTTATGTTTGCTTTTATCTTTTCCTCTTCAAAGTTTTTCTCTTTCATAAATTACTCTCACCACAAATGTTCTCATATTAAGTGTAGAGAAAAGAATAAGATTATCTGCTTTGAATATCAGCAGACATACTAATTTGGACACATTCTCATCTGCCAGATGCTGGAAGAGCTTCTTTCTGTGAAACTATGTTGAAATACCCAAGCCAAAGGTTTAGACTTTTTTTTTAAATAAGTACTTGCAGTGACTTATACACTAGTCCAGGCTGCATGTTGGTTTTGGATGAGACACAAGCCTCTTTTAAACATTTTTTCTGAAAAAAGAAAAATTGTCTTGTCAGTTCCCTGCAGTTCTGCTTTGCAGGGCTCTATGGACAGCTTTTTTTTTTTTCCTTTTTTTTTTAAACAGTTCTCTAATTGCTATCTTTCCTAAACCTTTTAATTTGTCATAGTAGAAAGTTTTTCATGGTTGCAGAAGTCCTTATTAAATGTCAGTGGTACTCCCTGAAAACACCTGACTAAGTAGGAACCATCTGACCCTTGGGAGTTATTGACTGCTGCCTCCAAGGACATAATTAACAAGTGGCAGAACTTGCCATGTGGGTCATGTTTTACAAGATCCCACAGTATCGGTATTGATTATGATTTGATTAGATTAGGTTGATGGTAAATGCTTATTTAGGTTATGAGGTTTAAGAGGTTTTCAGGCAAATAGTGAATATCCTGTCATGGGCAACACCAATCACATTCTGAACACAAAAAAAACCCTTTAAAATTATAGTAATAATCATTATATATGCAATACCTTGAGGCATGTGTATTTGCAAGAGGCTGAGCCTGCCAGAGAAAAGCCATATTCCTGCATTTAACACCTTACAAGCTAAAGGCAAAAATAAGTTTAACACACTAAGAGGTAATTTTACATTAAAAAGAACAGCTTATGGAAACCTCTGTTGCGTGCATGCCTGCCAGCTAATGGCACATTTATAGAAGATGGCAGTAAATGCAGCTGGGCTGGCATACCACAACTTACTGCCTTGACACTGATTCTAAGGAGACTTTAATAAACTTGTACAAGGGAGAATGTTATTCTTCGGTCCCTCAAAAAATGTAGGTGTTTCTTTGAATCCTAAAACTTCCATGCGTCTGTCAGAAAATTTCTGTTCTATTCAGCAAGGATAGAAGAAACCAAGGTGATGTTGCTGCCCAGCCTGGGGTGTGTGCTGCCCTTGGGATGTGGTGGAGCATTGGAGACATCTGCACACAACAGAGACCACACCTTTACATGGCTGTGGCTGAAGGGAGTCCTGAAGTATCTCATACCTCTCTTGTTGCCTAAGGTTAGGTAGATGAATCTCACTCATTTTTTATTTTCATGTGCCACTTGAATTCGTTAATCTCTTCTGACCCTTTTTTCCTCCTTCTGTGTCTTACTTCCTTAGCAACAAAGCTAAATAAATTACTAATTTACTTTAATAATTCTTAATTCCTTATTAACAGCCTTCCAGTACCTGAAGGAGGCTTACAAGAAGGCTGAAGATGGACTTTTCAAAAGAACATGCAGTGATAGGACAACAGGGAATGGCTTAAACTGAAGGAGGGTAGGTTTAGATTTTATATTATGAAGAAATTCTTAACTGTGAGAGTGGTGAGGTGCTGGAACAGATTGTCCAAAAATGCTGAGGACTCCTCACAAGTGTTCAAGACCAGTCTGAGTAACCTGGTCTTGGGAGAGGTGTCCCTGCCCATGGCAAGAAAATTGGAACTAGAGGATCTTCAAGGCCTCTTCCAACACAAGCCATTATTCTATGATTCTATAAAGTGAGAAAAGTCTAACATGAAGAGAGATACAGAAGAACAGAAAGAAAGAAAAAAAAAGTTGGAACATTTTTTAATTTTAAAAATCCCAAATACAAAGAATCAGAACTATAGAAATATTAACAACAAAACATTTTCCTTAGTTTAAAGCGACTTGCAGTTTTTGTCTGACCTGTTCTACCTGCTAATGCCTGGAAAACTCCCCAGCTCAGCTATGAATGCTCTTTTCCCAAGTATAAGCAACTGGCAGATTGATTCAAAAGCTTTGCTGTGCCACAAGCGATCAGATGACGGAAACAGTTCAGTGAAGCTTCTCACGTCAACCCAGGTTAGAGCCTCCTACATGGTCTGGAAGGCAAATCAGAGAGCCATGAATGGTGATGCTGTTGCTGACCTTCAGAATGGCCTCAGTTGTCCCACTGCATCTTCACTGGGATAGAAGGAAAGAGAAATGAACCCCAGTGCAGTGTCATGAAGATTCATGTCAAGTATTATAACTGCAAGTCCTCTTATCTGCCTGCAAGAATCATTTCAAAACTTTGTCTGAGAGAAGAGCTGGTTTTGCTGGCAAATGAACATAGAAAATGAGTGTAGAAATTGCCCTTCTAGCAGGAAAGACAGCAGATCTTCAGACTGTGAAGTCTGTGGGTGTTTGTGTGTGTATGTGTGCAGCAGGGGAAGAAGCAATAATTTACTGCTTTCCAAAAAGCAGCAGATGGATCTAACTCCCTTGATATTGGAAGCGTTTGGTCCTAGAGTTGTTGATTTGTCTCAGCTGTCTCCTTTCAGGACTCAGTGAGATGCTGTGGCCACAGCCAGAACTCCCTCTGGATGTAGCTCTGGAGAAGTGGGGCTCAGTGACTGAGGATCCACCAGCCAAGACTTCTGTGCCTCTTCCTAGGAAGGCTCAAAGTGAAGCTATTAAACTGCCTTGAGAGGTCAGATCATAAAAAAAAAAGGATCTGAATTCCCACAAGCTTTTTAAAACTAGACACATCCTGAACCATGGCAGGCTCCAGAAAGCAGATATATGCAGTTCACTCAAGTAAGGAAATTTGCATTACGAAACTCCTGTTGTTGCCTTCATCTTACAGCATCTTTAATTTCTCTTTTCCTCTGTGGCTTTATCTTCTCCTGGCAATGAGGTGCTGCCAAGTCTCAGCTGCTCTGCCATTAGGGTTGCATCACTTTGATGGCAACACCATTGCTCTAATAAACCAGACACTGAGGGCCCTCCTGTGCCCTTCAGACAAACATGTAGTAGACCTCTGTTTGCTGCATAGCAGGAAACTGAAACGGGAGAGTCTGAAAAGAAAGGATCTGTGGCCCTGGCTAAGATAACAGACAGTCAAGGGCAGCTTGGTGACCTCATTAGCTTTGAAGATCTGAGCAGGTGGGAAATAACACAGAGTTTTGAATTCATCTCTGTGACCATCTCCTTCCTCACTCAATCCTCATGTTGTCTTGCCAGGCTCTCACAGGCATGTGGGTCCAGGCAGAGCAGAGTAGGCAGCTGTATTTCTTCAGCAGCATTGAATTTTTCAGCCAGAGTGGCCTGTTTTGTCAGCAGTAATTCCACTCTTGCCAGTGCCATCTCCTGCTGCGTGCAGCCTGGGATGGAGCTGGGGAAACCCAGACCCAGCTCTGCCATGGTCTGTGCAGCTGCAGCCAGCTACAGGCTGCTGCTGCTGCTCAGGAGAAAAGAAAAATGGCACAGCCACTCTTCATCAGCATCTTTGTGGTGTAGCCTGGAATCCTCCACACATGTTCCACCAGGCAAATTATCAAAGCAGAGCCACGAGCGTCAGCAAAGACTCTCCAGTATCCTTGGGTGATAATGTTCTGTTTCACAGCCTCTGCTCCAGCCAAGTTAACAAAAGCAGGCAGAAAGCAGTCCAAAAGTGAGCACAAGAGAAACACATAAATCAGAGGGTACATACACATTTTCTTTGCCCAACTCTGCTGTAACCAACAGACTGCAGCAAACATAGTGCCCCTTCACTGCTGCCATTCCCCAAGAAGTCTCTCCACTTGCAATTCCACCAACACCATTCTTCCCCCCTGGCAGCAGCAGGATCCCCCTCCTTTTCTGTCACAGTCTCTTGATGCCAACTGTGACCTGTTACAAGAAAGATGGGATATAACCCCACCTAAGACCTGCTTCAGCCAGGGTGAGGTATCCACATACCAAAACCCTGCTAGTTCATCCTGGGGTGGTTTGAGGGTTGTATTAAAGAAGCCAGCTGCACATTGTCCATGGGACCTCGCCTCTGATGGTCAATGGCTCTGCCACACTGATGGCAGGAATGGCAGATGTGCCTGGTCTTTGCTGCACATCTCACTGCCAAGTTGCTAATGTGTGCTGCAGAGAAAGAACCAGCTGCAACTACCTCACAGGTGCTCACCTGCAGAGGTGATGCACTCCAGCAACACATCCAGGTGTGAACTCTTAGAAATCACCCCAGTGTGACCTGGCAGGGCTTTAGAAGAGCCCTCCCAGAGCCCTTGGAGTAAGCCTGAGCAGAGCCACCAGCAGAGCTGCCACAGCCTTCCTGCCGTGGGATTGTTCTGGAAAGAGAGTTGTCACCACGTGATTGCAAACTCCTCATGGCATGGCACATCTTTCATCCCTCTGACAAACCTGAGCATGATGGGGGAAAGCACAGGGACAGTGCCTAGCTGACCCCTTCTGGCGCTCCCCAAACATAAATGTTTATTGATAACACAGTAAAGAGAGCCAAAAAGGAGCAAAACCTGAGAAACAGTGTGAGCTACCTGCCGACTGAACCCTAGCAGCAGCAACAATAACCATGGTACAAGTAGAAATTATCAAAGACAACTTGGGAGGAAACCACAAGAAATGGCAGTTGAGCCTTATTAGTGCTATAAATCATAGAGCTGGTTTCAGTTCCTGCAGCTCCTCACACCGTGTGACGCTGTCTCTTGCACAGCAAGCAATAGGGGTCTGAGCAGCCTGGAGGCACAAAACAAAGCAGGCGGGGAAAAGCACTGCTTTTTACCAAAGTAATTCTTAATTTAATTGTAAATCAAAGGCAGGGGGGTTCTGTCGCTGTCTGTGAGGGGTTGAAGCACAGGGAGAGATGTGTGAGGTGGGAGAAATGTGGACTTTCTAGGATTTGGAAACTTCTCTAAGTGCGTGTCTCAGGCAGGCATCCTCACAAGGCTATCTGCTTTCTTGTTTATTTATTTATCTGAAGATTTGACACCTCTGTGCTCTTCATGTGTCTTGTTGTCTTTAAGCCCCTTGTACATCCTGAGCTTTTCTCCAGGGGTGATTTTGACAATGGGAGCTATATTTGATTCCTCCTCTGACATGAAAGGAGAAGAGGGAAGGGTTAGCCCACCTCACCTCTGATTTTAACAATGTTTGAAGCTTCTTGAGGCACATGATCATTTTGTTACTTGGGACCCTCCACCTCCAGCTATTGATGTGCATCATTGATTATCTTCCTTTTCCTGCCTAGAAAATTCATTCTATACTGAATTCTCTGAGCAGAATTTTAGACTCACCAATAACCATTGTTATCTACCTTGTTCAGGAAAGCAATGAGCCTAGGAATTATATAATAATGCTTACTTATTTTTAGTATAATTTGTGAGCCAGCAATGGCTCAGCATGGTAAGGGACCAAGCATGGAGACAGATATGATCTCTAGACAAATGCTTTCACCCTAGAAACACCCACCACTACTCCCAGGAGTAGCTCCAGAGCCTTTAAAGGAAGTTCCCAACCCAGAGAGAAATCCTAAGCATTAGATTTTGGTTTTGAAGCACACCTAAACCACAGCACCCTGATCATTGCGTGATTTCTTGTGCACTACTGCATCAGAAGCAATACCTAGTAATGACATAAGCCTGGAGCATCAAGACAAATGACAAAGACTCAGACCAGAGTGCTCTAAGAAGTTTAAAGGAGAAACAAGTGAAGTTCTGAGTCTTATTGGGTGTGCTTTAAGTCTGAAGTATTGACAATCTTCTCCTCATCAGTAAATAGATCAGAGTCACACAAGTCCAATTGTTTTTGTTCTCAGAAATTAGTCCTTAACTGTCTCACATGAAATACAGGAAAAGCTTTCACACCCTCAGAGCTCAGACTGCATGAAGGAATTGTGTCCACATCCACACATTAGAACAGGAAGCCCAAGAGGAAGGAGAAGTTTGATTACGAGGCACTCGTGCAGGCATTGCAATTCACTCTAGCTTGATTGTGTCCTCTGCAAGTCTGAAATGCCTCACAAATAAGCAACTACTGCTAGAAAAATGGTAACTATGAGGCAGTACTCTTGTCTTGTCTTGTGTTACTTCCCAACATCAGCACTGAGCTTTTGGGACAGACTCTCTCAGCTAATTGAGCTGTGCTTTGCAATCGCACAACCTCAGAGGAAAATGCTGTCAACCCACCACCCAAATCCTGTTTGGCTCTTGATGTAACCACTTCAGCTGGAAACATCTTTAAAAGGCTAAAGCAACCCACTCTTCCAGTCAGACAGGGAAAATGTAGGTTCTGTACTGCCAGCAGGTACCCAGAGGGAAAGGCACGGCCCAGATGGACCCTTTCCAGACCACAGGTACCGGGGCAGAAGCAGAGGCAGCTTGTTCACACTCCTGAGAGTGATGCCACCAGCAGCAAATGTTTCATCTAGAAACACTTGTCTGCATTCACTCAGCTGCAGGAGGTGGTTGGGGCTACAGTCTTGTGCTGTAGTCTTGTGAGAGGCCAGGGAGGGACAGATTTGCAACCTGGCCCTGGCAGGGGACAACGACTGACACTAAGGCTGGGTGATCTCAGACTATGCCACCCCTTGCTAGAGGAAGCTGTCCTGGCCTCCCCTGCCTCCTGCCACTCGTTCTCACCCTAAGGCTATCTTCCTCTTTGGCTTCAGGAGGACTGATCCCTCACAAATGCTTTCTCTTGGTGAATTTTAGTGCAGGCTAATTCCTTCATTCAGTTCACTGTGTGACCTCACATGTGTCCACATCCAGTGCTGGGAAGCAAGACCAGCAAGGGAGTTTTCTTTTGCTTCCTACAGCAACTATTTACTGCCACTGACACTTGGGGGGTTGTTTGGGTTTTTAAAGGTGACCTCTCAATTATAGGACAGAACATTCAAGCTCTGTCTCTCTGCTTATGGCCCCAACACATACCCACATATCTTGTCTTCCTAGGTAAGAAAAACTCAAGTGGACCTTTGTCACTTTGTATGGACCAACCACATGTTTCTCTGTTATGGACAACCTCATAAAACTTTTAGAGCATAGTGTATGAGCTCCACAATCTTATTGGGAGCACACCTCATGTTGACCCTGGTGGCCTGACAAATTTCTAGGTGTAAAGCTAATCTCTCCCAGAGATCTAAGACAGCCTAAATTTCTGGCACTTGAACTGTAGGACAGCTCACTGAAGGTACTGAAGCATTTTGTGTGCAGCTGCTTTGCTGGAGACTGGCAAAGCAAACAGCAATAGGACACTTGGCTTTGTTCTGAGTCAGTTTAGTTGATTTTTTTTTTTGTCTGCAACCACTGCTTTCAGTGGCTGTACATGCTTTAAATGGGTGTGAAGCTCAGGCTTGATCAATCACTGCCTTGCTGAGGAAACAGGTGCTTGTGCAGTTTCTAAAATAAACACGTCACATCAAGGAGTAAGCCGAAAGCACACCACTTTCTTCTCATTAATAAGATCATGAGGCCCCAAAAATTATCTGTTTCTTTCAACATCATCTTCTGATCCCTACATTACTGAGCCAGAAGCCCGGAGGCAGCACTGTGCCAAGCCAGCTGCCAATTAGCAAGGACATTCCAGCAGACTGAGCATTCAGGAGTTGTACATGGCTTTGCAGAGACCAGGGAATCAGTGCAAGAAGCCGCTGCTTCTGACCTGTCATGCTGCACAGCATGGGTAGTCTCCCTTCAGGATGGAGGAAAATGCTCCTTTCCCTCCCACTCAACAGTGCCACTTGCCATGTCTCTGACAGGGCTGAGGGGATGGCATGGCACCTCATCACAGAACTATTTCAGTCTGCCAAAGCTTGCATCACATCTATGAGGATGAGTCAGACCACAGGAAGTGAGGGGAGACATATGCATGTGCAAGAGGAGGGGTTTGACCCTCTTACATGGGATGGCTGCTATAAAGGAAGGGCTCAGGTGTAACATCCAGTAGCCCTAGACCAAGCAGATATTTGATTAATAATCCCAGCATCTCATCCATTCCCCAGCAGTACGAGGAAAATATTAAGTGCACTAAGGATTTATTCTTTTTTTTTTTTACTATTCAACTGCAGGAGTCTTCAGGAGCTTCAAACTTTCAGGCCTTCGTCCTCAGTCTCATCAGTACAAAGAGAAAGAACAGAATGTTTTGTTTAACAGCAAAAACTAAGCTAAGGTTCTGGGGCCCTGTGTTTGTGGCAGTGATGCTGGCTAGGGGGTTGGCATAACACAGACACATTCAGGACTCCATTTCCTAGCTCATAATGTGCAGTGTTTACTAAGGATGTGAAATGCCTGAGATGGAGCCTATTTATGTCTGATGCCACTCCTCTCACCAGATCTCAACAAAACTGAAATCAGCGTCAGGCTGAGATACTGAAAATGGAAGTGGCCTTAACACATGATGGTGAGCATGGTCTGCCTTGTGTTGATAATACTTTTATCTTTGCTAGCTGCTTTCACTGTCCACAGCCTTTGCCTACTGCTGGACGTTTCCTCCACTCAGGCTGCCCCTGGCTCCTCTGTGCCATTCTGACCCAACTTCCTGCTTAAACCCAAATGCCAGACCCCATTTCTGCTGTCCTGGCCCCCTCCACCTCTGTGTTCTCTTCTAAAGTGTAACTAGGCTCCAGATTTTGATACGGCTCTGTCACAAGGAACCAGCATCTGATTAGACCCTCCAAACAGCACTGGTTTCCCACCCCTCTCATTACTTGGAGCTATTCTGAAGACAATAGACGATCAGATGTGCCCAGGGAAACAGCTGGGGTAAGCACAGGATAGAAAAGCTAACTTAGGGAGAAAAGGCACCGAGAAAGAAAAACAGTGAACCGCACTTTCAAGTTTTGCCAGCATAGCAAAGAGTGTGGGAACAAATTACAACATCAGTGAGATACCTCTGGCAATGAAAGCCCCAGTTTCTTTAGGAAACTGGTATAAGTTATACCGGCAAAAGCTGTATCTCCAGTAGGAGTTTGTCAGAAAATCCTTCCCAGGGTAGGCAGAGCCAGCAATATTAAAAGGCAGTAATATAGCCCAGCTGTAGGAAGCCTGTTTTCATGGGGAGAAATATTTTCCTGTGACAAGTCTCAAGCAGTTAAGCTCCAGAGAGCTTCACAGTACAGGCAGAAGCTTTGTACATTTCTATATGAATATGTATTTAATTATGACTCCAGTGCCGAACACATTAGCATAAATAAAGAGGAGAAATAGAAAGCAGGAAAGGAGGGAGAGGAAAGGTCTGTTTTTCACCTGTCTCCCCTGGTAGCAGCCCCGACTCCTCACCATTCTAGGGAGGGCACAGAGCCATGCTTGGGCATTACAACCTGCCCATCTACTCCTAGCAGGTAGCATCAGCCTCCTCAGCCCCATGGGTCTTGCCTAGGGATTATTAGACATGGGAGCATGGTCAGATAACCACAAACCAATATGACAGAGAGACATAGTATGTTGAAGAGCAGCAGAAGAGAATGGTTGTTGTGGGATTTTATAAAGCCATTTGCAGAATCATGGGCCTTGAGAAGAAGAAAAACGAGACACAGGAAACCCTCTGTCCACATATTTTCGATGAATTTACATTGGGGGAAGCAGTCTTCAGGCCATCAGAGCTTTCTCCTGACTGTAAGTATCTGCCACAGACTCAGTGTCTGAGGAGAAAGCAGGGCTCTGTCCCTGATCCCAGCCCTCCAACAATAATACCAGTGCAGCCCCAACTCAACACCTTCCTACACCTGCTGCCCTTCAGGGACCTGCTCTTACACAGTAGTTTCCCTCTGGTATATTAACCCTCCACCTTTTTTGCTATTCACAGGCAAGGAAGACAGCACACATCTCTATCTCAGCTCTCCTTCACCCATTCCTCCTTTCCCCTGGCTGGGACACACAATGGGAGTCCTTCCCACAACCAGAGCACTTCATGCTGCCAGATGTTGATGGGTAAAAGAACAGATGAACAAGAATGCTGATGCAGGAGAAGGAAAGATTTGCCTGAAGACAAACAGAAAACTCCCCCTTCCTCTGCCCCTCAGCCCTGCAAGACCAACCCTTCACAGGGGCAGGAAAATCCTGCTCCCCTGCCCTGTACAAGCTGATGGCCTGTAGCCCATCAGCTTTCTAAAATAAATAAATCTTGTCATTTGCAGAGGACAGCACAGGGTTCCTTCTGCTGAAACTCTGTCCTGACTGCTCTAGACCAAAAATAAGGACCTCCCTTTTTTTATTATTATTCCTTAAAGCAAAGGCCTTAAACAGAGGTCAAATATTCTCCTGTTTCTGTACCAACACTCTCACATACCCATCTTCAGCTGAGTTCACAGTGACACCCTCAAGGATGTGATGAACTTGCAAAAAGTGCAATACTGTTTGATCTTTCATTACTGTGCTTAAAAAATGCACTCTGAGGGAAATATAAATCTGACTTGCTGACAGAAATCCCTCCCCTTTGTTTGCACTGAAGGTGTTGTGCAGTGCAGCCCCAGCAGCACCAGCAGCAGCTGAATTCCACCCAACACCAGAAGGCTGAGCAGAAACCAGCTGTGCCTGGTTTGTTTCTAGGAAGAACCTCAGCTCAGAGCAGGCACAACCCAGGCACATGTCTCCTTGGTACCCCATGTGCTGGGAAGATGTGCTCTTGCCAGTGGAGTTGTCAGGGTTAATATTGCAAGGACTTTTCTTTTTTGGGAAAAAATCCATACGTAGATGGGGTAGAAAGTTTGAGCCTCTTGTGGTCAAGGCTGGCTGATCCTGGTACCTACATTCAGGGCTGCCTCAACAAGTGCAGAGCTGTTTAATTATTGACAAAGTAAAAGGTCCTCTAACTGAGCTATGCTTCATTTTAGGAATTACACACAATTCTATCTAGACTGGCTGTGTTGAAAGTTTTATTCTTTTTACTTTTAACATCACTGCACGTAAAGAAAATATAAGGCCCAGCCTGAACGGTAGCAATGAGTGCTTAATATTCTTTTTGCATAACCCCAGCAAATCAGTGCATAATTTAAAAATGTCACTGCACATTTGTGTTTGGTGTGTGGTGCTGCAAAGTGGGGCAGGAGAAGGGGGAACATGAAGAGTAGAGATCCTGTAAGATATTTACCTCTCTGCTGAATTATTTCCCTGGCACTTGCTGCAGAGCAGGGACAAACACTGAACTCCTGCACGGACAGGAGAGTGCCACTGCTCTGGAGGAAGGCTCCAGGCCCTGCTGCAGCACTTGGCCTCTGAGGAAGCACTGCCACCAGGAGCTGGTGAGGCTGCCCATAACCTTCACTGTTTCTCCTGCAGATAAAATCAGGGGAATCTTGCCTTTCTGCGGGTTTACAACAGTGAGAGCTAAGCTTCGCAGTGAAGTGTTCTTGGAATTAATCTTCTAATCCTTCTTTTGGTGGCAAAAGAGAAGCTCCAGGGTTTTTTCCAATCTACGGCATTTATTGCTATTATGAGAAAACATGGGGTCTGCTCCCTCCATACATTGCCTGATGACAATTCACAGCCCCTCAGGCAGCATTTCCAAATATCATAATTGACTTTGGATGAGACCTGGCTTGCCTGAAAAGACGAGGAGCAGGTGCAGCTTCACACCCACCAAATAATCCACAGGCTCAGAGGGCAGTTGTTTTTGTGGTGAGCCCCTCCGGGGCTTCCCCAGCTGCTCCCATGAGCAACCTGACTGCTGCAGTTCCAGGCACTGAAAAAAACACTGAGTGGGTTGAACAGAAAGTACCATCCTCTCATGGGGACAGGCCACCATGTTCCTTTCAAAATGGGAGTGGAGAGGCATTCTGGAGGAATGTGTACTGCTTGTGCTGTCCAGCTCTAGAGATAAATAGAGGACAAGTCTCCATGGCTGCCAGTCTGGCACCTTTTGTGGGTAATAAAATATGCTCAACGCTTTTCAAGCTTTTCTACAAATAATCAGAACTGTTTGTCACTATGTTGAAGGAATTAGGGGTTTTAGACACTGCTGGAATGATTAAATAGAGGCCTTTCTTTCAGAAGGGCATGAAATTCAGCTGAAAAGCAAGGTTTGTGAGTGTTCTGCTGGGCGGACAAAGTAGCCAGGACAAACTAGCAGGAACAAAAGCAGGCCCTCCAAGGGGGTGGATTTCTCCAGGGCATGTGGGACCGGTGACCTTGAGTATGTTGGCTGCTCCTAATGCTGTCCATGTCTCTGAGTGGGATGAAGGGGACAGAGAAGACACATTCTTGTGAGTCAGTCACCCTCTAGGACATGGAGGAGGGTGGTTACCACTCCATGGCGACATGTAAGAAAAGAGAGGACTGAGGGCCAGCCTGGAAAAAGACAATTCTTGGGAAAAGGGGGGAAGAGACATAAAGGAGAAGGTGCTGCAGGAGCTGTTGTAGAAAGGACTGAGTAATGCTGAGGAAATAGATCTGTGAGTTGTCAGCGCAAAAACAATCCCTGAAGTGGGCGGCAGGATAGAGCTATCCTGGGGACAAAGTGAGGAGTGAGGAGAGGGACTAAGGCAATGTCCTAAGGAAGTCTGATAGTAGGGAGGAGAAAAGCATGTGAAAAAGACAGTGCAAGGACACCCAGAGAGGTAGGATGAAAACCAGGAGCACAAAAGGCTCCGGAGCACCTCAGGAAGGGAGCTTTTCAATAAAGGAGGAATGATTCACATCAAAGGCAGGCAACAGACTGGGAAGGAGGCTTCAGAGTGTGCCAGGAATAACAACTGTGCCTCAGCTCATGTTGTGTTCCCTCTCTGCCTGCAGCACCGTACTCTTCACATTTCATCTGCAAACTCTTCAGGGCAGGGACCTGGTCTTCCTCCCCATCTAGCAGTTCAAGGAATCATTTCCATTTGTTCCAAGAATATTAACTGGACGAATGTGCATGTATGTTTTAGCATGCAAGAGGTGATATACCCCTGATATATCTGCTGTTGATTTACTCACTGTACTGCCACCTCAAGAGCTCAGATCCCTTCATTGAATCCCTGTCCTCTTCCACCTATTGAGATTAGGCATCTGTTTTGGGGAAAGAAAGAATGCATCATGGGAGAAAAGAAGCCATTGTTTTGGCTTCTATTTTTTTCATTTCCCAGGACCACCTCCATATAAACATTCAACCTTAAACACATATAAAATTGTAATTCTGCAGACCCTGGCTGCCTCTCTTGGCTCACTTTTGCTCTCCTGCTGCCTCAGAAAGCCCCATTTACAGGATGACTGCTCATCTCCAGGACCTGCCATGCACCTCAACTTGCAATGGCAGCTTGCAACTCCCAATTCTTCCAACCCTATTTATGTAGTAAGAGCTGTGTTCAACCCAGAGAGTCTTTAAATTTATTCTTAAATGTTTATACTATAGTTAACAGTGATCCAGGAAGGAATTTAAGTGGTTTTTTGTGTCTCTCTAGCTCCAGTGGCACTCAAAGCATGTATATAAGGGCTTTGCTAAATGGGAGTGAGCCTTAATGCACACTTAATCACCTTGCAGTCTGGCCCCAAATGTTTGCCTATATTGCAGTGATCAAGCTCTGTCTCTTGATTTCCTGTCTGCAGTACAGGGTTGAAGAGAACAGCCAATGATGTGTGATGGAGACTCCACTGGTCTGACCTTGGGTTTGCTGAATAACTCATGACTGGCAAAACTGTGGATTGATTTCAGTTGGATTTTATGAGGCATGGAGCTGGAAAGACTTGATATTTTCTCCCTCCTCATTACACAGCAATGACTAGCCTAGCCATGGCTCCTCATCTTGCATTCAATATTTCCCATGTCTGATGGATGCCAAGTACTTTCCTTTGTTCCTAGTGTTCTCGTTTTTAACTTCTTTAATTTGTTGATCCTGTGTATCTTCTAAAACAGAAGTAACCCCCTCTGGAAATTCAGTAGCTGTGGGGCTACCTTACAGGTCTATGGACTGTCAAGCACTACCCTTGGCTCCTGCAAAAGCTTTGTCTGTTCCCAATTTCAAGTGACACTAATGACAACCAGCATGTGAAAAGCAATGTTTGGATTTAGACTGAGGCAAAGTCCCTGTAGACCAAAACTCTGTATCATTTTTTTTCTCTTTTCAAGTGGACCTATTCCCTGCTCTCAATAAATTCAGACTTTAATGGTACAGATTTTCTGCATTGGAGCATTGCCTTGATAACCATTTAGTATGTAGACTAGGAAGCCATTAATAGCGAGCAACAAAGAGGAAAGAAGATTACTACCTTTTAATCTTTCATTTGTTCTGTGGGTAGCTAATAATTACTTAGACATTATGGCCAGCTTCTATTAATTGTTAAATTTCATGAAGTCTTCTTTCTATAGTCTTTAAAAACACTAAAGGAAATGATGTATCTAATAGAAAGAAGTAGTTTCTGAGAGTAAAGTCACAGAAATCCTAGACCAGTTAGTAAAGGTTTCTAGATACCTGCTGGTCACTAAAACCAGTGAAAAGTAGACACTGTTCATGCCCTTCCTAATCTAGATGCTCACGACTACACCACTTGCTGTTGAGTAGTATGATGGTAGAAACCTGAGATGAAATTAAAGCCTCCATCTACTCACAAAGGGCATAAAATATTTATGTCCAGTTGTTTTTATTTTTAAACCAGAATTTCAGGACAGACCTTCTCTTCCCATTGCTGCAGTGCTAAATCAAAGCCATATTTTCAGCTCTGATAACAGTAGAAAGAATAAAAAATAAAAAAGTGTGGCAAACCAGCTGTGACTTACTTGCTAGGTATCAAAAGCTATGGAATAAACCACAGAACATCTGTATCTTCAGCTGTCATTTCAGGGAGAAATCCTCTCCTTCTGCCAGCCAGCAAGAAGGGCCATGACAGCAAACTGGTGTCAACAGTCAGAGCCAGACTGGAGGCAAGAGATGGGTGTTGTGCCCAAGCAGCCCAGGCTGTTTCTGGCTCTGCTACAGGCTGGGTGAGCACAAGTGAGCTGCTCAGAGCAGCAGCAGGGCCCAGTCTTTGCTGGCACAAATCACCTGTGTTACATTCTGTGATGGGTTTTCACTGCAGGTGGTGCCCAGTCCTCCTGTGTGCTCTGCAGGTTCACATTTAACAGGCTGAGCATGCAGGTCAGTCCCGAGGAGCTCAGACCTGCTGGTCCTCCAGGTAAGCTGCAAAATCTGCCCCTGATCCTTGGCTTTCGGCAAGGGAGGGGAAATGCAAGAGTAGTGATTGGCAGGAGGAAAACCGCTGCTGGGTGAGAGCTTTATGTCATTGTCTCTTTTAATTTCACCATCACTAGCTATGTCAGAGAGTTTAAATATGAGCAATGGTGTTGCTCAGTACTGTCAAGGGCACACAGAGCCCCAGCCCAGTATCTAAATGAAATCCTCTGAAAAATGACTAAACAGGATTAGCACGGCCTGAGTGCAGATACAACGCACCTGCATGCTCATGAATCATCCTGCACCCATGTGCAGAGGTGCAGAGGCCCCCACCAAAGACAGCAGAACAAACTTGGTGTTGGCAGAGCAGGATCCTGCCCTTTCTCCATGCAGGACTGTAGTTCCTTGCGAGGACAAACAGCTCTGGAAGGGTGCTCCCACCCCAGGGAGCCACTTCCAGACAATTGAGCAAGCTGGGGCACATGGCAGGGATGGTGTGGGGCAGGGGGCTGACCCTCCCTCTGCTCCCTGCTGCTGCAGCCCCTGGCTGGGGTGGGCTGCAGGGGCTCTGGGGGCTCCTGCGCCTCAAAGCAATCCCATGGCACGGATGAAATCCTTCCCCATGACAACACCTGGAAGGCAAGGAGAAAGGAGGGGAACTCTCCCAAGCTCACAGTCCTGCTGTAGGCAGCTGCCTGCAACGTGGCTGCCTTAGGCTGCAGGCAGAGATCTGGTGTCCCTGGGGGCCGGTGTCACTGGGAGCCGGTGTCACTGGGAGCCGGTGTCACTGGGAGCCGGTGTCACTGGGAGCCGGTGTCACTGGGAGCCGGTGTCACTGGGAGCCGGTGTCACTGGGAGCCGGTGTCACTGGGAGCCGGTGTCACTGGGAGCCGGTGTCACTGGGAGCCGGTGTCACTGGGAGCCGGTGTCACTGGGAGCCGGTGTCACTGGGAGCCGGTGTCACTGGGAGCCGGTGTCACTGGGAGCTGGTGTCACTGGGAGCAGGTGTCACTTGGTGTCGGTGTCATGGGGAGCCGGTATCACTGGGAGCTGGTGTCACTGGGAGCCGGTGTCACTGGGAGCCGGTGTCACTGGGAGCCGGTGTCACTGGGAGCCGGTGTCACTGGGAGCCGGTGTCACTGGGAGCCGGTGTCACTGGGAGCCGGTGTCACTGGGAGCCGGTGTCACTGGGAGCCGGTGTCACTGGGAGCCGGTGTCACTGGGAGCCGGTGTCACTGGGAGCCGGTGTCACTGGGAGCTGGTGTCACTGGGAGCAGGTGTCACTTGGTGTCGGTGTCATGGGGAGCCAGTGTCACAGGCAGAGCTGCTCATGCAGGAGCAAGGCCTTCTCAGGGGAAGGCCCTGAATTCTGCCCTTTGTTTCCTTTTTTCAATTTGACAGGGCAGAGACAGATTTTATTGAGCTCCTGAGCAACTTGTGAGGGCTGTCTACGCACAGAGGCTTTTCTGAGAACGTGGGTTGAGAGGTTTATTGGATCAGGGGTTAATTTAGTATCCATTTTTCACAGCATGTCCATTTGTATTAACCTGCCCTTGCAGTCTGCTTCTCTTCCTGCCACACCTGGGCAGTGGAGGGACAGGAGGGGAGGAAGTGCCCTGTCCCTGGCTGGTCAGCTGAGTTGGGACACCAGGGTTCCCAGGATCACAGTGCTCATGGGCATGGGCAGGAGTGTGGGGCTTTGTCACCTTACAGCACCACAGCTGCCTTTCTTCAGGGTGGGAGGAAAGAGGCCTCAACGAGATCTGTCAGCCCACATCCCAAATGCTCCTCTGCTGCCTTGCACCAGATCCTCCCAGCAGAGACAATGAGGTATTTCTAGAAGACACATTAACTGTGGGAGAACCCACACCTCCCAGACAGAACCTGTCCACCCCACCAGTGAGGAGGCACAGGAACATGCCTCTCCTGCCTGGCTTCTGAGGACAACCCAAAAGCAGGAGGCAGGAAGGTCCCTGGCAGAGCTGCTCCAAGCTTTGGGTGTTCCAGGTTTTCCTGCAGGAGAGCTTTCATAGCTACACGCCATCTGCTTTAGACAATGGCACAAATTCTCCCCAGGGGTCACTTGAAGCAGCACCATATTGCATCTGCCCACCTCAGGCTGGCACTAGAAGCCCAGCACCTTGTGATGAGAGCTCCCCATGGCTACCTGTGATCCAAAGCTCTTCTAGGGTTGTCACTTGGAAGGAACATCAAGGGTGACAAAAGCTTCTGCCACTACAGTAAAAGGCTAAACAGAAATGTAGGCCAATTGCTGAACAGGAAATGTTATTTAATGGCATGGGCACGGAGAAGGCTGAGGTACTCAATGCCTTCTCTATGTGAGTCTTCATCAACAAGGTCTTTCAGGGTTCTGGTACAGAGGAAAACTGCCAGCAATAAGAGTAGTGTTGACTCAGGGATTGCCTGAGACATCTCATCAAGTCCACGAGACTCCACAGTTGCATCCAAGAGTGCCACAAGAGTTGGCCCACGTCCTTGCACCATCACTCTCTGACATTTTCCAAAGGCCGTGGAGATCCAGGGATTTCCCTGACAACTGAAGGCAAACATGAGGGCCTCCCCCATACCTACAGAAAGGGAGCTGGGAACTTCACTGGCCTGTGTGTCAGGAAAACTAGATACACCAAGCAGAAACTGAGACAAGAGAGATCAGATTGGATGCAAGAGGGGAGAAATTGCCATGAGGACAATCTAGCTGTCAGGCAGCTCAGGAGGCTCCATCCTGAGAGGTTTCAAGCCCCAACCAGACACAGCCCTGAGCAGCCTGGTCTGGTCTGGGGATGACCCTGCTCTGAGCCTCTCAGGGTCATGCCCAGCCTGAATTATGCTGTGTTCCCATGCTGAGTTGGATTGGATAGCAATGGTAGGAAATTAAAAATACAGAAATACAATCCTACTGTTGGCACAAATAACTCCAATTCTCCAGACTGCTATCATCCTCTGTCTGTTCTGACTTATGCAGGAATCCAGACTAGCTCTGATCTATCCTACTCTTTTGCCAGTCTGAAGGCTTGGGGCTGCTACTACTGAGAAAAGAGTCGGATGTGTACAAAGCAAGGGCAAAGGCTGGCTGTTTCTGTGGGGAACCAGTTACCATCACCTCCACTCCTTTTCTAGCTCTCTTTCTCTCCTCTCCCACTCTCATTCCTCCTACTAAATACCTGAACATCAAAACAAGCCCCACGACTCATCTTAGAGGCTCTGTGTCCCACATCTCCCTGTCCCCTTCACTCCCTAAAGGGAATTCTTCCAGAGTCCCTCTCCTAGGGGATAACATCAGTGCCCTCCAGTAACTGCAAGCTGAGCAGCCTAATGATATTAAAACTCCTTTCACCCTCCTTCCTAGCTGAGGCTAACCACAGCTCAGCGAGCCATCAGGAACAGGAACCTCATCATGAGCAGAGAGATGGCTAGAGAGATGATTTTGAGGGAAGGCTACAGTAACCTCAAGCTTAGAAAAGATGCTTGAACTCCCCTTTTAAGTGGTCATGGAAGCTATTTTCATCTTCAGCTGCTGCAGATTTGTTCCTGGGGTGGTGGCTGCACCGAGTGGCTGACATAGACCTGAGAATCAATCAAAAGTAATTGAAACAGAAGAGGCACAGCAATCAACCTATTAGGTTGCTGGAGCCAGAAAAATGCTGCTATGAGGAGCCAGAGAAAGGGGAACCGACTTCCCTTCTGAAAACTTAATGTGAGGAAGAAGCTTCGTCTGCGCCGTCTTTTCTTATAAGAAGAATAAAAATCTGTGGAATTCTCTTTCTGTGTATTTTTATCCCATTTAATGGGAGAGGGGGGAAAGGTAAGAAACCATTAAACTCTTATCTGTAAAAGAAATGCCATCTCATTCTCTTTTCTTTTCCTCATTCCCCCCCTCCATATGCAATAAAATGATTCTTTGCTCTCAATTGTTGTCTGCTGTGGCAGCGGTTGGAATGAGCTTTGTTTTTCCTCACTTCACTGCTCCTCACCGGAGGACTTCACTGGCTGCAGCAACCTATTAAACTGGTTGCTGGCTGTCGTGGTCTCTTCTGTCAGAGTGGGAGTTGCTGCCAGAGTCCAGTTATTTCCAAATGCCTGCATGAATCGGCTCCTGAGAAGCCAGGCCTCAGAGCATCGACAAGAGAGTGAGCTGAAGGGTTAGGGGGTTGCCAACCCCCAGTAATTAGCAGCATCCACCCCTCCACCATCCCTCACCCAGATTTCACAACCTCCTGGCAGGTGCCCCAGGGGGATTTGCAGCAGTGAGCTTAAATATTTCATCTAAATCATTAGAGCAAAAAAGAAAAATTAAACGTGATCTTTAAAAAGGAGGAGGAAATCTTAACCACTTGCATTCTTGATAAGACATACGCAAAGAGAAAATGTAGCAGCGAGAATTCAAATTTGAAAAGGACTGCTGTGTGAGCAGTACCTCACCAGGCTTCTCAGAGATGAAACCTGAGGGGTCACACAGTCCTCTCTCCACCACAGGTATCATTCTGAGGTGCATTGCTTTGGTCACAGAGGATGTACTGACTTGACCCTGATACCAGAGACTCTTGTTGACTCTGAGTTCCGCACAGCACATCCTTGGCCAGATGCAGCTATGAAACAGAATAACCCCTGTTACAGTCTGTGTGAGCCCTTCCCCCGCACCAATCTGTAATTACTCTCAAGGGAATGAAAACAAAGTTTCTCCTTTCCACCTCACCTAGAAAATACAGCAGGGCACAGAACAGGGCATAGGTTTAATATCGTGATTGAGGCTGGAATGGGAGCCAGCCAGTTGACCAAGGGGATCTGGCTTTGGTTCTGGGGTGAATGTTCTCTCCAAGGAAAGGCTGAGTGCACCATGCTCTACATGCTCCTGACAGCCTCCTACTCCAGGGACTTTTCCACAGCTGGGCAGGCTGTGGAGGGGGCACCCACAACAGTGAGGTTTGGTCAGGGCAGTTCTACCTGACAGGGTTTTATAGAGTCAGAGGGAAATGTGTCCTGAGCTCTAAACACCGCTCCAAGTTTTACCTGGACTTACTGTTTTCTGAGAGTACCACTAAAAATGTCTGGGAAAAGTGCAGGTTTGGAGACCTTAGCAATTCACACTTGCACCTAGACAGTGCCTGTGCTACAGTAGAAACACTGTCCAGATTCCCCATCAAGCACAATTTATGTGAGGGATGTGCTCTCCCTGCGGACTTAAGCAATAACGCTCCAAATCTTCAAGAAAGGCTATTGCTTTCATGAAAGGTTTTCATGAAATACAGGGGTGAGGGAAGGGGGTATGAGAAATTAGAGGCTGAAATTGTGTCCTAACACTGCTAAGAGGAAAAAAAATCAATTTTTTTCCCACTAACCCCCTATAGCAGTACTTGATCCAGTATTACCTTCCTCCCAGGGATCAAAGATGATGATGCCATGCAGGAGCAATGCTGGAGTAACACAGGAGCTTATGACTGCAGAAGAGCTGTGACCTAAAGCAAGGCTCCCCTGCAGATGCTGAGTCATCAGAAATGTGATGCCCTTCCGCCATTATCTAAGAACAGCATCTGAAAGAGAGAGGGGTGATTAGACCAGGCTTTGGAGCTGGGACAATCCCAGTTCTGATGCTGGTTCTGATATGTCCCTCACATGAACCTGGGGAGTAGTTAATAGGACTCAGATGTTCAGAGGTTCTTAACATCTGTCACTCAAAACCCCTCAAATGCACTATGGGTACTTAAATCCTCCAAAAAAAATTATGTTTAACCTTCTGAACACAGGCAGAAGAGAAATTAAGGTTAAAAACAGACTGAGTACTACTTTTAGTTCTTCATTACTTTGTGCAGGAGAAAACAAGAAGATGGAAATAATTTACAGCAGGATAGGATTGATTATTAGTATTGGGAGTGTTGTTGGGTCATTTCTGGGTTCTTATGGATACTTCTATCAAATAAATGGATGGATTATATTCATCATGAAGGAATAATTCTGGACAGGTGATGTTTGTTCCATAGAAGGGACACTCTCAAAGGACGTGCAAAGTCCTCTACACTTACCAGGATTAGCGCTGAGTGACCTAATATCTCCTCCCACCACTGGTGCCTAACACTTTAGAGAAATTTATGCACAGAATGTGACAACTTGTCATGAAATGCTCAACTTCATCTATCCCATTTTCCTGTAGAGTTCTCTGCATAATATATAAACAGAGGGGGGTGGGGGAAATCTCTCTGAAAGCTCCTGCCAACTCACATCTATTTCATTCTTTTCTTTTGAAAAGAAACCTATTCCAGATGGTTTATCATTAGAACTTTTTTTTAATCTCTGACGTTATGAAAAAAACAGGAAAAAAAAACGAGAAATCTGGGTGGTCAGTTCTAGCACAGCCTGGAAGCCCTGCTGAAAGTTTTTCACACTGAACCTGGGGCTGTGGATGCGTGTCCACTGCAGGGACCAGTGGACTGCCTCAGGTCAATAGAACCAGCCACTGGATACTGCTGACGGGGCAGGATTTGGGTCAGCCTGTGACTGGGCAATCTGTTTTCCTGTCCTCAAAGATCTCACTCTTCCCAGGGCTTGGGCACCCACTGTACCACATAAGCAAATATGCTCAGACCCATGCCAGCAAGGTCACTGCTGCTGTGACCTGGGCAAGCTGTTCTGTGTTTACGTGGAGGCTCCCATGGCACCCTACAAACGATGCAGGGCACAGGAGCTGCAGGATCTCCCCCTGAGCTGCACACCCTCCTGGGTGTCAGGACTGCAGCCGGGCAGACAGCCAGCACGCTGAGGGATGTTTGAAGCGAGGCCTCTGAGACAAACCTCTGCTTTCAATAAAGTGCCACAGGATTTTTAATGCCCATGCAGAGCAGGCAGCTGTTACCCAAAGGACATTCTCCACCCTAAAATTACATGGAAATTATTTGCCTCTGAAGCTATGTTTAGCCTACAGAGATTCAAACATATAATTCTAGGATATCTGGTTATTTGATTAAAATGCTAATATAGCCACCTCTCTGCTAATGCTGCCAGCCAAGCGGCCTCCCTGGGGCAGCGCTGTGTGTTTGCTTTTCGTGTCTCTCTCTAAGCCAGAGTCTCACCCTAAATCGGGGATCGTGATCACTGCTCTAAGCCCAGGGGTTCAGCCTCCCCAGCAGTGACTCAGAAGAGCAGCCAGCTCAAAGCTGGAAAGGATGCACAGAGATTTGCCCACTGCTTCATTCCAAGCAGTTTCCATCCCCTGCTAGGAGCTGCCAGGCAGCAGCAGTGGTGGCAGGTTCCTGAGGAAGGTGTGCATGCTGAGGATGTGTACCTCATCTACTGAGAAACTGATTTTTTTTTTTTAAGAGGAGCAGGTAAATAAGTGAATTGGAGCCATGAGCTTTTCCCCAGAACTTTTCTTAATTGCCTTTTTCTCACTGTCACTGCAAGGACTGGGAATTGTGCCATCAACGTTTTCCCAGTGAAGAACAGCTCCCATTTTATCCAAAATTACCTCTGTCCAACTTGATTTAAAATTTCTAGTTTGTCAAAGTTAATTATTTACCCCAAAATCCAGGTGCCAAGATGCTCAAAAACAATATTATGTACGAAGGAACTCACTGCACATCATTTTAAGCTCCTGCTATGAACAAACATCCCTTCATCCTACATCCTTTTCCCACTTAAGTGTCTCAGTAAAGCACTGTGCCACAGCAGTACTACATGATTTTATGACAGATAGACCTGGGTCCTTCTCCTAACAAAGGTTTGTCAAAGCTGCTATCCATTTTGCTGAGAGGGCCCAGAAAAGATGACCATCCTGCTGGTGCCAGTCCTAATGATCCAGCCTGAGTGCAGGGACTGAGCACAAGGCCAGGGATGCTCTGCGCTTCACTGTCCACAGGAATCAGGAGAGAGTCTGAGGGGGCACTTTTTTCAGAGGAATGAGGAGGGGAAGGATGAGCGTACATGCCTGATTAGTTACAGGCAATTAAACACGTCTAGCTTCCCCTTGCCTCTCATCCCTAACCTCCAGCCACTGGAACAGAAATCCAGAACAGCCATCTCCTGGCGCATGATCCCTATATTCCTTTGCCTTTATAACATGGCCCCTGCACTCTTTCTTTTGATGCCCCTGGGCATCAAAACATTTGCACATAGGCACATGAAATGTCTCGGGCTGTCAGGAAGGAGACCACCCCCTCCCTGCAGGTCCATCTTGCCTCTGATCATAGGGCAACACCCTCTAACACAATTCCTGGAGTTGCCATTGCTCACCTTGAACCACAGCAGAGGCAGCTTTCAAGAATATTGGATTGCAAGAAAATTCTGTCACCCTCTGGTTTACAGGCCATTGGGTTTCCCTGGCTTCATACAAATTTGATCCAGGGTGCTTCCCTTACAGAAATATTCTGTATCCATTTAATTTTAAAACTGCTTTTGCTCCAGCACCTGTCCTCCCTGCCAATCTTCTTGACCAAAAGCAGCAGTCTCAGGGTTTTAAAAATCACTGCTGTCCTAGGTAGAGGAAGATCAGACTATTTGTCCCTTTCCTCCTGTCCTCCCCCAGGGACTGCCATAAGCCCCCTAGGACCCTATCATCCCTTCTCTCACAGGGTTTCTACTACTGTGGCTGAGTTCTCCAAAGAAAGTCTCACCAGGGCTGGGTATCATCTTCACCCACGCTCCCCATCCTGCTTCTTCTGCCACTTCTGCCTCCAGGGAACAGGCTCTAGACTGCTCCTGCCAGCAAGGAACACAGCCTCTTGCTTTTTAAGGAAAGAGGTGGGTGGGGAGAGAATCCAGAGAATCCCTCGAGCTAAGTGGAGAGGCACAATCTGCAGTCAGAACTCCAAAAGCTTTTCCTCCCCAGTATACTCATCCCTGTCAGGCCACAGCCAAGGCCTTCTTTTTAGAGAGATCTGGTGAGGCCAGTGCTAATTTCATTACAGCCTGCACCTCTTCCAATAAGGTACAGCTACCTGTACAGGATGGAAAATACAGACAAAAGAAGTGCATAGGATGAGTCTCACTACACATGTAACTGTGTTTAAACATGACCATCACCAAAACATCACTATGACTGAGCAAGTCTTGGCTTTAGGTGCAGGTAAGAGCAAATTTGGATCAATTTTCACCCGTGTTGCAAAGCTTCATCATTTTACTGAGGACCTTATGATACTAAATACTCTTTAACGCCTGTGTTCCAAGATATACAAGAATGACACCTTGAGCTCTTTTCCAGATATACTTCTTTGTGTCTTCTCGTCTCTTTCATAGAGATTCCTGATTTTGTGAAACTTAATATTTCAAAAAATAGAGGGACACCCTCTTTGTCACAAAGGTTTTATATCTCGTGACCCAGGGAGCAACTGGACTTCTGATTTTATACTGGTTGGACTCAGCAGTACTATAAGCACAGCAATTCAAATACAGACAACAGGTAAACTACCAAAATGCCTTTTGCTTTCTGACTGACCCAAAATCCATGTCTAGTATCCTGTCAAAAAACACAGCAAACACAGTTGTGTTCAGACATGAGAAAATATCAAATCAAAGGCAGACCTTAGCACACAGAAGAGTTAAACTGAAAGCATCCTTACCTTTTTCTAAGGTCTGTCTTCATTCCCAGCACCTCACACCATGGCCCAGGTGTACCTCATGCAGCCCAAACCTTCTGTCTTGCTCTCCCCACACGAATTTTTGGCAATATTCTGTAAGTTACTTTAACTCAGAATAAAACTGAGTTTTACACCAAGTTATGTCCTGTCAATCCAAAGAATCAGCTCACTCTGATTAACTATGGGCATGGGGAACATTAGGGATTATTTCCATAAAAGAGCACCAGGCTGGTATTTGATACATGGGTCAGAGTAGAGGACGTGGTCTAGATTTGACCAAGACAGAGTTTAAAAATGGTCTGAATAAATGGACTTCCACCATAGAGTAGACAGGGTTAGAGGTCAGCCTTTGCAGAGAAAGAACAAAAGAGTACTGATCCAACTAGGTAATTTCTGCAAAAACCAGACTTATTTATCAAAAACTGAATTGATCTAGCTTGCACAACATTAAAGCCAAAGAATAAATAATAAACAGCACCTCCATTTGTCACATAGTAAAAAGAACAAAAGTGCACAACTGGGGAAATGTAATTTGGAGAAAAGTCCAATACGGAAAAAAATAAGACAGAGTTGCAGTAGTGAAATAAAACCAACCTGTGATTTATTAGCAGCCATTGTGTGCTCTGTGCCATATTTCTTTATTCAAATAAAGCCCTGTTCAGATTCCTCTGAGGTGACTTTTCAGCAGCATTTAGCACATTGCAGGGCAGGGCCTGAAGGTCACGAGTTCAAGAAAGGATTTGTGTTCCTCTGTCCTCCAGCCACCTGATCTGAGCTATAGACATGACTTTCCTCAGCTGTGGTGATGCTGCTGTTGGAAAGGAATTGTCTGCGTTAATGTCTCCTTTAAATTATCTTAGGAACAAGACTGATATAGCTGCAGACTGAAGCAGCATTTCAGTTGTCCTAGGCTGGGGAGAAGCTGCAGCTGATGACAAGAAATGGAAAGGAGGAAGTAAGAGAGAAAAATGTAATTTTGGAGGGCTCAGTATGAAAATTTTGGCTGCATCATTTGCACAGGCCAGGCAGCAATAAAGCACAAACTTGTTGGAATAGCTTTTTCTCCTCTGGCTTCAAGCGATTCAGGAAGGATCTGCTCTTAGGTCTCCCAGTGCCACTTTCCTCCTCCCCTGTTTTATTATTAACCTCCTACGTTTTCTCTGCCTTTAATGGTAAATTGCTTTCCAATCAGCATGGCGTGACAAGGCTAACCAGAGGCAGCCAGAGCCCGTGCAGTGCCAGGCCCAGTCGGGCAGCAGCGACTCGGTGCACAGCGCTGACACCTCCGTGTTATTTCCCCTACTTCCCCTGACCCTTTGAGATCAGGGGGCCCTGACCATAATGCTCAAGCGGTGAAAAAACACAAATCCTGCTGGACTTGCAGCTGGGGGAGAAACAACCTCAGGAGCTGGGAAAGGAGCTGTCAGCCTTCATTATTAATATCCAGCTGTTAATATTTAATGTCATAAAACCGCGTCTCCCTCCACAGCCTAGTCATCAGACATGCAGGGGTCACAGCAGCCAAAATCCTTTAGACAGACAATTCAATGTCCCTGTGCTTTAGCTGCATGCCAGGACTGCTAAAGGTGTTCTAGATGTATTTGAGATGAAATGCTAGAAGCTTTAATAAAGCTTGAGATTAAAAAGAAAAAAATAGGAAATGGAAAAAACAGTGGTCACGTTCCTCCTGCCTTCCCAGCCAGCTCTGCTCACAGCACTGACCCCATCCACGAAGCCAAAGGGCACCAGCAGCTGGAAAAAAATAAACAGGGCTGGCCAAAGCATTACCACAGCACGGACATCGCCCACTGCTGCAGCTGCAGGGCCAGATCGCTGCTGTAGCCTTGGTGTCCAGACACAGAGGAAAGGTTTGAACATGAGGTACAGAGAGGGACAAGATTTAAATCCTTCAGACCACTAAAGCCAGATGGTACCACATTAGGGAAAAGACCGTGTAGTCCACCCCAGCCTGTGTTCCCAGGCACTGTGACACACGCTGAGGAACACAAGGCAAAACATACCAGGAAATGCTGTTGAGTGTTTGATCTCACAGGAGATGAGACAGAGAGAGGGCCTCTATCATGGGGACAGCAAGGGACATTTTAGTGGTTATTTTCAGAGCCTTCACCCTCACAGCTTCACAAACACCAGCATTGCTTGCAGGCAGGTTTCCCCTCAGTGGGTGCGAGAGTGTGTCACCTCTGCTGGCACAGAGCCACGGGTCCTGCTCCCTGCTGCAGATCCCGGGCTCTCCCTGCCAGCGATTCCGCTTGCGCTGCCAACGTTGCCACTAAAGCTGCCTCGCAGTATTAATTTTTAAAGGCTCCTTCCTCCTCCCGGGCATAGATTCCGAGACAGCTCCAGAAGCCCACACATATATACCAGAGCAGCGTAGCAGCCAAATGCGTCAAACGAGACTTTAAGGGAGAATGGGGGAATAAAAAGCACAGCCAGAATGTTCCGGCATGCAGCGCAAAGAAAAGCGTGGCACCACATGCAACATCTGCTACCCTTTGGCCTTCCCTGCCTCTCCTGTTTCCACCTGTAAGCTCAAGATTGATTTCTTTCTTTTTTTTATAGAGCAGTGTAGTCAGAAGGGCTGGAGCACCCCAGGCAATGAAGAAACATAAGTAATGAGAATCCTCCGAATATGTTAGTCTGCATGACATGAAGACAGCTGAGACGGTCCTCAAAGAATTGGTCAGATCCAGCAGAGCTCATTAGCTCTGGCTTGGGGCTACTTCTGCCAGACCTGGGTTAGCACGAGCTCCCAGGTGTCTGTGAGCTGCACTCTGGGCTCCAGGCTGCCACATCTGCCCAGCGCTGGCCTTTGCTGGCACCGTGGCTCGATATAGCACAGCCCCTCAGCGAGCTGAAGTGCTGCAGAGCTCCGCAGAGCACAGAGCTGAGGTATCCAAGTGACTCTCCAGGAAACAACCTGGTTGCAGCTGTCCCCATACTGAGATGAAGCTGTTTAACCTGTCTGGGCTTGAGCTGGCTTTATGCAGAGCCTCTGTCCTCCAGCCCCGATTTGTGAGTTTAGGGATACAATGCAGAGACACCCCAATAGCTGTGCCTACAAAACCATCTTGGGTTTGCAGGGGTTAGTAGTACAGACTGAGCACTCTGGGGACACAAGGAGTCTAGGTTCCTTTTGGTCTGGCAGCAGACAGCTGTGTCCTCACAGCACAGGGACAGAGTCCAGCTCAGGCTGTTATGCACAAAGGCAGTTTCTACTTCTTATGAATAATCCACAAACCAATTAGACTGCCTATAGTGAGGTACTGACAGCAAGTAGATGCTAAAAGAGGGTGGTTATGACTGTGGTCAAGTGTGAAAAGCAGGACAAGTCAAATCTCCCCTTCTGCCACACTCTGACATGGTAAGGTAAAAGTGACTATTTACAGATAACATCTCCCTGCCTGTGGACAGCCGTAACTTCAGACAACTCTGGCAAACTAGGAACTAGTGAACTCCAGCAGTTAATTATAGTAAATATTTACATAACAGCTGGGCCCTTCAAATTTAGAAGGAATAGTCAATGCAAGGACATGCCCTTTAACCATCCCATTTTATTACACAAATCACCAGGGAGCCCAGCACAGTAAGATTTGCAAATGAAGTGTTTGATATTGGCTGAGACATTAAACTACTTACCTCGTGCTATAAAATGCATAGGTACAGTACATCATTCTTTTTGCAGAAATTTCAACCCCATTTACTTTAGTTAACTCTTCCTCGGCACTTAATATTTTGTGTGCTACAAAGAAACACAGCACATAACCCTGAACAGACCTGGTGCCACTGCTCTAGCAGAGTCTGACTTAAAATAAAAATGTTTTCCCCTTTGCTGTTACTAAATTTGGCATCTCTTATGTAGATTCTGTTGATGTGTCTAATCTACTTAACATCCTCTATGTTCTCCTATTAGCTGGTTGCTTGGGAATTTGCCTTACATGAAAGATTCTGCTTCTGTCCCATCCCCTGCTTTCTCCACACACACTGGATAATTAAACCAGGTTCTGTAAGTGGGGTAATATGTTATCATCCAAAATGACTTGGTAATCAGGAGCATTTTAGCAAATCCTGTAAATAAGCAAAAGCTGTGGGTGCTGGGAGCTGTGGGTTCATGGTTTCCAGACAGAACACAGTGTTAAAAGGATCGTGGACTCAGTTTGGAAATCTGAGTCAGTCCCAAGCACCCTCAACTGGCAGGACTCAGATGTGCCTTGGGTAGGTTGTAATCTGTACCAGGAGCAAAGTGAGACACTGACAACTCTCAGGAGGCCCCAGCTGTGGCCAGTGGCTGGAGAAACTCCAGAAATACCTGGAGACACAGCATGGTGAGCTGATCGTCTTCAGGAGCTCAGTGTGGAGGAAAGGGGAAAGTAATGAAACGCAAAAATCCCAGAAGATTGCATTCCCTGATGCACAAATCAAATATGGGAAGGGGTTGACCATGGTTGCATTAGGCATAGTTTTAGGTGGTCTATAAAAGAGTTCTTCTTACCGAAATGTTATCCCAGATAGTATTTACTGCTCTATGACTTCCTTTCTAGAGGATTTTTGTGTTACCTTAGGGAGGAAAATGCTGAAAGGTATCATAAGTCAAGGTACAAAGTGTGCAGTGTAAAATTAGCTGAGAGGAGAGGGTGAAGCAGCCCAAGAAATGGTCAGGTTTAGCCAAGGCACAGCTGCTGCAAAATCAGGAACCCAAAGGACTTAATGGACGGGGGTTTTGCATGCATCAGAAACCTTCTGCCAGGCTGGCTGATTTATGTGGCTGAGAAGGCTCAGATGAACCCTCCCTCCTGAGCTTGCTCATAACATTATAGGGTAGGCTAAGAGGGTTACTCAATGTTATTACTGCTGTTGCTGTTGTTTATTTATTAATGCATCTGTATCAGAGACCGTGGCTGATCCTGGGAGTCTCGCTGTGCTACGTGCACAGGATGCAGAGCAAGAAGGAGCAGCCCCTGCCCAAGAGAACTCCAAGTGCTCCCTTTGCCCAGAACCAGAGCGAGCTCCCAAAGCCATCCCAGGGACGCAGATCCCCCTCTTCACTGCCATGTTAGCCACTTACTGTTTCCCAGCATAAATATGCTTTATGGAGAAATAAAGTCTGCAGTTCTGAAAAGGGAGTGCTTTCACACACCCGCTTCTCATCTATAAAGCCCCATGATTTGGCATCTCAGGTTAAAGTACGAAATTATGACACCAGAATTGACTTTAGAGTTTCTGATGCTTCCTTGGATGATTGCTTCTATAACTTATAGAGACAAGGGAGCGTTTGTATTCCACTGAACACATAAATTAATATCCATACATGAAAATGATGTGTAGACAGCAGGACAGGGGCAGGGATGAGTTTGCTACAGTGAATAACACCAAAGGAGGGCTTGTCAGCAGCAGTTTCTGTTGTGTTTGGAGTGTTGTGGCGAGAGTCTGCAAGAGTAATGAAGTAAAATGAAAGGGGTTTGTACTTGACTTGTTAAAGCAGCTGAGAAATTCATTGTATTTTCCATCATACCATTTGGGTGGGGAGTGCTACTGAAAATAAATATACGTTTTTATTTTTACTGGTGAATATAAACCAGAATTTCATATTTTCATGTGTTCTGTATGTTTTATGCCATGAGCAGAGCAGGTTGTTTTGTGGCCTAAAGAACATGTGTAAAGGTATTGGAATCTGGTCTTATAATGCATAAGAGATAAGGTTCTCTTGCTCACGCTTGATAAAAGCTTTATTTTAGTCTGTCATGGCAGAGACAACATTATTTGATTTTGCTTCTTCCCTATATTTCTAACAGTAGCAATATTATATGTGTTGAAAAGATTGAAGCAAAATAAGAAACAGAATACTGCAACCTCTGCAGATCTCATGGACCTCAAAGCCTCTTAAATTCATGGCAAAGTTTTAAAAGCAAGGGGGATGAAAATCATAGCCCCACTGAAGTCAGTGGAAAGCTCTCAGTGAGGGACAGGAAACGGGAGCTGGATTTCACCACGTCCCCTGACGCTGTCTTACATTAGAAACAGCGACCGGGATGTTTCTGTTTCTCTCACCTCTGACCCAAACCTTTTTAAAAATTAAAATAAAACGTTAGAGATGCAGCATCAAAGGACTGGAGGCACAAAGGAAACGTGGGCCTGCTCCCAGCCCTACACACTGGCGGAGCTGTGATGCTGATGAGCCGCGGCAGCAGGTAAGGCACTCCCGGCAGCACCGCACGCTGCCTGCCCGGTGCCAGCGGGAGCAGCAGAGGGGCTGTGTGACACACACCGGTGGCTGGAACAGATGGAGGCTTTGGACTGCACTGCAACGTTCGACTTGTCCCCAGATCCGATGGCAAAGTCATGTGCCAGTTTGTTAGTCTGGAGAGCTCGGAGTGATCCTGGGAGAAACCCTTATCCCACATAAATCGTCTGGAGTTGATGGATGGCAGGAGCCTCAACTATAAAAATCTCAGCCAGAAACATGATAAATAGTTGCATCCTGTTAAAAATAGGCAGCAGAGCAGCAGGCACATGCATTGGCTGAGGAGGATTGCCAGTCAATGACTGAACTGCCAAGGCATTTTGGCGTTCAGCTTCAGAACAGGCTTTCAGGCTATTCTTGCAAGTGAACAACCTCTGTAGTAACCTGATTTTCAGTACACATCAAATTTCCTCTGAGTACCTCAGGAGAAAGCAGAAGAAAGCCCAGAAGAATGTTTTGGTTGACTCTGGTTTTTGTATATAGCAGGTACTGGAGCCAGTTTCTTTTGGCCAAAATCAAGTTTTTCCCTGTGGGCATCATTTAAATGTGTTTGCTTTACCACCAAATTCTTATTTTGTATAAAGTACTCAAGGGAAAAAGTTGCCTCCCTGCCTCCTCCAGCAGAGTTCCTGAGTTTACTGTAACAGTAGCATATTTGCATGGCGCCTGCTGCATTGGAGGCTCAGACTCCCATAGTGCAGGTAATAAACAAATATTACTGTGAGCTTTCTGGAGCAACTCTCTCTCCCTCATAAGAACTTCTATAAAACAGTTGCTTGATCACAGAGGGGAAAGCAAACCTTTCAAAAAAATTCCGTCAACATTTAAAACTACAAGCTAAGTACATCAGTCACATGTGGTTTTCTGTTTATGCAGAACCAATAAAACCTTGCAAATTTCAGTTGTAGACCTCAAAGTGTCTATGACACTTGAAACTTTCTCTCACCAAGAAATTTCCACAGTAATTCCCCAAATCCTTCCCTAGCCCATAGTCTCCAAACTGTTCTAGTTTCAGGTCTCTTCCATGCTCTTTAAACACCCAAACCCAGTCTTCTTTTTGTCTCTGTAGTGTCCTCCTCCTGCCCTGTGTGGTTTCTACCATGCTTCCATGCATTCTCACACCACTTTTCCAGCCTTTCAGCTTGGCAAGCGACAGCACATGCTGTGACTCAACCAAAAATATGCAGATTTGGATGGGGGAGTTGTCAGATGCCAGTCAACATCTCCTCTCCAGCTTTTCTTTGGTGGAAGTACTAACTGGTGTCTTTCTTCCCCAAGTCCTGCCATTGCCCTGGCCCTGTGCCAGATTTGATTCCATGCTGACCAGAGGAACTCAAATGCTCAAAAGTTGGGGACTAGCAGATAAATAGTGTGTTTGTGTAACTTTTGTGTCCCTAGGAAACAAGGCTGAAAACAGAAATATGAACTATGCCCATGTTTACAGATATCATTCTTGCTAATATTTCTGTTGAACTCGCCCCTGGGACTCCGAGCAACTCTATGGTAAACACTGGGTAAACAGATAGTAAGGCATGGTCTCTACTCCAGTTAAAAAGACTAAGTAGGAGAATCTATACCATTCAGCTATTTTAAAAATTACTCTTGTATAAATAAGCAGTCAGGAATAAATTGCACACAAACATGACACACAAACACAGGGGTAGTTTCAGGCTGGGATCATCCCTATGTGACCAGCTGAAAACAAAGATAGATACAAACTTGCCCTATCTGAACCCAACTATAAAAATACAGTATTGTGCATTCACAGTAGCTCAAATGTTAAATATAAAGCCTCATTTATCTCAAGAAGAAATGCTAATGAAAGGGGTAAGACTTAAACCACATATCTTGTAGGGCATCAACAACTTCAGACTTCCAGCAGAAGCTTATCCTCTCTAGAGATTCACTACTCCTCTGCCTTGCCATTAACCATCTCTCATATTTTCCTCAATATTGACGGGTTCAGGACACTCATTGACAGGGGGGACATTTGTCTTGAAAATCCACTTGGCCCAGACTTGAATCTCTATGGGTGCAGCATCTCCTGGTGCTGCTGTTACACTTCACTTTTTCCTGGAGCAGTGACTGACACCTTGCTCAGCCATAGCTCAGGGAGATGCTGCAGAATTAGCAATCATCTTAGCTCCAGTATCAGTCCATGCAGTCCTGAGCTTGATGGTCAGGTCTCTTTGTTAGGAGAACACTGCCCAAATTAGGCAGGGCGAGGCTTTGAAAACAGGTTTTCCATCTGTTGAAAGATTGCTCTAACCAATGGATGGTGGGTGGAACTTGCCCACAAGCTCAGGAAGTAGCTGAGTGGGGAACATGGGCCTCTCAGCTTGAATGCCTCAGCTGATTTGGGCCCCACTGTAAAAATTCAGCACATACGTGAGCTGAATCAGACCAGACTTGTTCTCCATCAAGGCTCTGTAAAACACTCAATCACCTTTCTTCGCTGCATCAGGAAGGAGTTGTGCAATTTAAAACGTGCGGATCAGAGTGTCCAAAACAGACTGAGACCTTCCCACCAAGAGTCCTTTTGACATCCCAAGGAGATCTAACATGCATGACTGGTTCAATGACAAGCTCCTAAAAGAGCCCCTTGTTGGTTACCAACATTGGCAGGGCATGACTTGAGAACTAGGAATCCTGGTTTGAAAAATTCTGCCACAGAAGAAGCTAGAAGTTAACTACACAAATTGCAATGAAAATGGACGTGTAGAGATCCCCTTCATTGTTTAGTATGGTTTGGGTTTCGGATTTGAGGTTTTTTAGTTTAGTTGATTTTTTTTTTGAAAGGAAAGAGGTTTTGTGTGGGTGTAGAAGACTTGGCAGTGAAGCATCAGGACAGCCAGTCAAGTAGACAAGCACGACTTCCATTTTTGCCTCCCTTGTCTTTAATCCCAGCTTTCCTGCAGCTAAATCTATGGGTAGGGATGTAAGGAGGGAAATCTACACTTATTTATTTCTAGAAATTAAGATGAAGTCATTATGGCCTGCACAGTATGTTGCTATTATGAAGTTACAAAATGAGCTACAGAAAGGGCATTTAGTGGGAAATATTGTCAGCTGGCAGTCTCGGGCACTTGAGTACCCTCCATAACATGCATAACGGAATCAATTTAAACCTAGTGAAAGGGACATTGTCTGATAAAGTAATTCCTCTTTGAACACAAGATGGCAGCCTTAAATAAATGCAACCCCGCACAGCTTTTAATCTTACACATCATTAAATTCCTAATTTACACATTATGTTTTCATGGGCCAACCCATAACTCATTAGTGTTGAACTCTTGAGTTGTAAAGACCAACACACTAGACAAATGTGGGCTTCTTTATCCGCTTTTCTTTGGGTGGCAGTCCTCTTTTAATTTACCACAGAGGCAGACTTCAAATTCAACATTAAGAAAGCTTTCTGATCTTGTGTGCTTTGTGCATCGTCTACCCCAAAGAAAAACCTCTCTGATTACTGTTCTATACCCACAGATTTTACTGATTAAGTGTGGAATATGGAATGGGGAATACCATCTTTTTTCAGCTTGTTCAAGATACTAGACATCCTTGAAAGATGTGTCTTTCTGCAGGAGGATTTCAAACAAACCTTGAAGTAAAAACTAAAACACACTGCAAATAACACAGGGTTTGGGGCTGGTCTTCCCACTTTTCCAGAAAAATTAACATGCCAAATCATGTTTTGACCTCTTGTCATTCCATTCTCTTGTCTGGGAGTTGTCTGAAAGAAGTCACAAACACCATCTGAGCACGAGGGTCTCCATAGGGCTCCAGTACCATGACACTAGAACTAATTCTACCAGAATGGATGGAAATGGCAAGAGAAAGGCTATAATCACTTTCCCTGCCTTGGGAACTGCAAGTCAAAAATGTCAAGCATAGAAGGAGCCTTTACAAACGTGGTGCCACTGCTTTGGCATTGCATGTAAGAACATAAATGGCTCTTGGAACAGGTCACACCAAGGGCCCTTTTGAGCCAACCTCTGGTCTCAGATTCCCCAGGCAGACAGGGGCAGTGAGAAGTGTAACTCATTATGTGGGGTCAAGGAAAGCAGAGCAGCAAGGCAAAGTTTCAGGATAAGTTTGTTCTTCCTGGCTGGGCTGCAGTTTATTGTGGTCACAGGGCCACTGGTCTGCAAGAGCTGACCCTTTGAGAAAGCCAAACTCCAGCAGCACAAGGCCCTGCATGTCCTGATAGAGACTGGACTGAGGTTCACAGGTGGCTCAAAGGCTGCTTGTGCAAAGGAGAAGATCAGGATAATCCTTTTCCACAAGAGTTGAACAAGCTTCTAGGGAAAGTCAGTGCTCCTCAGGGGAATGTTTTGCTATGCTACTGTTCAAAAAAAGCCACAAACCTAAAGAGAGAGGAGGAATATTCGTACCTCAAGTGTAAACAATTGCAGTATCTCCTCCCTATCCTCCACTAAACCAAATGGAGGCCATCCATAACACCAGCAGAAGAAATCATTATGAAAGTCCCCATCTTTTCTCTTGCTACTCATGTTTCCAGCAGCTCACAATGATTGCCTCACTGGCCACCTTACAGACCCTTCAACTATTTTAGAGAAAGGCAGTGCTGATCCAAGTCATCTGCCTTGCACCCTCATGGAGCTAACTTCTTAGTCTTATAGGATGGGTCCTCACCCACACACAGTCCCTTTTTCTATTTGTTTTATTATATAGGCATTCATTTTTCTACAGATTTCTTCATTCCTCCTTTCTCTTCCTTTTGGTGGACAAGAATATACAATTTTGTTTGGTGAGCTGGTATCCATCTAAAGAGGAAAGGTCAGGAGAGAAAGAGGTAACAACCAGTCACAGTGTCTTTTTACTGACACTACTTTGCAAGTGGAACCTTCCAGAGAGCTTGTGGATGGTGAGGGACAGAGTGCAGCAGCAGGGGATGTTCTTGTGTGACAGATAAAGGGACTCTGAGCCTTTCCTGAGACTAAACTGCCTGGGGAAGGAGGTGGGCTTCTGATATCAACTTAACATCAGCCTCTGTGGGTTTTGCTTCAATTTTTGGCACAGATTTATTGATATGACTTAAAGCCAAACTGGGCTTCCCTATGCCTGGAGGAAATGAGTCTAGCATTTGTAACATTTATAGGATTCCACTCCATGTTTCTGCAAACACATTGAGACTTGGAGACCCAAGTAGCATTCTGTCCTTTGTCCACATCTTCTCCATCAGAGATTGCTCTAGAGGTCTAATGCAACCCCCAGCAACATCTGTTCAACCTCGTAAGGACATAATTTTAAAACAATGCATTGCACAAGCATACCAGGAAAGGATGGATTCCTTTTGTGGTTAAAGCACAGCAGGAGGCCCTCGAAGATTTAGGTTCCATTCTCAGTTCTGCCCAATAGTTTGAACAGATCATTCAATCTTTTCAAGCTCCCAGTTCCCCTTTATGAGAGGGGAACAGCTCTTGATGGGAATGCCTATGAGGATTAATGCACACAACATGAAAGAGGTGAGGGCTGTATTGCTAAGCTGCATGACAGCGAGTACTCTCCTTGGCTTGCCAAGTCTCCTACACTCCTGCCAGAGATGGGGCACAGCCTCCAGAGGTGGCAATTAGAGCACTGCCAAGTATTACAGTGATGCGTGGCACACGGCACGGCAGCCCCTCCTTGGCAGGGCGCCTCTCCAAACAGGGCTGAGCCGCACAGCAGCTCCCGGGCAGGGCAGTGTCCCTGCGGCCAGCCCGGCCCAGCCCACGCAGCTCCGGGGGCCCGATGTCCTGCTGCCACCTCTGCTGCCTGAGCACGGCGCTGGGACCTGCCTGCACCCAGCCCCTGCTGCCCACACCC
>VZTB01008886.1:534957-591911 GCA_013397245.1 Thryothorus ludovicianus
GGCACTCTGGGTGTGCTGGGCACACTGGGTGTGCTGGGCACTCTGGGTGTGCTGGGCACTCTGGGTGTGCTGGGCAGGCACTCTGGGTGTGCTGGGCACTCTGGGTGTGCTGGACACTCTGGGTGTGCTGGGCACTCTGGGGATTGAGCAGGGCTAGTGAAACACCTGGTGGAGGAGGAGGAGAGCTGCCCCTGCACGGAGGAAGAGGACACCAGGCACACAGGCCACAGAGCAGGGAGACAGAGTTCCCACTGCAGAGGTGCCTGGCTGCTGAACGGAAAGGTCACCCAGGGATGGATTTTCTTGAGGGAGTTTCACAAACCTTTCCTTCCTGAGGAGCCTCTTCCTCTCAGCATGAGGCTTCAGCCCCCCCAGAGCCCTGAGCCCTGTGTTGGCACAGCCTTTCACCCTTTTTTGGATTAGCTCAGCTGAAAGCTGTGGGTGCCCGTGGGACAGAGCACAGGAGGGTTTTCCAGGGTGTACCTGGTAGGTGACCAGCCCTGAGGTAGTCAGATGTTTCCATGATACTCTGTCTTGAATTAAATATTCTATGCCAGGTCACGTTAATTAACATTCCATCTGTCATAACACAGCAGGGTAGTGAGCTGAGCTGGGGGGGAGGATAAACACTTTCCTATTCACTACCTGCTGTTAATTAGAAGAGAAATTAAATAATAAAAAAAATTTTAAGGGCTGCATTCTTTTTAAGGGTTGGTGAATCAGGTGCTTTTTGATAGCTCAGGTGCTTTGGGTGAATCTAAGGTCTCAACTACAGCCAAGATTATTCTAGAGCTTTAGTCAATGAGCTTAGTGCATATTCTCATCTTAATTACAGCCTGACAGTAGCCATGCTCTGGACAAATGCACATTCAGGAGGCTCATAGTTGGAGGTTTTTTCAGTCATCATCTCACATGTCTCCCTTTGAAATCTCACTTGCCCTATTTCCTCTCAGAGAAAAGTTTTGCTGGGAAGTTTGATAAAATTCCTTTGCTGTTTTTAGAGCTGCAGTGCTTTGAAATGTATCTGAACTTTCCTTTAGAGAACTTTTTCCTTTTTTTTCCCTTTTCCTTTCTCAACTCAAACATACTCCACAATTGCTTGGCCTTGTTGTGTACCTGTTTGAGGTAGTCTAACTAGCATAATAAAAATATTGATGAGCTAGCATTTTGTCCTATTTTTTTTTAATGCATCAAAATCCCATTTTCTCTTCTCACATCATATGTGCAGGAGTCACCACAGAGTTTGTTATTTCATCTTTATGAATAAGCATTTGTGCACACCATGGCAAGGAACAATACAACGTGTGAGTGCTCTGGTAATGTCGGTGGCTGTGCACCAGGTGTGTCTGCCACCACAGCCACGCCAGTTGTGAGTGTCACTGTGGTCCTGCCTCATGCAGGCACTCTCACATCAAGCTAACCAGGCATAGTCAGCTTGGGGGATGCTGGAGCTCCACGCTTTTCTCTTTGGCAGGGCTCTTTTTGTAGTTTTATCCAGCCAGCTTTGCTGCTACATCTGTATTCCACGTAGAAGCCTTTGCCAGTACAGAACAGCAGTATTCCCTCAGCTACAAAACACCCTGATGCAGACACCCTGTGACTCAGCTCTAAGAGGACAGCTCTGACACAGAGCTTGGTCCCTGATAGTCTTTGTTGCTGAGATAATGGGATTTCCAAGATATGGGGCTTGGGGAGAGAGTTTGCTTCTCTTTTGAATATAATGGCTGGAGTTGGGTTTGGTATTGTTTCCAGTGAAACACACTTTAAAGCAGAACTTTGTTTTTATCTTGACAGGTTTGTTTGTTTGCAAATACAGGGCCTCTATCATTAGGCCAAGTCTTCTGCAAATAAGTGTCTTAGTGTGGTTAAAAAAGGCCATACATACATAAAAGTTACCATCTGGTTTGTAAACCACAGCCCAGGGATCAGAGGGGGACTTCCCTTGCACTTTTGTCAGAGCTCCAAGATGTTTTCCTCTGTCTGGGTCACAGCTCTGAGCTGCAGTACTCTTTGTGTGTTTCAATAGAAATGAGCAAGAGTTCACATCTCAGTCAACAAACTAAGGAGCTCTAAAAAGTAAATCAACATGAGCAAATTGTTTCTGTTGCATAGAGAGCACTGGCGTGGCCAACACCACTGCTACGTACACAAATTAAATGTTATGTGCATGAAAGGACAATCAGCCACAGGCAGGAAAAATAAAAGTTCAAAAGAAAACCCATGAGGTAGGCAGACCAAGGCCCACAGAAGTGGGTGGCCAGAGGGGGACAGCAGGTGAAGAACAGGGATGAACCTGTGAGAAGTCCAAGAGCATGCTGGGTTTAGTCCCTTTTGTTGTAATTGTAATTTGCTTGTGTAACAGAACCCCTGGAGAAGAAGGGAAGTGACAAGACAAATGGCTACATCCATTTTCATAGGTTTGGGCACTGAGGGATGGAATCCAAATTGGCAGTGCTGTTGTTGTCAAGTAGTATTCCAGTGGGTAGGAGTGCCAGGAGGAATTTTCACTCCTTACCAACTCGAACATTAGGTGGACTCACCAGAAAATATTTACCAGGCTGTGATTAAAATCAGAATTGGACAAACAGGGTCTTCCTTTAGCTGTTCTACCTCACTTTGGATATAAAGAAAACAATTGGAAGCTGAAGTCTCAAGGGAGTCTCTTCACCCCCACCTGCCAGTGCAGACAAGGCCGGCTGATGGCTAGAAATAGCAAGGCCTCCAATCAGATCTAGTGTTAAAACCTTAATTTTTGTGTTACAACATTACAAAATGTTACAATGGTGTCAAAATTTGTCCACAAGAATTGACAGGAACCTCTCTATGTTCCCTTCCTGCCTTTTCTTCCTGGTCTTCAGTTTCAACTCTATCTCTGTGGGGCTGCTCCAGCCCTTTCTGATTTTATTTTATCCTCTTTGCACAAAGACTCTTTTCTTTTAAGGCTTGTCCCTGTTCCCCGAACTATTTTTACCGGTTCCACTTCAGTCTCTTTCCCCTCTGACTCACTGCTGGGAATCCTCCCCTGGATCATTCCTCCTTTTCTCATCCCCACAGCGTCACTCCTCCTCTGCTAGAGGTCAGAGCAGGATTCACTTCTCGATTCCTAGCTATAAAAAAAGTGATATCTTGGAAATCCAGTGCCTGAGGGCAGGTTGGTGACTGCTCCTTTCAAAAGCAGAGCAAACAGGCTTCTGTGGCTCTCCCAGGTTTTAGCCAAGGTGCCCATCACTCATGGGGTTTGTACACTGAAAGGGCGAGGCTTTCTTACTGCTTCTGTTTAATCCCTCCCGTTGTTCAACATCTGCCAAAGAGGACTGGGAGCTGGGTGGGAGCTGGGGAGCTTTTGACCCCTTTCTGAGCCCCTGGTCAGAGACCAGCCACCAGCTCCTCCCTGGAGATGGCCACCTTCGAAGGCAAAGCTCCATTCCTTACTGCTGCCTCCCAACATCGCTCCTGCAGAAAGTTGTTCTCCTTGTCCTGTTAATAAATTTTTAAAGGCAATAAATCTCCACTTCTTTTAATAATTCATTTTCATCTAACCAGGTTCCAGGTGGGTGTTTAAGCTCTCGCTTTCACCTGGGATTTTGTGGATGGCAAGGAGCCTGTAAACCCCACGGTTTGGAAACACACACAGGTGCTCACAGCCCTGCCCTGAGGCTCCCCGGCTGCCTGGGAGCTGCTGCTTTGGCTGCCTCGCCCCGGCTGCCCATCACCAGAGGCATGCAGGGAGGCTGTGTCTTTAAGAGCCGCATCCCTTCCCAGTGCCATGCCTTTGGGGTTGTGCTCTCCCTCCCCCAGACCTTAGATTCCCTCTCCACAGGATGTCGGCTGTCCTCCTTGTCTCCTCCCTTCAGTGGGATGGCTTCCTCTGCTCTTGCTGTGATAAGAGTTTGTTTTCTTCTCCAGCATACCCTGGGCTAATACCACTCTCTGCATTTTTCTGCTTTGATACCTGCATTTATGTTCTGATTTCTTTCTCTCTCCTGGGGCCATACTGCTTTTCTTTTCTCACCCAAAGCAGCTCTGCAGTAAAGACAGGTATAACTAATAGCACTGGGTTTCGTCAATGAAGCAGAGTTCAATTTACCCTTTGCAGAGATCGTACAGGCAAGAAACATCAGGCTAAGATTTATGTGGAACTGTTTGTCTAAATGGGCTTCCTACTTCCTTATTTCCATGGAGCAAGGAAGCTGCCAACATCTGCTCTGTGCCTGATACCACTTCCGATTCCACGAGTAGAAACTTTTCCCAAGAGACAAGGAGCAAGTAGTTTCCCAAGCCAGAGGGGATTTTGAGTCAGGGGCTCAGTTTCCAGCAGGGACATGGATAGGGCAGGGTGTGGGTGTGCTTGACATCCCCTGGCTGTGCACAGCCTGTGTGAGCAGTGGAAATCCTCTGCTCCAGACAGCTCGAGCTCCACTTGCTCTCCAAGGGGAAGGAGAGGCACCCAGCTGGAAGTCAGTCTTCTCAGAGGGCATCAGGGCAGAGGAGCTCTCGTTTTGCTCAAGCGTCATGCATTTCCCATCCTCTCCAGAGAGAAATCCCACTGTTGCTTCCATTGTTGCTGCTGTGCATGGCTGATGTGAGAGGTGATGATTCTCTTGCCCAAACTGTGGCACTCTTTGTCTCCAGAGGGTCAAGGTGCAGCTACTGCAGAACAAACAGTATGCCCAGAGCAAGCTCTCTGCTGCTGGGCACTCCAGGGCTTTGGTGCTGAAGGAAGACTCCAGTGAGCCTCTGACCCACAGAGACTCTTTTATACCCAGGCTTCAAATACAGAGAAATCCAATTTTCTGCCCAGAAGTCATGTAGTTTATGGCTTTTGGAATGTGTTCTAAAGCTCTTACGTGTCACATGTGGCCTCCTGCATGGCTGTGCAAGCATCCCAGCATTTTACTGTGCAGATACTCCTGCCTTCAGATGGAAGGAGATACTGAGACTAATGCAAAATAGTCTGATTTTACACTAGACCTGTACCAAAATAATTTGAGGGGAATGTGTTAAGTTTTGTTTTATTTAGCTTTGCCAACTTTCAAGTCAGCTCCCAAGCACCCAGAAGGTTTTAGAAAATGTTTAATCTAACTCAGACAATTTCCTGAACTCCCTAACTGGACCACCCCATTTTCTGAAACGCTGCCAAAAGGCCTCAGTTACTCACAGGCTCCGGCGTGCTGCTCTTTCACAACTCCTTGCTGTCCTCTCACCCCACTCTTGAGCCGTTGTGTGTGCCTTAATATAGCCCAGAAAGAGGAACATCCCAGACCTCACTGTCAGTGCCTGATGGAGCAAATGGAGCAGGGCTGGGGCACCTGATGAGCCACGGCCTCAGTCACTTCAGGGCTGTGCATGGTGTGAGCACGGACACCCAGCCTGCTTGTGTTAACCTGCTGCTCCAGGTGTGCCCTGCCCACTCAGCCCCTCTGCCTGTGGCATGAGCCTCTGTCCTTAGAGAGGCAAGGGACATTCCCTGCTGGCCCTAGAGGACAGTGGTGCAGCCTCTCTTCACCCTGGCTCACACCCTGGGTTTGCTGTCCTGATGCCCCTGGTCCTCGTTTCTCGTGGCCACAGGACAGAGGGGATGGTAAGGATCACCTCTGCTCTCACCTCCCTCACTGCTGCTCTCTGAATTTATGCAGCTCTATGCAGAGGGGCACATCCAGATACCAGAGCCCTCAAAGATCTGTCTTTCAGACCTTAAGAATTATTTATTTTTCCAGCAGAGCCGGAGTGTAGCACGGTTTTAACAAAGCAGCAAACTGGGGCTTTAGTCACTCCCTCCTTGAGAGGTGCTTGCTTTTTGGGGACTTATCATCACGTGACTGAAGTGTCCTCCTCAAACTTAGTTTCCTGCTCTTCTCCTGTGCTTCCCTCTGTTGTCCACCCACACTGCTGGTTCCAAATAAGAGCAGTGAGCTCCCCAGAGCTCTCCACCACCTACTCATCACCCTGCTGTCCTTCCTCCCCTGCCTACTTGCCCTGTCCCCTCCTGGTCACAGAGGAAGTGGGATGATAAGAAAAACTGGCTCAACTTTTCCAGGGATTTCTGTAGGAATTTTTTCCCTGGACCTGGACCTGGACCTGGACCTGGACCTGGACCTGGACCTGGACCTGGACCTGACTGACTCATCTTAAGGATTTCTACTGGAAAAGTTGTTAGGCACCCACAAATCCAAATGAAATAGAAAATTGGGGGGAAGAGGATAAAAATAGCAGTAAGCAAAGTGATGGATGAAGCTGCTGGGGTCTGCAGCCTCTTGCTGGTTAAAACAGTCACAGACCTCACCAGAAGCCATCCGAAGTGCTGGAGTCAGAGCTTGCCTCTCAGCACAGTCCCACCGTGGGATGAAAAATCCCAGCATGTGCAGGAAGCTGGTGGTGTTCCCAGCTCCCCAGGCAGGGCTGGAAGAAGTGATGAAACCTCCCCTGCAGGGCTTTTCTCCCCTCTCCCACAGGAAGCAACTTTACTGCAGGGGAGACACTGCCAGTAGGGAACAGTAATTTTGTGAAGGCAAAGTGTTGCCAAGGGCAAGGGCTTTTCTGGAGGCAGAGACATTGGGAATGGCAGAGCTGGGTTCCACATACTCAGGATAGATGCTTTCCTGGGGTCTTGTAGATGAGATGCATCTCTTAGGAGGTTAAATCTCCTGCTTCCACTTGCTGGAAGTCTCTGCTCTGATCAGGATGGCACACAGGGTTCCACAGCTTCAGAGGCAAGGAATTATTGCTCAGATATAATTTCCCTATCCTTCACAGAATTATTGCAGCAGGGAGAGGATTAACAGGTATGCAAATCATAGTGGAGGTGGGGGGAGAGCTATGCTAAAAAATTAATAAATGCCATGGTGGTATTGCTGTTCAAGCTCTCCCGTGCCGTTTTAGGAAAACTAATGTGTTTGCAGGGTGACTGCAAGCCTGATGGGAAGAGGGAGCCAAGAGCCAACCTTCCCCCTCCTGGCTCCCGCTCTGGGTCAGGTAACAGGATCTCCTGCACAGCTGGGGCTGGGAGCAAGCAGCCAGCACCCCCTGCACACACACACACAGACTGTGCACAACTGCAGCGGGTCCCTCCTCAGATGCTCAGGACTGCTGCGTGCTGAGGAGGGGAGGTGGCAAACGATGGCAGGAGCGCAGCCAAAGCTGTCTGTTAAGCCAAGTGAGCGAGGGAAGGCACTCGCCAGAGTGTCTGTCTCTGCTGGGGCTGACTCTGGTCCCTGACACGCTGGGCTGCGTTGAGACCTCATGTCATCCTGCAGCCACATGGCACAGCCTGCTCCTGCCGTCTGGCCGTCATCTGTCGGTGGCCAGCCGGGCCAGGCAGCAGCTGAGTGCCTCCTCCACCCCGGGTCCCTCCCCAGCTCCCTGCCCAGGTCTGATTTAAACGGGAGGCAGCTCATTTGCACCCCCACCTCACCTACCCCAAGAGAGTCCATGGAGTTGCGGGGGGTGGCTAATGGCAAACCAGACTGATTTGAATAAGTCCCTTAGTGCCCAATCTCAATTTCTAAATAAGTCTGCTTTAAATTACATTGATTTATGATTCACATATTTTTATTTGATCAGTCAGTGGTGCTGCAAACCTTCAGGCGCTTTAGGTGTTTCTAATCTCTCCATCCTGTTGGCTGGAGGCAGAGCTTGTTTTTAACCCCTGAATCCACCAGCCACTCAGCCAGGACAGGCCAGAAGCCTGTCTCCTGTCCTCTTACTGGGGCTCTTTTCCTGGTGTGATCATAGCATAGATTATCCAGCATCTCTGGGGTCTCCTGCTGTCACACAGGACACTCAACAAGAAACCAGGGTGAGGATATTTTGGACACCGTTTGTGATCACATCTCTGGGAGTTTACATTTTAACATTTGTACCAGGAAATCAGGTCTCTCCTTGTCACAGGGATAAACAAATAACTGATAAAGAAAAAAACCTGTCAAATAAATTTACTTCATAAAGGACCAAGCCCTGCAGAAGTCTCTGCTGTGTACTTTAAAAACCACCTCACACCTCCACAAACAGACTGCCTGGGATACTGCATTCCTGTGCACTTGGGAGCCACTGGCAGCACAAGAGGCACCGTCCTTGGGGCTGCCTTCTGTGATTCAGCACTAGCTGCTGAGCAGACCTGCTCTGCTAATCCTCCTCCTCCTCATCCTCATCGCCTCCCTCCAGCGCTGGCCGGGTGAGGGATGGGGCTGACTCACCTTGTTCTGCCTCTGAAGGGCCCCATGGAGCACCAGGAGTTACCGCAGGTGAAGTGAAAGCAAACACTGAGCAGGAAAGGTTGTCAGAAGCCTGGTGGGGAGTTTGAAGCCCTGGCAAGTCAAACGTGGGCTGAGTGTGAGGCTGTTTCTGAGGTGATCTGCAGCTGTAGAAATAAGCCTGGGCAAGGCTTCCCGGATTTCCCCAGCCTGCGCTGCCTGTGCCACATCTGCCGTGCTCACAAGACAGCCTGAGAGTGCCTGGGCGGCAGCGGGCTCCTTCCCTCCCGACAGCTCTTGTTTACTATTAAATAACCTTGAAGACAGAGACGCTGCTTTGTGTCCACAGAGCCGTGCGCTGCTCTGAGCCGCTGCTTTCCCCGGAACAACACACCCTCCCTCCCTCCCTCCCTCCCTCCTCGGGTGTTTCCCAGCACACAGAGCTGCTGCTTCCCGCTGCCAGGGCCCCAGCTCCCAGACTTACTAAGCACCTTTTTGCTGCAGCATATTTGCATCTCTTTGTTGATTTTGCTAATCAAGCTCACTCCTGAGCCTTTGAAAACAGCAGTACTCAAAGGCACTCCATCTCTTTGGGCATGGCAGCCATTTCAGGAGAGGTAACCCCTTGGGGACCAGGCAGGTTTGGTCACCAGGCTGTTACGGGCTGTGTTGGGAGCACCAGCCAGTGGATGGGCACAGCATCCAGGTTTTGGAGGCACAGGCTTACCCAACTTTCTGAGCCAAGGTAATGCCACACTGCCACCAAAAGGGCAACACTTCCCTGGCTCTCCCCTGACCCCTTGCCCTGCTCCCAGACCCAGACCTCCCTTCCCTTGCAAGGGGATGGGTGGTCTCCCACCCTGTACCATCCCACCCTGTGCCCACCTACCCTGAGTGGCTCCTGGGTCTGTCATCTGCTGGTTTAGTGAGTGCATCCCGCCCCTGTGGGGACATTCCCAAGCACTGCCATGTGCTGAGCTGGCAGGGAGGTGACACAAATCCCCAGGTGCTCACAGTAGCCAGTGTGTAGCACAGATAGGGTCCCTGGGCTGGAGAAGCTGAGTTGTGCAGGGCAGATACAAAGCCACCCTCGTGACATGGAGCTAGGGGACAGAAGGACGAACTCACTCTGGAAACCCAACTCCATCCCTTGCTTAACTGCCCATGGGTTGGCCCAATTCAGAGAGAATTACATTTGTGTAGACTGGCAGGTCACAAAGATACTTAAAAGTGGTATTTACCCTGAGATGTGATGAAGTGGGGAGACAAAGTATCCAGCTTCAAACTGTTTGGAGAGACAAAGTATCCAGCTTCAAACTGTTTCCCTCGGCGCTTTATGCCATCAGTTCCAGCCCCTCAGCAAGGGAGCCCAAGCCCAGCCCCACCGAGTGGTCAGACACCCGATGCCCATTAAATTCCTGAGGTGGTGGAGGAGCTCCTCAGAAAGCACCCACGGACCACTGCCATGACACCCGGCAGTGCCAGCCCAGCTCTCCCCACTCCACTGCTGGGCTCTGTGGTTACCAGCAGCAGTTTGAGAGCAGCCAGGCCAGGCTGTCACAGAAGAGTCCCTTTGGCACACGCTGGCTCCAGCTCTGAATTTGCATACTGTATTTGCCAAGGGTTATTAGTGTTGATCAGCTGTTAAATAATCTGCCCTTTTCATTTCAGGAGGCCTGTCAGGACTTGCCTTCACGTAGGCTTTACTTAAGCAGGAGTTTCATGGCATATTTGAAAAGGGTTTTCATTAGGTAGCGTTTTCCTTGAAATTTTGACAGCTACAAACACTAAACACTGTCCCTGACATCACGAGCGCCTGCCACATGTGTTGCCTAACCCTCTACATCCTCAGTGAGTGGAAAAGCCTGCAGCCACAGAGCAGTGGAAATTGGGCTGCAGTCCCACTGGCACTCCTTATTGTGCCAAGGAAAGACCCGAGCCAGGAGATGAAGATAAAAACAGATCCCACATCAGAAAATAAAATTATCCCCTGTTGGAGAAGGGCGCTCTGAGCTTGCTGTACGCAGGTTTTACAAACAGCCTCACCCTGCTCTCCACCTGCAGGGATTCAGTCTTTGGGGTGACTTATGGCTGAGTTTCAGCATCCTTGGTTTTACCTGTGCCTCTTCAGGGACTTTGCAATTAGCCAGAAACAGGAGCTCCAGAGCCTGGGGAGGCTGGGAGCACAGGCCAGTGGTTCAAAGGGGGTGGCTTGTGACTCACAAGGAAACAGCAGGATGGGGTAAGAACTGCATTTTGTGGTTAGACAACACTGCCAAAGGACTCTGGAAAGTCAGGTCAGGAAAAAAAACCTCACTTCAGGACTGAGGGGAACTGCAATAACCAGCTGGTTTCCTCACGTGTAATTATGCCCAGTACCCTACAAATTCTTACAAGAGCCAGAAAGGACTGAAAAATATGGATGTGGTAGCAGGGATCTGGAGAGGGGGTTGCTATGCATACCAGATAGTCTTGAACGGCCCGGGAGAAAAAAAGCTGTGCTACTTTGAGGGCAAAGGACCTTCACTGTTACCAGTAAATGAATTAAAACACCTGCCTGCCTACAGGACAGCCCCTGGCTCCACAACTCCAGTTCCTCTCACCTGCAGATTTTGGGTGTCTGTTGAATTCCAAGGGCTTTTCATCACGGCTCCTTCAGCACAGGGGAAGAAACCCACGGTGCCAGGGGAGTTTGCTGCCCACTGCCTGCCTGCTGTGCTGGGGGCAGAGCTCTGCCCTCCTCACCAGGGCTGAGCCAAAGCTGGGCTCTAGGTGGTACATCCAGGTGGCAGCTGCCTTCTGGCAGAAAAAAGGGGGAGCAGGGAGGTCCCTGCAGAGCTGAGATGGCCACGTTTTCCTCAGCCATGCCCAGTAGGACGGGAGGGTGGCAGTGGGTACCACAGCAAGCTCAGTCTTCACTTTCTCTCCTACCACTCCTCTGGGGAGAAGAAACAAAAGCAACTGTGAAAACCAACCAATTTGACTGTAATGAACCATAAAACATGGGATCAGCTCTCCACCTCTGGGTCACCTCGCCAGCAGAGTGCTTGGCTGTGCCTTGCTGGTACTGCCTGTGTTACGGTCATCAGGCAACAAAGCCAGCATTTAGAATTGATTAATTGATTTGTACATTAAATAGGTATTTGTGCTCAATTATTGGCAGGTTTGTTAATAGATTACTATTTAAACAATTGTGATATTTTAAATTACACGTTATTTTATAGATGCACATTTACTTAAAAAAAGAGCGCCCCTTGCATCTATTAACATATTAAAAAGAAAATAAAACATTCAGGCTGTTATAATGCACAATGTGGCATTACTCTGGTACTTTCCCTAAGCTAGGGAAATCTTATTTGTTTAATAATAAGTTAACCATGAATATGCAAATCTGCATCCGTGCAGTACCTCACTGCTGTCACTATTAATGAGTTGCAAATTAATGTGACAACAAAAGGAAAATCTATTTAGTGACAGATTTGTGGTTCCTACCTGGCTCAAGAGAGCAGCCATCTACAGTCACGTCAGTCTGCTGGAGGAAAATGTGCACATGGCGTGGACGGGGTTTTCTTCAGGACTGGCAAACCAGAAAGAAGCAACGGCTCCCCTCACCCCAAGGGCAGAAGGCAGGGCTGCTCCCAGGGATCCATCACACTTCACTCCCAGGAAATCTGTCTCTGTGCAATCAGGGGAACCCATGCAAACCCCACTAACAGGTGACATGCAGAACTAGCAAGACTGATGCAGGGAGGCATCATGGTGGGACTCTTAAAACCTCATCTTCTTCAGATGCCTCTGGAGGTTTTTGCCCCTGACACTGCTCCAAGTGAAACCTGGATTCCTGTCACCTTCCTCTGCTCCTCCTTCTAGCAGAAATGCAATGGTGAATGAGCACACTGAGAAAAGACTTGTGTCTTCACAATTATGGCATTCAACTCTTCTGCCTTGTGTGGTGGTGCCAAGCCCTCTCCTACCACATACTGCCTCATACTGAAGTGAAAATACGTTCTGCAAACAATTTTAAGCTGATAAAATGCTATTTTTCCAGTTACCTTGGATCTATGCAGGTTGAAAGCATTAGTGTGTGCCTTTTCCCTGTGCAAACTGATGATGCTGAATGTTTACCAGCAGCCCCGCAGAGCCTGGGAATGGCAGCTGCCTGCACTTACCACTCCCTGATACATTAATGCTCAAATGATGGGTTTCATCTATAGTTTCATTATTTAGCACAGAAATGAAGGGAGGAGTCAGCTTCAAACTCTTTTGATTCATGGAGTGAGCTTGGCCCCTGGGAGCAGTTTTTAAAATAATTTCCATTCTGCTCCTGCTAACTAAAATCATAGAATCATTAAGGTTGGAAAAGACCTTCAAGATCATCAAGCCCTAATGTTAACCCAGCACTGACAAGTCCACCACAAGTCCAGCCCTTCCTCTGATCCTTGCCACTCACTGCATCTGTGTCTCTGGGACAAGATTCCAGCTCAGCCACCACAGCAAAGCAGAAGAAATGACAGAGTGGCCGGAGGGAGAAATCACCCAAACAGGAAACCCCCAGGGCTGACCTCACTCTGCAGAACTCTTGGGTAAGGCAGGAGGGCAAAGGAGGGCTTCAATATTTTAGTCCTCAGTAGCATTGCTCATCTCAGGGGAAACCTCACAGCACTGCCTGTGCTGTGGCTCCCCTTGGCCTCCCTGCCAGGCAGCCAGCCTGGAATCAGGTATTCCATGGGATTTCCCAGCCAGCAACATGTAAAAGTTTGACAAAGGAACCTCTTTGAAGCAAGGCTCATCTGCCTGCTCTAGCTGGAAATAGAGTTTTTCCCTATTGCACCAGTGGTTGTCCAACACCTCCACAGGGCAGCACAGATTCCCAGCTGGGCAAATCCAAGTGGAAAGCAGGGAAAATTCAAGGAAACACCTTGGCTTTGTCCCCAGCAGCATCAACACTGTGCTTTCACCTTGCAGAAGGCAAGAAACAGGATCAGCAGGGTTTTACCAGCCCCAAAGGCTGCATTTCCATTTCCTTATTTTTTTATTAACCTGGAACAAAGCCAGCAGTGTGAAACAAGCATGTTTGGCCCAAGGAGGATGCACAGGAAAGCACTTTAAAGGGGAACAGTGTGAGATCAGGAACTGAACTGCTGAACACAGCCCCCACGCTGGCTGGAGCTCGCCCCAGCCCCAGCTCTGTGCCCTGCAGGACCCGGACGGTCCCAGCGCTGGCCGCTGTTCCCTCCCCTGCCACACCCGCTGTCACCGCACTCACACCCTGCTGGCACCCTGCCACCTCTCCTCTCCCAAGGTAACTCTCCGCTGGGCTTGCCTCCTGCAGAATTCCACCGGCATCCAGCCTCTCCTGTGACAATCTCTCCCAAATCACCCAGAACAGGGGCAGCCAAGCCAGGCTTGTGCCCCCTCCTGCTCCGCTGAGCCCTCTGTGCTCCCTCAAGCAGCTTCACACGGCGATGTCCCTTTAAAAGAGAACATCCCAGAGTATAAAAGGGCTGAGTTATGTCAAGGGACAGCGCTGGGATCAGGTGTTCCCTGCCAGGACCCTATTTTTAGAGCACAGGCGCCTGGGGCAGGCACACACACTCGCATTACAGCAGCATGAGGCTGTTACTGTATTTGAGCTGTATTTGAGCGCCGGGCAGGAGCCAGAATGGGGAAGGCCCAACTGTACCGAGGCAGGGAAAGCTGACTAAGCAGAGATGCTCGGGGAGCACGTGCTCGGGATTCTTTGAAGAGGAGTTGGCCAAAAGAGGAAGCCGTGTCAATCTTCTGTTTGCCCGAGGGGCTCGGGGAGAATTGAGGTGTCTCCCACACACCCCGGGAAGTGGCATGAAGCTGATTTATACCCAGCTCAAGACATCAAAGTATTACACAACTGAGGAGATAAAGGTGTCTGTAACAACTGCTTTGAGTGTTCTTCCTTGCCTTACACTTTCTGAACCTCTTCATTCTGGGAAAATCAGGGGGTGAAAGCAGATGGCACTGGAGAGTGGGGGTGTCTGTGTTTCAGTTCTTTGCAAAGCTGGAGACCGAAAACAAAATCCAGCATGCACATAAAAGCTGCACAGGAGAGACCACCATCCTCCTTAAATCAAGTCTGGAAAAAGGAGGTTGGTAGATGTGTTAGGACTAAAAATTCCCTGTCCTGTGCAGAAATGAGACTTCAGCGTCCAGCAGCAACAGCTTTTGGACCCTTCTCTCACCTCTTGGTTGACCTACAAAACCACTTTACCCACAGGAACAGCCCCACTGTAAAGCCACACAATGCAAATTTTTGGCAAAAGACTCACAGGCAACACACCACAAGAGGCAGCAGCTCTGAGTTTTCCCCTCCAGGGCACCTTCAGAAACGAGGTACTGCTCTCTCTCACCTTCAGCCTTCAGGACAATGGAGAAACTTCTTCCAGATGTTTTTCCCAGACTGACCAGGTGCTCTGCTCAAGAGCCTTTGGGTGGGGTCCTGGGCCCCATCAGAAGAGCAGCGCAGTTTAAACCTCAGTGGCAATTTGCTATCATACGACATACTACTGTTAATTACAGCCCCAAATTAAAACCCAGGAGTTCGAGTTCACAGCATGAATTTCCTTCCACAAGGGGAATGCAGAGAGGGTCTGCCAAGCCCAGAGAGCCCAGCCTCTTCTATACAAGTTCCAGAGCTGTGCAAAAGTAGCATTCTGGTCAATATCCCTTTAAATCCTCCCAAAATGTGTTCATGGCTTTCTTTAATGCTCCACATTAAATCTAGGTTTCCTCCACTCTGCAGGCTCCACTGAGAAGAGAATGCAGCCAATTGAAATTAAAAGGATGTCATAGAAGGGAAAATGATTGAACCTATTCACAGTTCTTTACCTAAAAAATGGTGCTGAAGGTATTGTGAACACCACTTTTAAACCCTTGTCCCACCAAAAGCACCCACCTGATGTTTTCTTCCACCTTGAAATTTAGAAAGTCAATACAGGTTGTACCCCAGATGTGATCAGCTGCTTGCCTGCACCTCTACCAGCCCAGCCCCACTTTGGAAACTACACCCTCCTTTCAGAAACATCAATGAGATGAAGCTCATGTCACAACCAGGCACAGAGTTAATGGGAGTCCCTTTAGCCTCTTCATTTCTCAACAGTTTTATTGCCTTTAAGAAAATTTTTGTAAAATATAAATACAAAGGCAGAAGATTTACTTACAAAGTTAAAACACAGATCTCAAACATAAACACACAATTCAGAAAATTTAGTTTATGTACAGTTTCAAGCAACTTCAACATATGTTAGTTTTTCAATATTTTACAAGGTACAGAAAAAATAGTTCAAAGTCTTCTTTAAATAAAGAGCATAAAATGTTTAAACATATATAAACAATCCGGTTTGATGTGTGAAAACTAAATTTCACAGCTTTTAAATTAGGATATAAAAGTTCTTACAATTAGTTGATGCGTATGGATATGGTTTAATTTATATTACAAACTATTGAATTATATTCAATAGTGCTTACCTGGCCAAAGCAGGTAATTCTGTAAACAAAAAAAACGAAAATAATATCACCAAGTGCCTTACCAAATTCTATCTCCCAAACAAGCCACACGACTTTGATCACATCACCTAGAAAAAGTATGTTCTGTGTAATCAGTGCTTTGTATGAAACAAAGTCAATGTGTGTGGGTGTGTTCTTTAAAAAAAAAAAATGTGTTCCGAGTAATAACAAACTTATCCCAAAGCCTGTGTGCATTTAAAGAAACATTATATAACAATTTCTGTAAAAACCGATTGAAGTTAAAAAAAAATTCTTCCAAAATCCATCCAACTGGAATTCAGATCTCTTATATAAAGGAAAGATATTTTCATATTTAATAGTGTCCTTTCTTTACAGAAACAATTTCATTTGAGCACATATACATAAAGAAGTAACTGTATAGAGCACTGTACATTAAACGGCCTGATGGTTCACCAGAGGATGTCGAAGGGAGGGTCCTCGTGCGGATGCAGCCAGTGAAGCTCGGAGCCCAGCAGAGTCTTGAGCTCGCTTGTGAACTCCACCAAGTCCAAGAGCTCTTTGCTCTCTGGGTTAAAAGCTTCAAGGTCCGTAGCGCAAGAGAACAGCTGGCTGAGGGAAGTCTGTTTGTAAAACTCTGCCTCTGTGATGGTGACGACTTCCAGGTTGGGGAAGTTGCAGCGGAAGATGCGAGAGGACATTTTTAGCCTCTTCACCACGTCCGAGAGCAGGAGCCAGTTCCGTGGTCTGAGGAGGCAAAGGAGAAAGAGGCTCCAAAAACTGACAGAAAGTCACAGGATTCCTGACTCTTCCCCACATTGCTGTGTGACAAACCCTCCCCGACCCCATGCCACAAACAATCCCTCAGAAATCAAGGCTGGCTCACAGGGGTCAAACACAACAGATGAGCAGGTTTGTGAGCATTTATTCAGATATTGCTGCTTGCAGCTTTGGGAAGGAAGGATCCAGGCATGCAGGGGCACTGGGACCTATAAAACCTGGGCTCCTCAAATGCCCATGTGAGCCAGCAGCCATCTCAACTCAGACACCTAAAGGTTAGCCCACCTGAGCCCAACTTTCATTTCAAAAATAAGGAGATGGCTTATAGTTACAACCACAAAATTCTGCACCCTTGACTTCCAGAGATGCCAATATTAAATAGAAACCAGCAGTAAGTTGGTTTTCTGTCAGATAAACAACACAGTTTTAAAATTCAATCTTTGTACTTGTCCACTTCAGGGAATTAAGTTAGATCCATCACCCATGTAACCAAAACATACTAAAATCCACACTCCTGCATGATCAATATTTAAAACAAGCTATCATCAAAACTGGTGCAAATGGTAAACAACAGTCATTTATAAATCTAATTTATATCTTGAATACAATAGATAATACAGCATTCCAGGTCTTTGCTTATTGTTAAGTACTACAGGATCTTCCCTAAGATATTTGTTTGTTCCAATTCAGAGCTTTAAACCAGTTTTGCTATGAAATCTGGAAAACCAGTAATGGTGTCATTTTGTCATCCACAAAAGTGTGTCCACTCAGCAGCAGAACAGAAAAGCCCAAGAAATACAATTACCTTACAAACATGATACCCAAATTTAAGAGCTAGAAGCACTTCTATTTTGGGAAGCTATGAACTAGATGCCTGTCTGGGATGAGGAAAGGAATTTGTGTCCAAACATCACTTGTCCTGCTCAGGCATATGGCAGTAAAAACTCAGCCCTCACAAACCAGCCTTTTTCCCTCTCACCTTCTATTAGTTTATTTCCCAAAACCCACAGCAGTTACAGTATTGATCTCTCATTTATGTTACACAAATACAAACACTTTTCCCCGCTGTCAGAAACTGCCACCAACCCAAGCAGATCATCCCAGCTGTTTTTACCCCAAAATCTGTATTTGTTCTTACCCCTGAGAGAGACACACTTGAATGTTGTAACACGGTAAAGGAGGCTCATCCAGAAATTCAAATTCAAACACATCGCTGAAGCCATCTTCATCTTCATCACCTGGGCCAGGGGGATTTGCCAAGACATCAAATCCAGATTCATCTTTTGGATCTAAATAAAATTGAAGAAAGGTGCTAAGTCAGCAATGAAAAGACTGTTGCAGGTCTTGCTTTTTTTCCCCAATAACGTGATCTGTAAACAAAATCAGTTTGCTTCTCTCCTAGCTTCCCCCACCACCACAACAAAACAGCCCCCACCCCACGTGCCCCATGTTTTTAAAGTCTCTGCATACAAAAAAGTAAAGGGCAACATTTGCTCACCGCACACAGAGCTGCCATAGAAATCCCAGTACAAACCAGGGTCATCAACACTTCGACCTTGCAGGTCAGTTAAATACTCTGGAGAGGAAAAAACAACAACAAAAACACAGTGATGAGAACAAAAAGCTGGCAAGTTAGGAGACTGCACGTCACAGAGCCTCAACACACATCCTCTATACATTCCATCAAAAAATCCCACACCACATTCCTGGCACACACGCTACAAACAGCAGCATATATACAACAAATAATGACAATAATGACCAACCATACAACATAATCTCCTAAGGTCTAACAGGGACAGACTCAACCTTAAGGCTCAGATACTGAGAGCAGTATCTTATTTTTGTGAATATAGGGTGTACCACATTTTTTTGCCTTCACAATTATTCTGGACATCAACTTGAGGGTGGAACTGTGGTCCCAAATAAACTGATAAAAAAAAGGTTTTTCCACACAGGTATGTTCAGAAGATGTAGTTCTTTTCTACAGATGTAATTTGGAAGATTTACAAGCTGAATTGGTGAAAAGATACTGGGATTCAGGATGCTAGGAAGTCAAAGATACCAGACTTTACTGGAGTCCTAAAACAGTTGTGCACTTCCTATAGTGCACCATTTAAACAGGTAAATGGATGAGTACTTAAACTCATAATGAACACTGCAAACATGCTCAGAGGTAAGTCATTAGGGAATGCAAGTGTCTTCACCCAAAACTAAGAGGAAAAAAACCCTAAAATCATGTTACAACAAAGATATGTTTAAAGACAAGGGCCCTTAATGTATTTTTACAGTATTTCAGAAATAAAATGCAAAATTGGCAAAACCAAAAATAGTCTAAGATAAAAAGCAAGACCATGGGAAAACATGAGTATGTTTAACAAACAGCTATTTGAATTGGCAAGTTTCTTATTTTTATTTCAAGCAGAAAACTGGAGGCACGGAAACAGCCCGCTGACCTCCTATCCACCTATCAAATCTGACAGTGGAATAATCCTTATGACTTCTTAAGAGTTTCAATTAGAAGGAGCCCCCAAGCATGGCTGTGCTCTGGGTTTTTGCAGGCAAAGAGGGAGTTACTGCAGCCCAGCCCAGCCCACCCCACGGCTCTCCTTGGCATGAAGTCACCTCTGCCAGGCAGGAGGGACTTTGGGGGACAGGGAACCAGCCCCCATCTGCCAGGACCAGAAAGCCCCAGGTGGGCACAGACCTGTGAGGAAGGTCTCCATGAGCTCACTGTGGGTCATTTTCACAATGGTCCTCCCAGAGTAGGTTGCAAGTGTTGGATCAGCACCATAGGACAGGAGCAGGCGGACAATTTCCAAGTGGTCGTTTTCGACCGCGTCGTGGATTGGTCTGGTGTGAAACACAACAAAAATCACGGCGTTACATTTTGACTCAACAGTATTATGCAAATGTTTTTGACAAGAAACTTCTGACTGTAGATCAAAGTTATTTATAGAAAGTAAAACTATTAATACAGCTGCCAATCTTCTTATTGTCAGTTTTACTTGCACATCATCCCCCTCCCCTCTTGCCTTCAAACTGCTCAGGGCACATACTTCTGTTACGTCTACTCCTTGCTGTACACATTTTCGAGGGACAGTAAAATAATTACACCGCTGTTACAGAAAGCAGGAGTTTGTGTGAAGCCTCACAAACATCATTTTGCTGCAAGTCACTCTACCATTCCAAATCTCTGCCAATTTAACAGCGTGTTGTGGAGCAAGGCTCATTCAGCCTGCCTCTGGGCAAGCACAGAAATCAGTTACCCGAAGCTCCTAAATTATGTACACAGAAATAAGTTATGAAAATTTGCTAGGAATTAAACTTCCGCACAGACCATCCTCTTTAAACAGTACTTGTGGATATATGTGCAGCACAATTCAACCCTTCTAATCAGAGAGTAGAAAAACATGTTATTTTAAGTGTAGTCCACCCAGAAATTAACGCATTTCATGCGGCGTGAGCAATCTATACAAGCTCAGACATAGATTTTGTGAGCCTTCAGAAGGATTATTCATTAATACACAGGCCTGCAATTCCAGGTTTAGAATTCCTTATCGCTAATTATAAATCGCATTAACTTTTGCCTTTAAAATTGATTATACGTAACAGGGAGTTGTCTGGAAGTAGAACATATTACCCTTCAGACTAATGAAGATGTGTTAAAATCCCATCTTTTCCTTAGACAGCAAGAACAGGGAACTAAAAGCAGAGTCCAATGCGGGGACAGTGATCATGGCAGTCCAGCTCAGCACAACACTCCTCCCTGAGCTGTCAACACTGCTGGCCCCAACGAGGCTTTCACGCTCTCAGGGAGCTTGTATGAAAACTCAAGGAAGGACTTTAACCAGGATCACAGACTGTCTTCCTGGAAAGCTTTCACAATGATGTTACCAGGGGAAGTCATCTGGCAGCACAGCCAAGTGACCCTCTCTGCTCTCTCCCAATCTGCCAAGCAACACTCGGCACAACCAGGGCTTCACCTCCCTCCTGCCAACATCCCACCACTCCTGCCTCACAGGGCAAGGTCCCCTTGATGTCATCACTGCTTTGGCATCCACAAAAGCTCAGGAGAGGAGAGAGGAGGATCAAATCAGTCAGAAGATGATGGCACATCACCCTTTTCCCATCTATCACACAGCACTGCCGGTAGGAGGGGGATACCTCTGAAAAGTCTCAAAAAGGTGTTCCAGATGTATTTACTCCAAGTACCTTCCGTGAATTAGGGTGATTAAAATCAGCTACATGTGAAGGGCTCTTGCTTGCACCCATCTTTCTGGAAAGCTGCATGTCATATTGGTTTTGACATGTGCACAATACACAGACTTGAGGAGGTGCACTTGGGGACTTGGCAGTTTGTTCCTTATGGAAAGAGGGCTTGTCCCAATGCTGCCTGCCTCCCATACACCCCATGCCACCAACAGAGTGAAGAAGTAGGTGGTCCTTGAGCTGCTGAGCACAGTCCTCAGTCCAGCTTGTGCCAATCCCCACACCCTTGACAGCAGAAAATACAACATGTGGATGCCTTCAAAGCCCAAAATACCACCCTTTGGAAAGCCACCTTCACATTTTAAGATCAGATAGGTCCATGAGGATCACTGGCAAAGGGTCAGAATATTCCTTCTCAGTGTCTGAGAGAACGTCTCTAAAATAACACTGAAACTGATGTCTTTGAGACAGACTGTGTTGGAGGCGCCAGCATTCCCGGGATTCTCCTGCAAGTCTCACCCTCCCACCTCCACCTACTGACTCAGTGCTTCCCCACAGGGAAGCTCCACATCCAGGATCTGGTCAGTGCTACATCACAGTGTCACATCCCAGGTGACACCAAGCAGGAGGCAACAAATAACAGAGGAGGCTGCAGAAGTGTCGGGTGTTCCTCGCTGTCAGCAAGCAGCTGAGGCCTGAGCTGCTGGGTCATGGCACTCTGAGCATCCACAGCAGGAAAGGTCAGCCTTGCTGCAACCCTCCTGTCCCCCACTGGGCATGAAGCATCCCTGGCTGAAAGTCTGGCAACAGGCACCAGGAGCAGATCAGAGCTACAGCTGTTGCCAAGTGCTGGGAATGCTCTTTCTCCCCCACTCCCTCGCTTTACTGGAGTCTTTAATTTTGAACTCTTTTTAAATTTTATTTCAGAATTACCATTTTCTGGTTTTGGGAGGGGGGTTGAGGAGTGTTGAGGGATTATTGGTTTGTGGGTTTTCTTGTTTGTGTTTGGGTTTTTTTTTTTAACTGACTTACCTAAGTGGCTTTTGAAGCAGTAATGAATTCAAGATGATCCCTTAACTTATTAAAAACAGCATCTAAATCACCGCCCAGTGTTTCAATTGATTTAACGACACTCAGACGAGTTTATTAAAGGGTGCCTGGGCATTCCCCAGGAAGGAAAAATTGCAGCACATGGGCAGTAACCCTGTGATGGAACCTCCTTCTGCCGTTTTACAGGTCACCAAGCCCAACGTGGGGCTGCAGACAGAGGCAGCGGGGCAGGCAGAACCAGATTCGTCATCTCAGAGTACACAGGGAGGCTGCTCGGGCTTGAGAGGGAATTTATAGAGGCGTGGGGAAGGAAAGGCGTAGTAAAGCAGTGCGGAAGAAGGAAGAACAATAAATAGAAGGAAGGAAAGAAAACACTGGCAGGGATTGGGGGGGGTGTGGAGGAAAGGAGATTCCCCATAGATAAGTTAAGGGAGAAAAGGCCAAAACAGAGCACTGACAGACTCTTTTACTGGCTAGAACAGCTTCTTGGCAAGCTCACGAGTGGGACCATGCAAAGGCACAGCTATTTGTTTGCTTCTCCCAGCAGGGCCAGCAGAGGAGGGAGTATTCTTCAGTCTTGGCAGAGTTTAACCATCCTCTTAGTAGGATGCAAAAGCAACTACTGGAATAGGAACTTTTTCGGATGTGAAAATAAAAGAAGATCGCTGGGAGTCCTCTCCTGGGCTGCTTTGCCATACAATCTCTTCTACCATGAGCATCGTGGAAATAAACACTCTCTATCCCTAATGGTGCAGTTAACATAGCACAGCTCGTTTCTAAAACAAACCCTTCAAAAGGCCCCAGAAGGATCAGGGGACATTCGAGAGCTGCAATATCCTACAAAAGACACACATCTCAACCCTCTCTTGTGTACTGCCGAATTCTTCCTACTATTTTTACTGCCACTAGAGTTAGGAAAACATTTCACTGGGGGTTTATCATTCCACCACCAAAATTATAAACTATTTAGACCAGTCAGGGTTTGCTCTCAGCCTTTCAGGCACCACCGGAATCCTCCTCACTTGCAGTAAGAGGTCTTGTAACTCGGCGAGCAAGGCCGTATTTTGGCGTTTTGATTTTATTTCCATCCTCTCCGTTTCGCAAGGCTGCCCCACGGAAGGGGCAAGGCACGAGTCGCAGGGGGGCAGCTACACAGGCTGACTCTTCTTTAACGCAATTAGCTGCTGGAAGGTACGGCTCTGCCAAGACCAGCTGAAAGGACACAGGAAGAGAGCCATCTTGGCATGGTCCTCGCAGGGAAAAAAAAAAAAATGAAAAAGGCTGAGCTCATCAGCTGCCAGCGGGAAGGATACAGCAAAACTGGCTGCAGAGAGAGAATCTAGCGAGCGAACTCTGAAGCAACGCGGAGCTCTCGCTAACAGGCAGGGGACGTCTGTATTTTTGGCATGTGGCTTTGTTTCTACAATGGCACGGATTCAGCCGCATAGGTAAGAGGAGAAGAACAGCGAGATAAGGCAAAACATACAGCAAACAGCCTTGCTAATGTCAGCTCCAGCATCCCCAGTCGAGCTACTGCACTTACTGGGGTCCTGCCAGGGAAGGGAAGCTCTCACCTCTTAAGCACGGTCTATTATTATTTATAGGTAAGACGATTAAGAGCCCTTAGTGACTGCAGCACCTCGGAGACAGGTCTTAAAGATCTCCGGGCTCTACAATAATCTTTGATTAGGCACTAATTGAGCAGCAGAGTGCTTGTGTATTCAGGGTCTGCAGGCACTGCATGTGGTCTATCAGCACAGAGTTTAAGGGGGAAAACATCCAAGACCTACCACGTTTAGCCTGGCCAGATGTGCTGTGAATAGGGCAGAGAGGGACATCCTGTGCCGAGCTGGGGTGAAGGGAAGGGCTGCACCATTCCTACACCCCCAAACACTGCCTCCTCCTTGCCCCTACACCAGTCTGGCGCTTTGTTTCTGGCTTCACCGAGATTTCTGATACTATCAGGAACCAGACGCTGAACGCCTGTCTCATCCCAAAACACACACACGCGAAACCAGCGCGATGATCAGAGCACCCGCAGCACTTCAGCCAGGACCGAGAGATGCACCGACTTCACAGAACTTCCCTGCGTCCTTCACATCCACACGGATATCCTGCACAGACCAAAGCCATATCCTCACCAGCCACAACTTTTCAGAGTGTCCTCCAAAAAGCTGACGGCAGAGGCAGCAAGGAACAGAGCCCAGAGCTCCAGGTGATCCCCCAAGCTGCCTCACTGCCACAGCTGCACTGATACAGCACACGCAGCTGCATCACAGTTACATCACTCCTCTGTGCTGCTTCACATTAACACGCTGAACAGAACCACACACATCCACTGCCACTGTCTGCAGGCTTGAGAGCTTCCACGGCACGACCAGAAGTACCTTTGGGCAAGTGAGGTGGCAGAGAGGAAAATAAAAGGCATATTCAGAGCCATTAAAAAAGCAAGTCTCTGATGGTGCGCCTTTTGGGTTTTGTTTTGGGTTGGTTCTTTTTTTTATTGTTGTTCTTTTTAAGACTTTACTGCATTTCTAAGGGTTGTTGAACATGTTCTGGAATTTTTTTTTAAAAGCAACACAGCTGAGGAAGACTGACACATCTTTCCTTCTAAAAGTTAGAGGAAAACTTTCAAGAGAGAAATGGGACTTGTCTTATGAATGTCCTGACTTACTCTACAGACAAGTCTGATCCTGACAAAAGGCATTACACAGATCCAGAGTTCCTTACAGAAGCTTCTGCTCTCTGTCCTGTCCAACTCAGACCATCCTTCCTCTGTATATTAGTTGTGTTTTGGATTCTTGCTGTCTGTTGGGCAGCTTTCCAAATGAAAAGTAAGTCTGCCCTCGGAAAAGAGAGGCAACAGCCCGCTGAGTTCTGACATTACCATCTATGATCAGATCATCATTATGTTCATTTCTAAAATACATTTTCCCAAAAAACAACTTTTCAGGATACACCGGCCAAGTTTCTTTCTTGAAAATCAGCTCCGTCTGTGACGGAAATCAAAGGTGGACTCTAAACTGGCGGGTGATTAAGGCTGCTCAGACACTTCCCAGGGAGAACTTTCTATATAGGTTATTCCAGCGAGTGAGACAAAAATAATTTAGGATGCTTTTTACGGTAACTCACCGCTGTTGCACAGGTCACATATTAAAGCTGAAGGCAGCAGAAAACCTGACAATGTCAGCCTGGAGAGCTCAGAATCCTTACAAAGACGTGGGCGACAGAGGAGGAATTCGACAATCCAGTCGGGGGTTTTAATGTCTCTCCAAAAAGCTTCCCTTTGGGCTGTGATGGGCTGGTGATGGGCCGGGAACAATGGACCATCATGAACTTTTAATGGACCATCCTAACCAGACCCCTTTTTGTTTTCCTGACTCCTCCCTTCCCAAGTTAATAAATAAAGGGCTTAAAAACAAAAGAAGCAGGCTCTTAGTTACGCTAATTTTACCTCCCTGGCTATTTGGATGGTGATAGGGAAGGCGATAAACCATTTAAGATAACAAGCTGCAGGAGATTCACAGAATACAAAGCGACCTGTCCCCAAAATGCACAGACTGAATAACAGCCCTGCATATGCTCAGGACAAGTTACCCCAAGGTCAGCCTCGCAGAGGTGGTCAAAGAGGTGCTTTAGGAGATTCACAAGAAGCTTAAAAAAAGGTCCGGGGCAGCATTTTTTTTTTTTCTCCACAAAGCTAAAAAAGAAAAGCTCGCTATCTATTCTGCCAGCACAGGAACTAAGCACCCCTACTATTCTGTGAAGGAAACTAAAAAAAGGCTAATTCGGGATTTAAAAAAAGAAAAAAAAAAAAAAGAAAAAAGAAAAAGTAAATCCAAAATATCAAATGAGCAGATAGTTTAACAGTCCAGCAAACAACATTTTTATACAGCAAACACAGGACTCGCACAGCCGATCGCCACAAAAGCCTGAAGTGCTCTCCAAAGTAACCCTGCTAACAAGGCAAACTCCGCTCTTTTGGCACAGCTCAAAGGACCTGGAGGGCACATGAGCAGGGCTGCAGCTCAAGTATCACTCCTTCCTGCCCTGCAGCTGGCAATTCCACCGACTAACAAAAACCAACCCAAGCACAACACATTAAAATTCCCAGAAGAAAAGAGAAATCACCCCGAACTCGAGTCACAACAGAAGCGTGTCCCCAGGGCTTTGTCACCCAGAGAGCAGCGGAGCTCAGGGAGCCCTGCAGCAGCGGTACCTGCTTTGAGGCACCTGCTTGGAGTGTTTGGGGTGGGGAGGCAGGACAAGGGCAGGGTAAGGGAGAGGCACAGAGGGCAGGCAGGCAGCGAGGGCCGGGCGCTGCTAACCTGGTTCCATCCTGGGCGCTGCAGTTCACGTCCGCGCCGTACTCCAGGAGATGCCGCACGATGCTCAGCCAGCCCCTGGCACAGGCCTCGTGCAGGGCACAGTAACCCGCGTTGTCACGATGATTCACATCACACGCCTTGTTTTCCAAACAGTACAGAACCACTTCCTGGAAACGGGAAGGAGAGCAGATGAACATCGAGTTATTTCTTGCTGGGTAAATGCGCGGATTTCTCTGCTTGAAGGAAAAGTAGGAGGGGAGAGGAGGCTAAAGACAGAATCCCTATGATATGCTAAGTTACCCTCTGTGAGATGGGTCAGCCAAAAGGAAAATAAAAGGGGAAGCTGTTGACAGTCCTGTCTGCTCAGGAGACATAGCAGAGACCACGACTTCTCTGAGCAGACCAATTTGGGCAAAGTGACTCTGAGAGCTCCATGCCCTGCAGGACCCCATAACCCCCAACATCAGGAATTGTCACAGAGGGAGAACATGAAAATTTCACAAATAAAACTCACAATGTTCCACTTCTGAGAACTTCTACACATAAAGCTAGTGGGAAGGTTGTTACTCTTACATGTGCAGCTTTTTAACAGAAAATTCTGCGACTGCAACAGCAGCACAGCCAACATCAGTTTGATTTTAAAAAGAAAAAGTGCATGACCCGAAACAAAACACGTTTAAGACACACAAAGGATGGTTTGCTATCAGCAAACAAAAACCAGCCTGGCTCTAGCGAGATCAGGGAAATCCCATTTTCACCCACCCCAGTTTTCTGCATGCAGAAGTAAAGCCAGGCGCCAGGTTCCAATAACGAGCCCGGCGCCGCAGGAAGCCATGTGAATTTAACACAATTCATCTTGCAGTCAAATACACCACGCTCCAGAGCCTGGGCCAGACTCAGCTCCGCGCTGCCGTGCAGCCTTGGAACGACTGCTCCATCACTCAACCGAAAATTCAGGATGGTGCGAGCCTTCCTCGACTTGCGTCGGGTGCAAAAGAAGGCAAAACAAAACAAGACACATCTCCAAGAGACGTTCAACACACAGAATAGCCCCCGCGTTCCCAGATTAGTGGTAAACCATTAATTCTGCATTTGAGTGACATCCCTGCAAAGCCAGATACGGCACGGAGGGGGCGAGGGCTTGTTTTGCCAAACCGAGAGAATAAAACGGCGTCGGGCGCAGTGCATTTATTCTTCCCGTTTCAAAATAAACCGGAAAGCCCGCAATAATCTGTGCTCTGGGTACACCTGACTCGAGAGCCGGTATCCAGGATACAGCATGAAGCTGCTCTTTTAGCAGGCCCTCACCAGCCAGGCTAGAGCTGAGAGCTAATGAGCTGCCTGTCCCAGGCTCCAGAGCATCCCCCCCACCCGCCACGGGGGATGCACCCACCCACCCCAATGCACCCTCCAGTTTAACCCAGGGACCCCCACGGTCCCACCTCTCACCAAACAGGGGCTCTGAGCGCTCCTGCTCACCATCCCAAAGGCCAACAATCAGTCCATAACAGATGCTCTTTACCCTGCACATGTTCAAGCCCGTAAGAAAGGGCTGTGTAAAATTATACTCCGGAGGTATGAATTTTCCTTCAAAACCAGACCACCCTGCCAGGCAAATTAGCAGATGGATATAGGTAGCAGAAGCAGCTGCTGTATTCAGCACCGCTTTTAGCATGCAGTTACCATTTAAAATAGACTTTGCAACTCAAAATAAAAGATGTTTCATCTATTTTCGTAAAAAGGAAAGGCTCGTCATAGGGTGGAATACCTACTACTGGACAAAAAAGCTAATTTTGTCGGGCAATTCCATGTTAAGAGGCTATAAGAAGAATGTCATTAACCACAAAATGTAACCATAAAGACCATAAAACTCTACATTGTTAATTAATTAAATGCCTCATTAACTTTTTTTAACATGATTTATTCAATTTACAAAAAAATTAGCCACCACTGCCAAATACAGGAACATGTGGGGCCACAAACACACTTTTGGTTTCACAAGCATTTCTCACTAAGGTTTGAGGATGGCTGTGAGAGTACCACAAGGGCAATTTAATGTCTGTTCAGGTGCTGTATTTAAACCAGCATTCTGAAAATCACTCACAATCAATCCAAAGAGTCAAACTCGAACATAACCTGACACCTCCACCTCTGCTGCTTGCAGTTTTTAAGCCAAATTGCAAACAGCAACATCAAGTACGCACGTATGCATGGTCCATCCTCACATGCAAGGAGCTGCCCTTCTCAAGTACTCCTTTTCCAGGGGGAGAGGTCAGCATCCCTCAGGCCCCAAGAAGCACTATTCCCCCAAACCCAAGCTCGAAACACAGCCGTTGGAGCAGGTGCTACATGCTGAGCCTTAACACTTCCCCCCAGCATCACTGCAAACCCCTGAAGGGATGTCCATTCCCTGCGGGAGCTGTGCAGGGGCAGGGTGGTGCTCTGGAGCTCCTGCTCCTTTGGCAGTGACATTGGGAACTCCCCGTGCCTGGAGGAGCTCTGCCCTATCACACACCACACACTCCGCTAATTTCACAGCCTTCCCAAGAAGGATTTAATAACAAACTGATGAGGGAACTTTCCAAGTCCAGTGTCATGGTTTCACCCCAGCCAGCAGCCAAGCCTCAGGCAGCCTCACTCACTCACTCCCACACCAGCACAACCAGGGGGAGAATCAGAGAATCACACGGGTCAAAGGTGGAAAACTTTGGCTGAGATAAAGACAGTTTAATAGGGAAAGCAAAAGCCATGCACACAAGCACAGCAAAACAAGGAACTCATTCACTGCTTCCCATGGCTGGGCAGGTGTTCAGCAATCTCCAGGACAGCAGGGCCCCATCCCACTAATCTGTGACTTGGGGAGGAAAACAACATCACTCCAAATGTCCTTCCTTTCCCCCCTCAACTTCATGCACTGAGCCATGATGTTACACTGTCTGGAATGTCCCTTTAGTCAGTTTGGGTCACCTGTCCTGGCTGTGTCTCCTCCCAGCCTCCCATGCACACCGGTCTCCTCACCAGTGTGACAGTAGGAAAAGCAGAAAAGGCCTTGATTCTGTGTCAGCCCTGCTCAGCAGCAACAAAAACATCCCTATATTATCATCACTGTGTTCAGCACAAATCCAAAACGCTGCCCCATACCAGTCAAAGGAAGGAAATTAACCCTAGCCCAGCCAAAACCAGCACATGCAGACACACACCAGAAAGCAACAAGAGGCAGAAAGATAGCCAGTGTTTCCTCTCGCATCAAATTCATTACACAAGCCTTTTGTAATTTTTCTCCCAAAAAGACTCCACGCTCCCTGTAATTCCCTCTTCACAAAAAGTAAATTACAGTTTTAAGACTACCATTATCTCAAGTCATTTGTTTCAAATGGGGAAAACAGAATGGATTCAGGGATGAGTTGGTAACATCCTGCTGAAGCATGGCCTGGAGCAGAAGCCTAGGAAGGGAAAGGCAAAGCTTCCCACCAGCTTCATCAGGGATTTCCAGGGCTGAAGACCATTTGCTGCACTGTCTTTAAGTAGTCTTGCTGGCTGCAGCCCTGCAATTTATCTGACCAGACACAAGCCACACTTGTCCTTTGACATTTCACACTCATGTCAGCTTTACACACAAAATCATATCCACTTGTGTCCTGCTTCCTGCAGTGATCTGGGGCACATCCACACCGGGGGACTGAGAGCGGGACAGAGCCCTCGCAGGATCTGGGCTCCCCATGGGTCCAGGAGTGACACACACAGCATGCCAGCACCTCTGCGTGCTGAAGGCTTTGGAGTGGGATCTCTGCACAGCCTCAGGGCATCCCTGCTGCAAAGGCAGGCAGGCAGGCTGCCAAGGGCAGGCACGAGCTCATCCGGTCTCAGGGCAACACAGCATTCCTGCCAGGGCTCGGTGGTGCCCTGCGGTGCCAGCCGCTTCCAGCTCCGAGCCCTGAATCAGCACTCGGCTCCCTCTGCAAGCTGTGGCCCTGATGATGCAAACTCGTGTCTGTCTCCCCTGCCACTGAGCTGGCAAAGGGCCGCTGGGCTGCCATCCCAGCAGCCAGGGAAGCCCCCAGTGCCCACCAGAGGTTGCTGCCCTGCTAACACAGGTGGCAGAAAACTGACCTGGGTACTTGCCGCAGGTCACACACCAGCATATTACCTTGACTCATCAAAATTTTCCTTTTTTTTTTTAACACAGAGGAATTTCTTACTTCTTGAACACTCTCATCCTTTGTGCAGACAGAGGAAATTCAGCTTTCTACTAACTGCAGTGATCACATCACTATCAAGAAAAACCCCTCCACTACGGAGCTTCCAGGGATGATCACACTATCACAGCTCACCATGGGCCAAACACAGCTCCAACCCTGAGCCTTGGAAAGCACAGACAACGTCAGATCCTGGCAGCAGCTTGAGTGCATGGACTGGGCTCTCTCCCTGCCCTGCAGTCCACCAGCAACACCTGAACAATCACATCAAATTAGCTGAATATTTAAGCCTATTAAAAACATGGTGCTCACTTCAACTTTTGGGTGAATTCAAGTCAGAAAATCCCCAACCAGCTGATAATGGACAGGCATGGTGGCACACCCTGTTACCCACACCTTGGCAAGCCTGGGTATCCCCAGCTGTCTGCAACCAGCAGTTTGATAGCAGAGAGTTCGAGCTATCAAAGCAAATGGAGAGCCCTGGGCCCCTGCTTGAGCATCAAGCCCATCACTAAGTCTGGGAGCTGCTCCCATTGAGCTGTGCTCAGCAGAGGTGCCGGGCACAGAAAGACAAGTGCCCAAGAACACTCTCCCTGACAGATCCCATGCAGGAAGAAAATACACATCAATAGCTTGGAGCTCTCTGGTATCATATGCTACAGCACACTTTGATTTTGGACCCACAGAAAATTAAACCATTTAAATTACAGAGAATACCACAGTAACGTTTTAACAACCACCTCTCCCAGCTAGAGCTGAAGTGCCCTGGGTTAGAAGAAGCCTTTGTCTAAAGTAAACTAAACCTTCCCAATAAACCTTGCCTTCCAGAGCTGGACAAGGCCTTGCTCCACACAGAACTCTCTCCAGCTACACAAAGGGCATTTCAAGGTTTCAGCAAATCCCCAAGGCTGGGCAGACCCCACCTGGACCTGGGCTGATGCCACCTTCTCACGTGGGGCTCAAGCCCAGCTCCAAGGTCCAAGCAGCCCTCTCAGCAGCACAGCAAACCCTGCAGCCATGCCGAGGGCAGCAGCCACTCTCAGCAATGAAACACGTCTGCACCAGATCAGAAACCAAGCAACAACGACTCTCATACCTACATGCCCATATTTCCCCAATAAAAGCGCGCTTCAAAACGGCTGAGCTAAGGGACTCATCGGTTTCTGATTTTTGTAGCAACAGGGGGCCCCTTTCATTAGACAACATTGTTCCAGCTACACCAAGCAGCTCCAGACGCAGAGTATAAAGCATGCAGAGTGCTCCTATGATGCGTCTGATCATGCAAGAGGACACTCCAAGTGCTACATCCTGTGTCACATACCAGATACTCCTTGGAGAAAAGAACAAAAATAAAACCCTTCTCCTAAACTACACGCTCTTCACAAAACAACAAAAGCAGAAAACATACAGCTCATTAAAGATCACCATAAAGATTACTTGGGAAGAAAAAAGAAAAATAAAAGACATTCGTTCTGTTTGCAGATGGTTTATATTTAAAGGGATGTGAGGGTTACTAATAAAACTTTACCCCTTGCTCATTCCTGCAGGATGCTGCTCACCCTGCATCCCTGCCAGCTGATCCAGCAGCGGCGGGGAGCCGCTCCCAAAGCAAACTGCAATAGAACCCCACACTCCAGAGACGGGAAAGCAGCAGGGGAACGGGGGCTACAAGTTCCAACGACCCAACCGAAAGCTGCTGATCCACAGAATTTCCACGTATAAAACCGGGAAGAGGACTTTAACTTTCGAAGCTAAAAAAGAAAAAATAAAACCACCCCTCCGCGGGGCGCCGAGGGAGCCTTACCTCGTAGCCCAGGCGCGCCGCCCGCTGCAGCAGCGTCTCCCCCGCGTTCTTGTTGACGATCAGGCGCCGCGCTTCGGGCGGCATGGGCCGGCTCGGGGTGGTCTCCGGGGTGGGGCTGGCGAGGGGCAGCTGAGCTGGCTGCGGGACGGGGAGCAGCGCGGGCGCCGGCTGCAGCCGCTCGTACGGCCTCGGCTCGTACGGCTTGGCTGGAGAGGAGTCGCAGTCTGAACTCGGCTCCGGTCGCTTCCTGACTTTCCTCGTCACTGTTACCTGTCAAAACCATTACGGTGGAGGGGGTTTTATCTTTGCACAGTACAGCAACGGGACTGTATTTCGTCAGCAAGGAATTACACTTTTATGCTCGTATTTAATTTTTAAAGGAAGACCCGCTACAGCTTTTAAAACACAACACCCCTGCAATGGTGCCTTCAACTAAGGTTAAGGAAAGCAAACACAAAATGTGCGAAGCATCCACAGACAAATCTGAACGCAATCCCCACTGCATGCACGACAGTGCGTTAGTTTTAAGCAAGCTGGCTCTGCCTTCTCAGAGACTAGTGGACAATTAAGGCTAAATAAAGATACCTTATCTTCAGCATTTTCGATATCTGTGGTGTCATCCCCTGTCAGAGATGACCTCCTTCTCCTCTCCTGCAGTGCCAAGTGTTTTGTTTTACACTGACGTTTCCCTGATGGCTTCTCACACTCGCTGTATTTCGGCAGCAGAGATGCGTGTTGGAAATCCTCCTCTTCGTCTGTGTACAGCCCATCTGTCTTCCGGCTTTCTTTAATTTTCTGCTGTTTGGCAGCCAACCTCGAGGCTGGAGTACAGCTTGGCTGAGCCTGCCTTTTGCTGTTTGCATTGGTGGATGAAAGGCTCTTCATGTGCGGAGACACCGGGAATACGGGCAAGCCTAAATGGGAAGGAAAGGCATTACACATTGCATGGTGCGTTAAAAGGAAAATGCATTGCTAGCACTTAACACAAGCTCCTCTACTGCTTAAGAGATCTACAATTACATTTTCAAATCATTAATATTTTAAGCGTTCCACATCCAAACTGTAAATAGCATCTCGCCCGTTGTCGCTACGCTAACGTTATCGGGCTCTAATGAAAATCCCTGAATGAAATGCCCGGCGCAGGTGCTGGGCAGCGCCAGGGCCGTGGGGATGCGTGCCAGGCCAGCTTGGCAGTGCCACAGCCCGGCCACCACGGGCACAGCTGCAGGGAAAAACTCGCCCCCTTACCCAGGACTGCCTGATCTGAAGGGGAACCAACTCCTCCAGCAGCCTGGGCCCAGCCCGGCTTGTCTCAGTGGGCTGAAAGTGCAGACACAGGGATGGCAAGGGAAGAGGGGACAGGAACAAAGGTGGGAGCATGGATCAGATTTTAATGGGACAGCACAGGTGGGAATGTTGAGATTAGACCCAAGATAGCCATAAGACAGGGAACATCCCCTCAGCAGCATTTTGACTTCAAAAACAAGCCAAGAGAAGAAAGACTACCCAAGGAGCCATCCCTACAGAAGCTCTGTGCAAGCTCGCTATCAGAAAGCACAAGGATTTTGCAGGAAAAGCAATCAGATGCTTTTTCTCCAAGAACACCATTCAGAAGTGAGCCTTTCTGCGCCACTGTGACAGTAAGGACAGTGCTCTGCTGCCTGTGGCAGGATACTGGCAGGGTTGGGTTTTCTCTGGGGGTTAGCTCCAACAAGCTGGATCCCACAATCTGGGCCACATGCAAAAGCATGGTTAGTTTTGGGGTTTTTTTCAGAGTGCAAGCAGGCTTACAACAAAACAAGGACAGCCAAGTTGACTTTTTATAGTCTGAATTTCCCTTGGGAGGAGAATTGAGGTGACCTCGGAACCAACTCCTCTGCAGAAAAATTAAAGGTTGCTGGAAAGGAAGGGACACTTCAGCCAAACAATACCACACCACCAAGGGGAGGTGTGGAAAAAACTTCGAGAACTTGAAAGAGGCTCCCTTGCTCTGAGAAGTCTCTGAAGTTATTGCTACTTTCAGAACAGAAGAGATGGTAGGAGCAAATAATCAGGAGCTCAGAGGAGAGACACCCTTATTTAAAGAGATTCAGTCTGGAACCAGTTGGTAAAAAAGAAAATAAAATCTAGAATCCTCTTGGTGGGCAGTTTCACACTTTAGTTTTCCTTTAAATAGATCTGTGAAAGCAACTCACAGAAGGCTTTCTAGATTAAGGATGAAAACAGAAATCCCTCAGTTCTTTTGAGCCACTTTCTAGAAAAAGACACATACCACGGCTTGCCAAGCAGATGTCAGGGAATTTATGGGACACATGATGTGCAGATTGTTCAGCAAAAATCATGCAAGTTTTTCAGGCTTTGCAATACTAAAGGAAGGCACCTAGTCGTAGGCTGAGCCTATGGATGCAAGGCTGTCTTTCCAGCTCTGTAGATAGCATGAAGTAAGGAGTTTTTAATTCTCATGTTCCCAGCTAACCTAATTGAGAGAAAGCATGTGAAAAGCCCAATTCCAATACAGAAGTACCATCATTACCTACTTCATCACTTACTAAAGAAAAAAAAAAGATGGAAAGCAACAGTGAGGAGTTCTGGTGAGTGCAAATGGAACAAACAGCTGCATGCAAAAAAAACTGCAATAGAATGAAAAACTCACAGGTCTAGAGAAGGACAGAAATAGTGAAAGGATGGAGGAAAAAAAACACAGGAAGTTTATCTCAAAAGAACTGCAGGCTTTCCCATGCAGAGATGCCAAGGCATTGAAAGCAGGAGTTTAATCAGTGCAAAAAATACGTACTCCTGCCTGCAAACTCCACATCAACTCTGAGCCTCACTTTGACCCTCCACACTGGAGACAGCAGGCACCAGGCTAAACATGCACCAGAGCTAAGAGATGGAGAGTATGTGCCCAGGCACTCCAGGATCACTAACTTTGCAAGACATCAGCACTACACAGAAAAAGCCAAGCATCAGCCTGGGAAATGCAAGACAACAGGGGCAGAAAAGCAGCAAGTGATTCCTCCTGGAATCCCACCCCATCTTTCTGACCACGTGAACAGAGAAGAGAAACAAGAGCGACCAGGAATACACCTAAACATCCATGGAAAAAAAGAAAACCCAAACCAAAAATCCCAAAAAAACTCAGGCCTCTGACTGATGTGGGTTGTGGCAAGCCTGACTCAGAGCAGGACCCATCTCCCTCCCCGCAGGAGCGGGCTGCTGAGAGGTCCGTGCGGAGCAGCAGCTGCTGCCGCGTCACCTGAACGCTCGCTTGTTCAGCTCCTGCCCCAGCAGCTGCCTCCTCCTGCCAAGCCCGCTGCCTGCAGCCCGAGGCAGCTCCAAAGGGCTGGCACATCCCTCCCGGTGGGCGAGATCCTCCTGGCTCCTCTCCTCAGGGCTTTCATGCTCGCACTGTTCGGGCTTTCTCCTCGCACCGGGTGAGGGCTGTAGCTCCGTGCCTGTAGCTCTGCGCCTGTAGCTCTGTGCCTGTAGCTCCCTGGGGGAGCGTCAGGAGAGCTGGCACTGCTCTGCCAGCAGCGCAGGGTTATTGCTCAGCTGGGACCCCAGCACAGGCTGTGGCTTCTGCTGTGGTCACGGAGCAGGGCAAGCGGTGTGATGATGTCCTGAGGCGGCAGAATCTCCATGTTCATGGAACTGCAGCACCCCGGAGACCCAGCACAGCAACCTCACTTTGCCACAGAATTATAAAATAGTTTAGGGTTGGAAGGGCAATCATCCCTTGAAGATCATCCAGTTCTAATCCTCCTGCCACAGGCAGGGACACATTCCACTAGACTAGGCTGCTCAGAGCCCCATCCAACCTGGCCCCAAACACTTCCAGAGATGTGGCAGTCACAATTTCTCTGTGCAGCCTGTTCCAGTGCCTCACCATTCTCAGAGTCAAGAATTCCTTCCTAATGACCTAATCTAAAACTACCCTCTGTCAGCTTAAATCTGTTACCACTTGTCCTATTACTATATGCTCTTGTCAAATGTCCCTCTCCAGCTCTCTCTTACAGCCCCTCTTTTAGGTTTTGGAAGGTGCTATAAGGTCTCCCCAGAGCCTTCTCTAGGCTGAACAATACCAACCCGTCCTCAGCCTGTCTTCACAAAGAGGTGATCCAGCCCCCTGATTTTCTTCATAGCCTCCTCTGGACTTGCTATAGCAGGTCCACATCCTTCCCATGCAGGGGGCCCAACAACTGGACACAGCCCTGCAGGTGGAGGTCTCACAGGAGCAGAGAGGCAGAATCACCTCCCACAACCTGCTGCCCACACTGCTTTGGATAAACACAAGTGGGGTAACAAGCCCAGAAGTCAGAAAACTCCACATTCCCAGAGATTTGCAGGCAGGAGTGGCAAATCATCCTGCTAATATTAGACTGAGGCTTCAGAGGCAACCCTCATGTCCTGTTACAGCCTGTTCCTTGGGATACAACCAGCTGCCCAGCAGAGACTGCCACAACTGCAGGCAGTGCTTGAGCACAGAGAACAGCTGTTCCTAGCCCCAAACAAAAAAAGGGAAAAAAATATTTTAAAATTGCAAGTGACAGTCTCTGCTTGCTTAAGAAAAGTTTGAGGACTGGTCCTCAGAAAGACAGACAAGCAGGAAATCTCCATCCCCATGAGACTGTCACGTAGAGGATGCTCTGTCACACAATGAGGAAAAATGTCCTCATCCCAGTCAACTAAGAACAAGGAGATTCGAAAGTTTACACTTCAACATGGCTGGAGAAGCACCAGCAAAATTACCTGAATAATATCCAATGTCTTTGTACAATGAACAGCGAGGTGCAATTTAGTCAAGTTTATGGTTTTATAGCAGCTTCCAAACCCAAGGGTTTTTTCAGTCATAGGGCAACTGAACCTGAATGCCTTTGGGAATGGTGCATTGGGAGTCACTTCTTTTTCTTCCCTGAGGCCATGAGCCTGTCACTGCCACGGGAGGCATTGCAGGGGAAAGTGAGAGCATCCTTACACAGTACAGCTTCTTGTTAGTGACCCTTGTTTAATCTCTACAAGGTATCTCTCTCTGAAAGTACAAAGGTGAGGGCCAGGGGTGTTTGAGCCGATACCATGCTCGCCAAGGCAGCACATAAAGCAAGGAGGCAGGAGTCAAAGCTCCTTTTAAAGCCAAGTTTTGATCTCCTGCTCCACAAAGCCTTTTGGAGAACCTTCCCCATCAATAAGCATCAAAGTTTGGGGGTTTCTGCCCTCAGATAATCCTACCAAGGAGAAGGACAGGTGAGGAGCTTTAGGATGGAAGGGAAGCTGATACTTTTGCCTGTGTCTGTTTCAGAGACAGTAGCAAAGAAAATCCTCACAGGATGATCTGGACTCAGTCCTTTCCATCACGCAAGACAAGAGGATCCACACTCTTTTTGCTTCTCTCTTTTAAGGGGAACTCAGCTAAACTACAGGTTAGGCCAACTGAATAGTGAATGTCTTCCAGTTGATGGAAGTTCCCAGGTTTGTGAAGGAGGAAGGAGCCCAAATGCCATACATGGAGCTCCTGCTACCAGAAATAGTCTTTCCTCAAAAATAAGTAGAGGGCTTGGAGAGGTGAGAGCAGGAAAAGAGAAAGAAAAGGGGATTTTCCCCATGGACTGTGCGATTCCATTTCCCATCAGTTCTCCAGCCAAGCTACAGCAGCCAAATGTTGCAGGGAAGGAGAAAAGCATCAGAGCAGAAAATGTGCCCAGGGGCTGAGGACAGCGAGGATAGGAGAGTAACCTGTCCATCCCAATGAAAATTTGGCAGATTGTATCCACGGGCTCGCCCCCAGGACAGGAAATCAACAGAAATGGGAGGAACGACAGGGAAAGGAGGAAGTGAGTGAGGGGGAAAGAAGAAGCCGAAAACAAGTCAAGGAAAGCTGATACACTTTGAGGAAGCAACCCCTTGGGAGAGAGCTGCTGAAAGACCTCTGCCAGGGGGCTGGGAAGTGGGGTGAGAGGGGTTTACAGGATGTGCTCAGGACAAACCAACAAAGCATCCTTGTCAGGAGGAGGATGAGCTTTGCTCTTCAGCATATGGCCTGGGAAAGGCAGGGGAAGCCAGCAGTGCAGAGGGTGCTGGAGGCGTTGGGTTCCCGAGATCAAGAGCTGCTATAGCTGTGCTGACGCTGATTTAGGAGCTCACAGCCCCTCAAATCTTACATGTGGTTAAACACCCTTACACCAACTAGCAGCCCATTTGCCCCTTCTCTCACCCAAAAGCATGCCCAAATTTCTTGCCCTCCCCAGCTCTCCTCTAGATTCATAAACTTCATCTTTACATCATCTACGAAAATATTTAAAGCCAAAACACACGCGCGCACACACACAAACACATAGTTACACACACATACACAAACACATTTTCTTGTCTGACAAATATCAGCTACAGTGCAATTCTTAAAGAGGAGGTGTCAGTCCTTATAAAAATGGACATCTACAGAAATATATATATAATTTAAAAAAAAACAAGAAAGAAGAAAAGAACTCTCGACAATTCCTTAACATCGGTGGCAGCATGCGTCACTGTAAATGCTAAAGCCAGCTGGTTTCCCTAGTAGTCTCTGCATACCTTGTTCATTGTCACTTGTTTTGAGGGACTCTTCAGACCAACTTCTATTGCTTTTGGCCTCTGACCTTTTCTTGGTGTGCCTTTCTTCTGTGAAGTCTTTGACCTTTGCAGTGGCCTCTGGCTGAACAGCCTCAGCTAAATCTTTCCTGCTTTGCCGGCCCAACTTGCCGGACGGGGATCTCTCTGGTGACACCTGCTGCTCCCATAGTTCCCTAAGATGCTGCAGGTGACGCTGCTTTTTGGGATGGAGCCCTGTTAATTCAATGCACACCTTCAGGTTGGTCACCTCATTACAATTGGGCTCTTCTAAGTGGTTAGAGGAATTGTTTGTCATTTCCCTCTCAGGCCAGTCATCTAATGGAAAAATAACTAAAAATTAATCAAAAAGCCCCCTCAACTTAAAACAAAAGCTACATTTCACTTTCGGGGCATATAGTCTCAGCTTTACCACCACACTATGCATTTTAAAGCTTCGCTCATTAAGGGTTACATGCACTACAGTAACTTGCACTGCTGTGGCTACAGTGTCCAATGACTAGTGCTTTATCCTTACATACCAAGTTTTTTTATATATACATATATATAATTTAAAGTGAAATGACAGCGCTCACATTAGTAACTAGCAAGTTCAAAAATGGAAACACATTAAGCCAAAGGGACGTTCCTTTCACAAGACATTCCTTGAGAGAGACCAAAGCAAAATGCTGTCTTACCTTTGGAGTTCTTCTTCTTTTTTGCTTTTGATATAACTTCGTCCTGCAGTTCATCCACAAAGATTTCATTTTGGCTGCCATCATTTTGCACTCTCTCACCAGAGTGTTTACGTTTCCTGTCCAGACGTGGACACGAATGTTGGCCAAAATCTTCTGTTGGCTGGTCTTCCGCCTTTTCATATACAGAATGTCTCTCTAAGTAACATTTCTCATTTGAGAGATCTTTTTCCTCTGGAGTTTCAAGAAAGTGACCTCGGTTGTTTTCTGTACTAGTAAAGTTACCTAAAAATAAAAAACAAACACCACAAGACCTAATAAATACGACACAGTTCATTGTGAGAAGGCTTTGACCTCTTCAATGTCATCTCCATCATGAGGCATGCAAATAAACACAAACTTGTACTTGGAAACAAGTCTCCTCTGCCCAGCCTAAGGCAGCAGTTTTCTCAAGAGTTAAGCACAGAACTCTCAAATGCACACTACTTTGTGTTGTTTTTACATTAGTTTAAGAGGCACAATATTCACTATACTTGTATCCATAGAAACATCACAATATGCTTTTTTAAATAAAGAAACATCTTTAGATACTGAAAGCACAAATCCTTTTCAGAAAGCAACCTCACTCCCCATTAAACTGTGGCAAGTAACAATCCAGTTTAAAAATACCTTCTGATGACAACCAAGTATTAGTCCTCCCTTAATTCTTAATCTTTCACTAATTTCTCCCATCAAATTGCAGAGTCTGACTTAAAAGCATTCATCCCTTCTTCTGGAGATATAAATGGGATACAGAAAACACACACACGGACACAGAAATACGACTAAGAATAGCTGTGATATTTTGCAAAAAAGCACTACTTGAATCCAAGGTTATAAAAAGGCTCTCTCACTTCAAGTAACCAACCAGCCACTGTGCCTCACGTGATCTCTGTCACCTCCTTTTAAAACAGACCTCACTTTTTTCAAGGAGTATTTCCAGCAATAGCAAGAGGGAGAGCTCTGAAAAGCTTACTAGAAACTAGTCTGACAAATTAGCCACAAAAACACCCATGCTGCCTCGCCCGCACTAACTTCAGCTTCCCTCCAACACTGTCTGCCCAAATTCAGAGACAGCCTATGCAATTTTAAATGGATGCTTGATTTAAAATTACACTTAATCACCATCTTGAATAATGTTATTTTCTTGAGTTTGACCAAACTAGCAAGGCAAGGTTAGGCAGAGATGCAGTACAGACTTCAACACAAATATCAGCTCCCATTTCCAATCCCCACAAACAAGTTGAGGTTCCCACATGTTTTAGCCTGGCTGACCAATACTCCACACCTCTGCTGTTGTCTGGCACACTGTATGTTCCATTCTACTTCCTCATGGCTCACTGTCCCTTTTCCTCTTCCTCCTTCTCCCACTTCCCTTCCTGCAAAGACATTTGCTGATTTCCTACCTGGACTCCTGACAGCTCCTTTGCCCTTCCCTCCTGTGGATCCTCTCTCCGTTTTACTCAGTCTCTTGCCCTGTCCAGTCTGGCCTTCAGCTTCTGCTCTTCCCCTTTATCAGGGCTGACACTGTCCCCCTGCAGCTCCTTCCCCCCTCCTGTGCCCTCCAAGACCCACCACTGGCACCGTTTGAGGCAGCCCAACTCTATCCCACCTTATCTTGACAGCACCTTCCTACAGTTCTGCCAAGCCCTCCTTGTTTCATGATCATCCTTGAAATACCAGTTGTCATTAATAAAAAGCTGGGGGGGTGGTGAGGGGAAACTTCTCTGATGAATCTTCTCTTCACCACAATCTGGAAATGGCTCCAAGTAGCACCAAGGGCTCTGGAAATATTTGTGGGCACCAGAAGACACCCCAGCATAATTTTTTACACTGCTTGGGAAGCTGCCTGCAGGGCTGCTTGTAAAAGAGCACAAGATATCGGCCAAGAAAAATCAAAACAAAAGCTGATTTTCTGCAGGCGAGCGGGACGCTCGGGCTGTTCCGCTGTTTGGCGATGCTCCTCTCCACAAGGCCGTCTGGCCAACACATGCTCTTTCCAAGACTTTAAAATGCACTTTGTCACACTTCTCCCAGCCAACAACGCTGAGATGTTCCAGAGAACAGGTATCTCAGCTTACTATGACCGTGCCTCTAAATGGCAGAGTCCCCCCAGATCAGAATCAATCTGGCAGCGCCCTGTGCTCGCACATCTGGCATGAGATGTATAGGGTACAGCCCCACAGCTGTACCCTATAACCACACCAAAAGCACCAGCAGTCTGGCTTCACACAGCATAAAAGCAGCTGGCCCAGCCACGTTCTAAGTATCACAATAGAAATAAATGCGTCTATCAGATTTCATTTTACATTTTTAATGCAATCAGCTATTTTCCTCCTTTCATAAGGAAACGTTATACTTCTGTGGTCAGTTTCCCTGAAGAGATCAGGTAAGGGCACTCTCAGCCACACTCCTGCTGTCTTAGAGCCTTCTCATCTCCAGCAGCACCAACAGCAACACGGCACGGCTCATGCTGAGAGTCGCTACACTGGGACAGCTTTCCTGCTCCTAACACTGTCTGGCCTGAGAAAAGGCAGGCACATCCTGACCAATTCCCAGAGAAGCTCTTGCAGGGTCAAAGGAAGTAGCAGGCTGTAGGGAGCGGGGGGGTGATGGTCTTAATCTTTACTGCTTGCAGGAAACAGCAAGCTAATTCCAGCCTGCCACCACCAAAAGCAACCTGCTGCAGATTAATTCCTTCTCTATCTGCAAGAGGACTTGGCACGGGGACGCTGAGTGCCGCTCGCTCAGACTGCGCTGAAAAATAAAGAGGGGAGAGACCTCGCTAACAGCTTGTCACTGTCAGCATTCCTCCGGGGCTCCACACGCTGGGAAGAACAGCACACACCTACTGCTGTTCATCCAAAAAGCCCTCGCTGCCAGCAGCTCGGTGACACCTTGGCTCCGCTGCCCGGTCACATCCGAGAGGGACCCTCAGGGGAGCAGAGCTACATCTCGGCAGCTGCCGAGCCAGAAATCCCTCTCAAGGACCGCCCGCTGCACACGCGGCTCTGAAATCCGTCCCGCGGCTGCAGCTAAGACCATTAGGGAAGCGGCATCGCGGCGCACTAATCCCGCTTGTGTAATCACCCTGCATCCAGGCGGGAGCGCAGCCCGGCAGCCGCGGGACGCGTCCTTGCCCGTGCGCCCCGGCGCTCCCGCCCCTCCCGCAGCCGGATTTTCAGTGCCAAAGAACAAAGGTCAGTCGCTGCTGGGGACACGGGCACAGCCCGCGGGCTGTCAGGCTCTCCTCGTAGCCTGCACGGGCACGTCGCAAGCCCAGAGGTTTCTCCCCCTGGCACAGCTGCGGCTGCCTCACGGGGCGCGGGCTCTATTAATATTTTACCACCGGATTCCACTCTGTCCTCAAACTGTTTTGCAAGCAACCGGGATCAGACGCAATGTCTCCCCAAATTAAGATATAAATGTCAACAAGAAGCACAGCAACATAAGCATAACGTGCGTGCCCAACAAGGATGAGGAGAATTTATCTGCTTTTGTTCCCCCCTCCCATGCCACATATCTACAACATCCTTTTCTCTGCCTGAGGAAGAAAACAACAACAAAATACTTGGGAGTTCTCACATCATCATTATTCAAACAGTGGTGAGGTAGCCAGAAACACAGGATAAATGCTGAGTTCTCATAGCAACACACCTCTATGAGTAAGGAGATTAAACTCTTAAACGTGTTCCTTCCTCAAGCCTCCAGTATTTGCCAGTCTCACACCAGCTGTGACAACCAACATCAACAATTCAAACCATCTCTCACTGTCCCAGCAATCTAGAAACAAGGAAAAATTAAGAGGATGCTGCTTCACGGGTTTCTGTCTGAAGCAATATCTTTTAGTGCATGGGTTACAATCTCACAAGAATCAGTTACAGACACGCACAAACACGCTACCCAAAAAAACTTTCTTTCATTTTCCCATCTTCCTGTTCCTGTCAACTGTTGTCAACGAGACCTTGTCAATGAGACCAGACCCTCCCATGCAATGCAAACAAGGAAACACATCTTAGTGTTTAATCTGCAGATTCTTTTGTTCAAATAACATGGCAGCAAAAAACAGCTTTTCCTCTTCCCTGGAGCAACCTCTCATTGGGCTCACTAATATGCAAGGCACCCTTTATTCATCCAAGAACAGTAATGACTATCCGAATGCTAAAACCCAGTATTCAACAGAGGGATCACAAGAACAGTAAGAAATTCCCTCAGACATCCTGAGAATTCAATTCTGAGCATCCCATGGAGAAGGAACCCAGCTGATGTCACTATATCACTTTTCCCTCCAAGTACCTCTGCTTGGGAGCTTTCTGCTTTTGTTTCATTCTGCCCAAGTCTACCACATTGCACAAACAGGCAAGCACCACTCTCAGTGTACAGACTAATTTTTTTTTTCCCTTCTTTTTTTTTCCCCCCCCACTATGTGTCCTAAAGCAGGGAGGCAATAACTGACCAGGGCAAAGGACATGTTTACTGCCTCCATCTTTCATTTGTTCCAGTGTACACACAGCCCAGCAAGAAAAAAGAAAAGCAGGACATCACCACGCAAAGGGACACTGGTGCCTCACTACAATGCTGAGATCAATTGTGCAATGTGTTCTGGCACATTGCACCATTTACCTTCACACATACAAACTGCTTTAACTTTTTCCTCGTGACCTCATGCCTTAGCATCAGGCTTTTTATATACCGGGGTAATTTTGCCCAGCTAAGGCTTAAAAGGCAGTGTCTTCTATCCTAAGAAATTAAATAAACAGGTAAAGTCATGCTCCCCAGTCAAGAAATTCACAGTTTGCAGAATTCATTCAATCTTTCACACTTGGGTATGTGAAAGATTGAACGTCTGGAAGAGCTTTGCAATGAAGCGACATGCGATCATCACATGCCCGTATTGATGCGTGTGTCCGTGCCAATAGCTTAAATCACTTGATCTCTGAACAATCCTATGACTCATGACATATGCATCCCATAATTTATCATGTTTGTGCTATGAAAATGCACTGGAGCAGCATTGCCTCAGCAACATTTACAAGTCACCTTGGCAACAAAGCAGCTTTGCGGCTGCTCTCAGATGCCCGGTCTCAGATGCCCAGCAAAACCTAGATGAGATGGAAGAGAACTGAAGCACTTCTATTTTACTGCTCAGCTTTAATTGCTCATTAATTAGCTAACATGGCTACCTGTCTTAAATGTGGCCTTTAAAAAAAAGAAAAACAAACAAACAAAAATAAGGCAAAACAAATAGCTAAACAAAACAAAAGCCCACCACCTCCTCCAGAAGGCTCGATGCTCAAACTTAAGGAGACTCCCAGTACAGCAAAGACACGCACTGCCAAGTCAGAGGAAAAGTTTAAGGAACCGGATATTGTACCTTCATGTGCTTCCAAAAAACTCTATACATGTGCAATACAGCTAGGAAAAACAGCAAGTCCTAGGACAAGCTTAAAAAAAAAAGCAGTTTCCATCCCATCAAATGCCTGTGTAAGCATCACCTGCCTGTATTATTGAGCCTTTTGTTGCACTGGTAGGTTTAGAGGAGCCAAGGGGGCAGGCAGCTGCCAGGGCCCCGAGCGGCTCTGGCGCTCCGTGCCAAGCGCGGCTGCCACCGCACCGAGGCGGCAGCAGGGGAGCCCTGGGAGCTGGCTCCGTGCCACAATCACAGTTTTGGATGCAGTTTCCTTCTTCCCCGCCGATATCAGGCAGGTGAAGGGCTGGCAGTGGGGGGAGAACAGCTCGCTGGTTTCACTCCTAAATTCCCTCCTCGAGCAGGTAAAGAAAGGCTGTTTCACTTTTAAACTAGCGCCAGGCAAACATGAAACAAAGGGAAACAACTTTTCAAGCAGCAAGATCCCTTGCAGGAGGCAGAAAGGAAACAGAAGAGGTTGCAAAGTATCAGCTTGTTCCCGTTCAGGAGCTTTAAAGCCAAACACACCAACAGGGTGGTGAGAAATTGAAGGCAAAAGATAAGCAGCCTCGGCTCTCACCGAAGGGGAAGAGAAGGCAGAGCCCATCACCCCTTTGCCAGTTGCTCAGTGAGAGATGCTTAAGGCTGCTGGCGACTCAAGCCCCAACAGAGAGCCCAAGGCACCACAGTAGAGGCATTCAAGAGGTGTGAAACTCGGCTTCCTGATTTATCAGCTGCTATCCCGAGGGGCACGAGGTGAACCACCACGATAAAAAACTTTTACTGAGACCTGAATCTGTAGCTGTAAGTATTTGCTGCTGCCCAGGCGGGCGTACAAATAAAAAAAGGAGCTCCCTCAGCAGAACAGATCCGTGCTTTTAGGAGTTTAGACATTTGGCCAAAGTCTGAAATAGCCTGTTAAGTCAGAGCTAATTAGCAGAGGAGAGGAATGAACTAATATAAGACTGAACATACTTTCCCTGCTTCCAACAGTTATTTAACAGTCTCAAACAAATTTTAGCCAGCAGATTCAAGTGCCAGAGATCTCACTAAATGGTGAATTACAGACAAACCATATCATCAGCCTTTTGCAAGGATGGGGGGAGGGGTTTCAGCATGTACAGTTATGCTCTAACACTCATCCTCTCCACAGCCCCCCGCTGCCCCTCCACAATCAGCCCCACGTCCCTGAGCAAGCCTGCCTTCCCTCCCTCTGTTAATCCTCTGTGCCACCCCCTCAACTCCACAGCCCATCATCCCCCCTTTGCTGAACCCTCTTGGAAGCCAGAACAAGCCAGCAGGACTGATGCTGCCACTGCCCTTCTAGCTTTCCTGCACAGCCAGGGTGGAATGTAACAGGACATCATCAGGGCATCCCAAGTCCTCAGAGAAGCAAGGAAGGCTGTGGTGGGGACAGCCAGGGCAGCAGCCTGCCCAGCTCTCAGCTTTAGCACAGGGACTGCAAAGGCAGCTGTGCCTTCCTCCCTGCAGCTACCTCGACATGGCTAGGAGAAGGAAAAGGCTGCTCAGCTTCCAGAAGCTCAGCCTGCCTCTCCCCACCCTGCTACCTGCTCCACTTCCACAATTAAAACTTTCCCTTGCTATTCTGCCATGGCAATTTTTGTTGAGACTGTCATTTCAGCGATAGCAATGCCACAGTAACTTGAATTTAGGTGAGTAACAGAGCAAGTAAGACTGAACCAGCATGCTCTCTGCCAAAAGCATTAACCAAAGACCAGAACAATAATTCAAAGTTATTAAATTGCCTGAATGAAATTTTCTACTAGCCCTCCTCATGAATCTCCACCTAGCAAAGAGCACACTTAGTCACTGAGTTACACAACCACACACACAGAGCGCAGTACAATTCCTCTTGTTTCACTATGCTTTCAGAGCAGATCTTTTTTTCTGAGTTGTTCAAAACAAAGTAGCAACAGAAGGAACTGATCCATTCCTTAAATACCTAGGTAAAACAAAAAAATTTAAAAAAAAAAGGTGGAAGCTGACAGAAGATATATATTTACCAGAAGTGGAAATAAAAAATAAGTGATCTTTCTTGCATACAGTAAAAAAATCCCCATTTGTTTTTTATTTAAGTTTATCTCACTTTTAGGACGTTGCATTTTTCCATGGTCCTCTGACACACTGTAACAGCCTAGAGGGAACAGACAGCCCCACAGGGAATTTCACAGACTCTGCCTGAGCCTGTGCCTCACACACCTCCCAACCACTGCAGCCAAAGTAGCTTCTTATCATTTGGAGTTGTTACTGTCGGCTTTTATGGATAAGACAGCCTGGTAGATCACATCCTTCCCCACTTCACTCTTCTGTCCTCCACCCTTGCTTTGAAGACTGCAATATTGGCATATCTCAGTGCTACTGCAACTTCAGGAAGCCGAACTCATTCTTGCTTTCCCTCTCTTCCCCCATACATCCTTTCTGTATTTAAAATATAACCTTGGACCTTTGCTTTCACTGGCTGATGTAGCACCCCATCAGTTAAAAGGAGGATCTCTCTGAGGCAGTAACCCAGTGACAGACAGCCAAATATCTCCTGGAAAGCAGGTGCAATGGCAACCAGAAACTTGCAAACCCCAAAACAAGCACAGAGGGCACCAGCCGTGGCAACTCAGCACCTGCAGAGGATGAGGTCAGTGACTTTCACCAGCAACATGGTGAGAACACGAAGATTTGCTTGCTTTGCTGCAAGCTGCCATGGCAAAGAGACACATACACGCTTCAGAAAGCCATCTAAATTCGCTTACATCTGTCATTGTCATTTTGGTCAGCAATGGCATCTTCCAGAGCAACAGACTTTGGCTTCTTTTCACTGTTTCCTTTCAAGTTTTCCCAGTCTGCCTGGCTGAATCTGCAGACCTCTGAGTCTTTGGTAGCTGTTTGGCCTTCTCTCTCTTTCATCTCCAACTCTGAGAAGCGCATCATTGCACGCTAGAAAGAGAATTGATATAAAAAAAAAGTCTTGCAATAAAAACAACTTCATTTACCTTACCTTATATGAAAGCATTTCCAAAGAAAAAAATGACTCAAAACCAGGATTTCAGATAGACAGCTAAGGGTAGGATTTTAACACACCTGACTTGTAAAACAGTGTTCTAGCATCTTATAAGCAAATAGCCACACAATTCTTTCATATATAAGTTTATATATATATATATATAAAAGATTATATAGAAATGTATATTATATATAAAATAAAAACATTTCATTTTGGAGGTAAAAAGAGACAAAAACAAAAAGAAATTAAAAAAAAATAAAAAAAAAACAACAACACAAAACTGTACAATGAATAAAAGACGACCATGGCCCACAAACTTCCCTTTGTGTATTTGGAAATGAAATTTAACTCAAAGGTTTATGTAAGAGTCTAGTAATAAAAATTTGAAGAACTGACCTCACAGTAAGCAGCAGGTAGACATAAAATACTGTCCTCTTGTAATCCTTCCATCTATGTAATTAAAATGGGCACTCAATGGATCATTTAGATAATTTCATCCATTTTTATAAGCATAAACCAATTCTTTTCTTAACAATGCAAAACAATTTGGCTTAACTCATCCCTTCATTAAAAGTAAAACACCCTAAGAATATTCCTACACAGTATCTGTCTATCATCCCTTAGCATCAACCTCAATACCACTCCTACTCTTCCCTACGCGTTCGCTTGGCACCAGCGTTGCCTGAGACCCGCTAATGCATGGCTGCAGCTCCTCACCATCCAAAGGCACATTTGGCATACTAATCACAACTTCTGGGTACGCTGTGCTAGCTGGCACCACAGGCCAGCTCAGAAATTACAGCCAGCGCCAAGGTAACATGCATGCCTGTCCGACTCCCCTCGAACCTGCACAAACATTGCATTAACGTGCATTAACATTTGTATCAGATCTTAGTAAAAGCCCTTTAAAGCTTGCTAGCCCATACATACCTATAAGCCACACATGCCATACTTTACATCGCCTCATTCTCATTAACAAACTTACTCTGCTATTTAAAACCATTTACGGCGAGTACGCCCCAACACAAAACATTTTCTGGTCTCCCCACCTGTGTCGCTTCTCTCAACTTTAAAAACTCAACCGTGACTCGCAACAGAGAAATAACGACCAAAAGCGCGGCGGTCGTTCGACCGCGCGGACTCACCTGCAACGCCCGCTGCTCCCGGCTGAGCTGGCTGGAGTCGGCGTACAGTTCAGTCGTCACACACTTGAACCGGTCACCTACATAACCCGCAGAGTTTGCGATCCTCTTGGCCAGTTTAGACGGCTTGGGTTTCAGTATTTTGCCATCAGCAGCCTCCGCGTCGTCGGCCCCGTCTTTGGTATAGGTCTGGCTGGCATCGATGCTTGGCGGCGCGGTCCCCATGCAGAATGGCTTCGCGTCCTCCTGCACCTTGCCAAAAGCCAGAGCTGGAGCATCGCTCTCGTGCGTGCTTTCCAAGAAAACAGGAGAAGGCTGGACCGCCACTCTCTCTTTAGGCTGGCTCACAGATAAATCTTCTTTCCTTAAGCCGAACACTGATGAACTCTGGGCTTGCTTGAAATTATAGGTTTCGTGAACATCATTATTTCTTCCAAACTCCTCTCTCATTACAATAAAATCTCTGTGCTGAGACGCCTGCTCTACCTTGTGCTTTGTAGGGTCATTAGTCTGATTACTGCTTTCTGTAGCAAAGCTGGCTTTCGTTACGTTTGCTTCGCTCTTAGCCTCTTGCTCGTCTCGCAGAAGATCCGGGAAGAGGTGTTTGTCACTTTTTGCAGAGTTTTTACTGTGGCCAGAGCTCTGGTGCAATTTCACGCTCTTGTCACTGGGCATTTCAAAATGCATCTTCCCGCCACTCTCCAGGAGCTCTGGCACTCGGCCCCGCAGAGCTGGGTCCTCGTAGCGGACCCGCTCGTGAGACCGTGACCTCCGTTCTGTCTTCTCCTCCTTATTGATCTCCAAAGCCGAATGCTGCAACAGCATGGGGTGCACCATCCCCACTCCCAGCGCATCCTGGTAGGTCATGAACTCCCCTCTCCCAGCTGGCAGGCTGTAAGGGAGGCCAGGTTTGGGAGCCAGGTGGGTGGGGTACAGGCTGCCATTGGGCAGCAAGACAGGGTGAGGGTAGACATGTCCTTTCCCGTGGAGGGTGAGAGGGCTGATGGCAATCCCCTCTGGCACTGGATACGGGAGGTAGCTCCTGGGGTAGGGCAGAGGCGGGGAGCGAAACGCCTCGTTGGGCGGCAGGAAGATGGGGCTGGAGGCCAGGGCAGTCTCGGTCGCCTTGAAGTTGGCTTCCTGACCACAGGATTTGGCCACCTTACTGCTGTGCTTCGCAGGGGTGGCGACGGGCTGCCCGACGTGCTGTATAACTGAGGCAGTGCTCTCTGCAGAGCTCCGGGCCGCCTTGGCGCAATCCACGATGGCATTGGGAGCTGGTGACGCTGACGCCGGCCGTCCCCCCGCTGACACCGTCCCTGAAACACTGCCGACCACTGCCTCCGTGCCACCCATCCTGGGGCAGGAGGAGCTCCGTGGCTGTGGCATAACCCAGTCCAATGCCTTGTTTTTCAGCTGGACATTCTTCCCAGCCTCCTCACCGGGGCTGGGACCAGGAACGATCCATGAGGATGGCGCCGTGCTGATAATTTCGGGCCTGTAGATGGGGCAGCTGTTCCCGGGAGAAATGGTTTCTTTTTGAACAATGTCACTGCCTGGCAAGTGCGTCCCTCCTCCTGCTCTTCCATGCACCAGCACCGTTGGCATAATTTTCTTACCATGGTCTGACTTGCCAGCAGTTTCTGCATCAACCACTTTTGCTGACAAGTCCAGTGGTTTGTCAGTCACATCTTTGGTCGGAGTCTGCTTCTCCAGGAGTGGGGGAGACCTGTTGTCCTTCCGGTCATGGCCAGCTTTCCGTGCATGGGGGGCAGATGGCAGGGGCGCCTCCCCAGTATCACTGCCTTTGGGAAGCTTCCCATTGGAGAGGCGAGCGGGTGGAAATTCACTGCCGATGTTCACGTAGGGCTTTGGGAGCGTAACAGCAGAGGAGGGAGAGGTGGTGATCCTGGGGAAATGTTTGTGGAAATCAGCGTAGGCATCCCCGACCTGGGCGGGCATGGGGAGGCGGGGAGACGGCCGGGGAGAGTGCGGCAGCAGGAGTGAGGGATCTGCTGGCAGGTTGGCGGGGGCCGGCTTGGCAGTGGGGACCCGGGGCTGCTTGCTGCTCTGGATGTGGGGGTAGGCGTGCGTGTCGACAGGGTTGCCTGGGCTCACACCCATCTTCCACGACAAGCTCTTATCCGGACAGTGCACCAAAGGTGGGATTGCTGGTGAAGCCGAAGCAGTCGAGAGCCTCATGGGCGACGCCAGCGACGAAGGGATGTGAGGGGCAACGTAGTGGGAGGGAGGCAGGTATAAAAAACGTTCACCGTTCGTACATACAGGTGAGTAAGCCAGGTGCTGCGGTAAGCTGTAGGTGGACTGCTGAGGTAGCAATGCCTTGTACATGTTCAATGAATACTTATTTGGTGAGTCAAGGAAAGGGTATATGGTGGGCGTTGCACCCTCCATGTAGGGGTTTACCCAGGGGAGCCTTAGGTAACTAGCACCATTGACACCGAGGGGACTCTGCCTGTCACCCGCAGCTCGGTCCAAACCCAGTGTCTCCCCTGTCGGGACAGAGTTTTTTTGTATTCCAGGTGGTGTTTTGTATATAGCACTGAAGCCATTCGGGGCTTTTCCAGAGACAGCAGCGCTTTCCACCGCTTCGGGGGGATTAGCCTTAAACTGTATCTCTGGATTTCTTTCAGGAGTAAATCCCAGGCTGGCTATGGAACCCGTAGCATCCCGTGATTTTTCCGAGCCAAGTCCGCACAAGCTGGAATAGACAATGCTGCTGGGGACTCTGAGTCCTTCTCGCATGAGCCCAGACCTGTCCATACTCAGAGCTGCAAGGCTGTCGATGCGATGTGCTGTAGTCGCATCCACCTTTACAGAACAAGAAGCATGTTACTTGCACATCCCTCTAACATGACCACCATTCAAGATACAGATAGATCAGCGTTTTGGAGGAGAAACAGTGACAATGCAAACACGCTGTTTGTTGTGAAAACCTACAGAGGCTGATTACACTGGAAAATGGGAGAACAGGAACCTACGGAGCAATACGTATAACACCACAAACACCAACACCAATCTCTCCAAATCCAAAATTCAAACAGCCAGGAACAAAGGTGTGAGGACTTAAGCAGCCAGGAGTGGCCCTGAGATGATGCTCAAGAGGCACTGCCCCGGTGCAACCACTGGCTCTTCAGCCCCAGCTCTCCCAGAGCAAGAGGATGTGGGCTGTGGCATGGAGACCAGAAAGAGAGTGCCTCTCCTCCTCATCTTCCTCCAGGACCACTCCCTCCACCACAGCTCTGCTCTGGGGCTCACCACTGCCTCATGATTCAGGGGGCAAGGCATCTGAAGATGCAGCATGAAGAAAGGCGCTGCCATCAAATTTATTTCCCACCTGCTGCTACTCATGTTGATTTAAAGAAAGGAAAACCCCACCAACATTGCTGGAATATTGATGTTCTTAATGCTTACATGAACTGTTTTTGTTACACATGCTGGAATTCCACATGGCATTATTCCTAACAGCAAAAGTAAGAATCTGACATCATACGACAACACATATCACAAAACATCAAGAGATTAACAAGAGAAATAAACAAAGCCACAACTTCACTGTTTCACAGAAACAACCTGAATGTGCCCAAACGCACTAGGGCTGCAAAAGGAAGGTGTTTTAATCATTTCTCCAAATTGATCACATAGTAACAGCCAGGGGCAGAAGTCATGGTGGGGAGGACAAGCATAGATTCATCTGCAGCATAAAGCTTGTAACTTCTTACCACACTGTGATTCAGGTGATTTTCCTCCCTCAACTCCAGTCTGCTTTTCGGTGCATCACCATCGTTAACGGGAATTTTCCTATTGAAAAACACAAGCTTACTATTTGAAAACATCCTGCACATTTCGGATCAGTACAGTATTGTGTCACCTCTATATTTTGATTCCCCTAGAGAAGTCCCACAAGACAATTTATCCTTCTCTGTACCCATACATGATGTCTACTTTGAAAAGCAAGGACCATTTGAAAATAAGCATAGAGGGTTTTGACAATGAGAACACACCAAGTACATCTCCGAGCAGCTTCTTCCAAAGCAAGCATTTTTTTGTCAAGGTCTTCTCTTTTGCTCCTTGCCCTTTCCTTTTTCCAGAGGGAGAATATCCCATTTTAAACATACTCTGTTGATATACCACCCATAAACATTGCTGAGGATAAAATTAAAACACACACACTAATATCATATGAACATCAGCTCTTCCATGCTAAAGAGGGAGTTGCACATCTGTGCCATACCAGTGTTGCAGCTCTGGGACTTGTTATCACAGAAATCACCAATAAAGAATATACCTTAGTGCCAAATTCCAAATCCCAGGGATAAAAATCCCTGACATGCAGCAGAAGGAAAGTTTCAGCATTACCCAAAAGAACTCCTTTCAATCAAAATGCTTAAAGGCACATCATCACCATGAAGCAGAAATGTGATTTTAATCCATTTGTTTTTAAAAGATTCACCTTCCCTGCAAGTAGCACGTACAGTTATTATCCCTAAACAACTGGGAGGAAAGTGGGGAGGGAGGGTGAGAAAGCAAAGTGAGATGTTCGACTGTTTTCCTTCAGCTTATGTTTGCAAATAGCATTCCCTGCAAAGACCAAAAACTTCCACCAGCTTTTTGGAGGCTTTTCACACAACAGTGAGAACAGAAAATGAGAAGAGAGAAAAACACTAAAACCACACAAAACTGGCACAGAGAACTGGAGGCGCATCTGCAGCTTCTGTCCAGCATCATTCTGCTTTTTAAAAAGCTGGGATTTAAGGGGACACCTGCCAGTGCCTGTGTCACCCCGTCAAACACTGTAATTCTGATCATCAATTGAATTATATTCAGCAGGAGAAAGGGCGAGGAGGAGAAATTCACTTGTGGGAGACAAAACTACTGATCATATTTCACAGGACAAGCTGTTGGTCCAAAGGCAGGGAACACCAAGTTGCAGGAACAAGCCCCTCTGCCGCAGAGAGTCACCTCAAGAAAATGTGCACAATTTGGTTTAATTCCCCTTCACAAATGCAAAATAATAAATTAATTGTAAAGCACATTCAAAGGCTGCTTTGGGGGCATCCCCACTTCACTGACCCAGGTTGCCTGTTCCATACTAAATCAGCATCTGCTCTACTGCACTCTCAGGCACGTCTTGACTCTCTCCCTTTGCCCTCCCTCCAAGCTGGGCTGATCTCAATGCAAGGTGGCAGCTTTCTGCTCCAGTATTAGGGAAGCGAGCAAACTCCGAGACCTCGCTCTACAGAATTACAGTGTGGTTTAACTTGCCAGAAGCTTAAATATTTACCTGTCTTCATTAATTCCACACATGCGGACCCTTTCATTGCTCATCCAGCTATGAACGTTGCCATACAGGGGAGTTGCAGAAAGCATGACGTCTTCTTAAAAAAATCAACTCTTTTCTTCACGGTTTTATATTCTATTAAAAAAAAGAAGGGAAGAAGGAAAAAGGAAAAAAAAAAAAAAAAAAGTTGAGCAGATTTGTCTAGGAGGAAGTGCAAACATCACAGCGGAGCAGCCAGCCTCCCTCCGGGTAATTAATAATGAATGCAGGATTGGTGCAGGGAGTGAGCTGCCTACGTTAACCGCTAAGGGAGATACCCGGCAATAAAGGAGCAAATTGAGGGCATTTATAGGTCAGAGGAGATGGATCTTTTCCCCAGCGCACATCCAGAAAATTAAGAATCATTCCAGACTATCGACAAATAAAAGTTTCTCTGCAGCATTTCATTTCCACAAGAAATGAGTCAGCCGGCCAAGTGCACACCAGTCCCCAAATTTTCATCTCACAGAGACTGAACCAAGGAGGGAGAGCCCGTGAGCCTGGGGGAACATTCAAACAACCCACAGGCGCTCACAAAAGCCCTGAATTAGGAACACACAGGAGCAGGAGAGCATGGCAAGAACAACCACATACCGCGTGTATTAGCTACGCTGATTGCTGATAAGGCTTTTACACGAGGACTTAAAACTGAAGAGACACTGCTACAGAAGGCATCTAAATAAAAACCTCCCATTTAGCATCTGCACATGACTAACTTGGAGAAAGGGGTTAAAAATAGTAAGTGGGTTGGCGAGCTCCCCACCCCTTGATTTGATTAAGCAAGGAGCCCTGGTGGCTTCTGCATCAGAGCTGCTGCTGCTGCTGTTGCTGCTGCTGCTGCTGCTGCTGCTGCTGCTGCTGCTGCTGCTGCTGCTGCTGCTGCTGCTGCTGCTGCTACTGCTGCTGCTGCTGCTGCTACTGCTGCTGCTGCTGTGCTGCTGCTGCGAGTGCTTTCAGTAATTCAATGATGCCTTCCCACTCCAGGGAAAGAAATCATTAGCGGGCTCACTGGAGAAGTATTAGCAGTCCGAGAGGATCGGCGCTGTGTGCAGCCAGGGAGGCAGGTGAAAGGTAACCACATTTTCGCGTCCAGTGGCAGAGAGGGAAAGGCTTTTCCTCCCCTCTACCTCGCCTAATGCCACCTCCGCTCGCATTAAATTCTAGTTTGCTGCATGAGCGAAGTGTCAGGACAAGCTGCGTTTTATTAACAGGATTATCGCGGCGCATGATTTATTCCAGTGCAAGATTTTAATTGCTCTTCGGAGGTTGAGTCGTTTCTTTTGACTGAGCTTCAGCCTGCATCCTGCTGCTAAATGCTGGGTTAATAAGTAGGGGGAGCCTTTAATGCACAGGATATCCCTCAGCTCTTCCTCTCTCACAAAAATAGAAGCCTTTAAGCAGGAGGCATGATACTCCTTTTACACACACACAAGCCAGTAACGGGCGATTGACCACTGGGAGTTTAATGCCTAACGTCTCCCAAAGCATCCATGCTTCCCCAGCAAACTCATTTCCTTTGTCAGGCTACAAAATATGCAAATGATCACTTTGGCATTTAATGGGGAAGAAGCCCAGATTGGGCCTTTAACACAATACTTCACACACGTTCAGAGTGGTTTAAGAACTGAAACGGCAGGAAAGCCTTGTTCCCCAACACTTTTTTCTCCCCTCAGAGAGGCCTTTTGTGCAAAACTCCACGTCTGGAACAAATGTATATTAATGAAACGCCGCGTTGACCCTCCTTTCTCCACAACGGTTAGCTTTTCCTAATGAAGTCCGCACAAATCGCCGCGAGGAAACAAAAATCCACGGAGGTTAGTTACCGCGCTATCATTCAAAAGGAGTTATTTCACTGGAAAGACGTTTTCTGGACAGATTTACTGGTTTCCAGATGCGCCGCTCGTAATGTTTTCAATAGAGGCAGCAGCAGCATGGAGAGAGTGATTTAGGGTTTTACGTAAGGTTAGTAGCCACCCCGTGCACTGCCTCATCTGTAAGGGACAGACACCGGCTCGGAGAAGGCTCTCGACGGCACACAGCCCCGCTCTCCGTGCCCCCTTCCCTCCGGGGCCACGGCTCCTCCAAGGGGCTGCCTGCGCCCGCCTGGTTTCCTCGGTGGAAATGTATCATTAAGATAAGGCGAGGTGCCTGAACTAGAGCCCATCAATCCCCTGACACGTGCAGATAGCGAAATGCTGAAGTTGCATGGGGGGAGTGAGAGCTTCCCCAGCCAAAAGCGGATAATCTGGAGGCCCCACGTCCCACAAACAACCACCACCCGAGCGAGGGCAAAACCCACCCGGTCGCAGGGATGTGCTGGGACGTCCCGGGGCCGCCAGGCAGGTCAGAGCCGGCGCCCTCGACGGCTGCCAGCCCCTTCCCCAAAGCCACCCCTTGTCGCTGGGCGCCCCGGGTGCGCGCGTGTGTGCGGTTATAATCATCGCCGCCCTGATGAACTTCTCGTGAACTGTTTAAAAGTGGAGGTCTGCTGAACGAGGAGCGGCGCCACTGCCAGCCATAATTTCATTGCAACAAGCAGCAGACTTTTAACTCTTCGCACACCCTGTCCCTCCCCCTCCTCTCTCTTCCTACAAGCAGCTGCCTGTCGGGGATACCGGCTCGCAGAGGCTCGGCCAAACGCCGGCAGCGCCACAAGCGCTCCGCGCTGCGGGGACGGGG